>NW_010589217.1:20679-73197 GCF_000705375.1 Tinamus guttatus | reverse complement strand
CTGTGCGTGCAGACGGTTGTACGCACCTGCCTGGGCAATGGGGTTGGTGCAAGGAAGGCGCTGCTGTGTCTGTTTATCTCCCAAAATAGCTGTTTCTCTCTTTCGTTTGTTTCAAATTTGGGGTGTGAGAAAGAAGAACATCTTTCCTCCCTTACATTTTGCTTCATGTTTGCTTGTGAGATGTCAGCAGGTGAGATTAGCACAAGATGGTAGGGCAGATTTTGGAGGAGGGTTGGCAGGATGGTTAGCAGGATCTGCGCCCCGCTGCCAGGGCTTGCACGAGCGTTGCCTTGCTCTCCTGAACCTCTGTGAAGTGGTACCAGTGTCCCCATGTCGCACACCAGGCAGCAGAGGTGGGAGATTGCCCTGAATGGCCTGAAGGACATGGAGCAAGAGGCCACGTGGCAGGAGCGGGGATCACATCTTCGGGCTTAGATGTCTGTCGTGTTCTCAGTTGAACATGTCTAACCTTTGGGGATTTGCGGTGTGCTTGTACATCTCAAAGCTTCATAACTCCCCTCCCTTGAGAAGCTCTTGGTAGTCAGCACCAGGGTGGCTCAACTCCCTTACTTTGGCCTTGGCTATTTTCAGCTGTACCTTTGAGAGTTCAGGCTCAGAGAACATATGGCCCATGGAAAAGGCTGCAGTTTATTCTTGAGGGTCACTGGTTATACCACAAAGCTCTCAAGCTTGCTTTCTATTTTTAAAAGTGCTAAAATTGCATTTATACCATGGAGATCATTGGGTGTTCAGGCTATCTGCACTACAGGCAATTTTCTGTGCCAGTTCCAGCTTTGTGCTAGCTCCAAGCCTAGTCAATCAATGCTGTCTCCACAGAGGAGGAAGAAAAAAGTCCCATCCATTGTACTCTGTCAGCTTCCTGAGCCATTTTAAGCCATTAGTCCTGAAGAGTTTTCAATTCTATCCGTATAAAATGCATCCTGCCACTCTGTCCCTGGCTATATGTGTTAGATTCATTTTCTGTGTTGTTCCCTCACTTCACAGGCAATATATTGGTATCAGAGACGTGGTCTCCCTTTATTGGGCACTCCGGGAAATGTCTGAGGACAGCCAGCACCTGATTTCCCCAGTAACTCTCCCAAGATTTATATGCCAGT
This sequence comes from Tinamus guttatus, assembly GCF_000705375.1. The sequence goes on along the minus strand of NW_010589217.1, from coordinate 72,079 downwards.
GTAATGAGAGTGAACGAGGAGCAGCAAATGAACATCAGAGATGTATAGCTCTGCCTGTAGTTTTGGAAGAGGGCGACCTTTGCTTTCTTAGGTCTTGCTTTGAATGGGTGGATGAGGAGAAAATAAATGCGAGTAGCTGTAAAGCTAGAACTAAGTAATCTGAAAAGAATCAGCAGAGCGCTGAAAGTAAAACAGTGACTCTGGGTCATTTATAAGGTTAGCTGGGAGGTAGCTGATGATTAAATGGCTTGTGTGTATGAGTGTAGCTTCTGGGACTGACTTTCATGTGAAGAGGGAATAATTAGGAGATGTTCCAGCCTGGACTTCAGTCTTGGCTACCTCCTAGGGCCACGTGGTGTGCTGTGAAGTGCCAGGACTGATCACAAGTGCTGGCCCAGTATTCCCGCAGGCAGGGGCTCAGGCTTTAAGCATGCTAGACATGAGATGTGGAAAGGCGCTTTGGGGAATCTGGCAGCCGATTCAGTTATTTGCGTGGACATAACTTCTTTCTCTTTCCTGATTGTTTGGAGCCTCTGGGTTGGAGTCTGAAGGTGATATCTTTGGTAAATCACTTGCCTTGGCTTTGTAATGAACTTTCCAGGTGAATGCAAGTACAAGAAAGAGAAGAGGACTCCCAACTTATTATACGGAGGTTTAGAGTATAGCACAAGACTATAGCTTCACAACTAGCATTAGCAGGGAGTGAAAGATACCAGGGATAAGCATTAAAGCAAATTTTGCCATAGGGCAAGCTGTTCAACCTGAAATCTTTTTTTTTCCCATGATATTTAAAGATAGTGCATGCGTATACCTCCAGGAGTATATTTGACAGAACAAAGCCCACCGTAGTGAACCTCACGATCCCTTCCTACAGGTTTTAAATAGGTTTATATGTTTCAGAATGGACGAGTTACACTGCTGGTACTGCTAGGACACTCGTCATTTGGCATTCGTGCTTCTTCAGAGACAGGACAGCATGTGCTGGTTTTATACTGTTTACTTATATTGACCTCCATTTGTACTTTATTTAAAAGTGGAGTCCTTCATGATCCAAATTCCAATCTTTTCACAGCAACTCTGTACTTGGGTAGGAGAAGTCACCTAGCATCAGCGGATATGGTATAATTTTAGCTGCACAAATTGCTTTCCAAGTTGGAAATAGGCTATGAAAAGCATGTGTGTAATCAGACATCTGGGACTTACTCATCTGGGGTCTTGTGTAGGTCCCATTTGTTGCTTTGCTTCCTTTCTAGAGTGATAAAGCAGAAGTCCTTGGTGTTAATTTAATGGAAAATCCCAGCACCCTCCTCCAGATGTATAAAGTGCCATATACCATAGGAGGAAAAAATCAGAGCTATAATAATCAAATCTAGAAAAACACGCCATATGGGTATGCTGCTAAACTGCAGTCTCTACAAGCCATATCCCGTAGGTAATGGTATACTCCTCGGCATAATTAGTGATTACAGCTTTGTGCATCTGTAACAGATGATGCGGCTATGCATGATTTATGTAGCACGGAGACAGCTTTGTACGCGGCTGGGATGTGACGTTGGTGGCTTTTTATGTGTCTCAGTAGCACAAGGCAGGAGCTTAATGAGAAGGTTATTCATGTCCTGCCCGCACTGCTGATTCTGCTGTTCCAGGTACCGGCAGGCCCGTAGAAACGTTCCTGTGTCTTTCAGACGCAAATAAAGCTATGGACACCAGAGACCCAGAGCGACTGAAGGGAGCAGCTAAAACAGAGAAAATGCTGTCTTTTCACATGAGGGCCGAGGCAGTCAAAAGTCGTGCAGTGAATGCACAGCTGAGCTCAGACGGGCTGAGCACCTCCCAGCATCCTGTACCTGAGCATAGCCCAGTGTGTGTGGAGTTATCACGATACAAGCTGGACTACAAGAATAATGACTGGAAGCTAGATAGTATTACCAAAAATCCTCAGTAAAGGCAGAATTGGTTCAAGTACATAATCATCCTATTTTTAAGGAAAGAAGTCTGGCTTTAGGCAGGCATTGCACAGAAGTGTCTAGGATTGGAAGGCTGGGCCCCTCGCACGCCACGGTACCTCCCCAGCATCCTGCCCTGCTGCACTCACCAGCCCCAGGTTTGAGCCTCACCTGGGTCAGGCTGAAGACTGATCTTTTGCAATATAGCGAAGCCAAGGCTGCCCCAGCGAACCGCGTTTGAGCGTGTGCTGCAGGAGGGGGGTGCGCGGAGTCTCCAGCGGGTCTTGATGTGGCCTTGGGGGGAGATCTACTCCCTTGGCTGCCTGCAACTGAGGCCTTCTGTCTCCGGAAGGGCAGGGACCGGCTGGGCGGCCATATCGGCCATCGCGGCAGAGAATGGGCCCCATTGTGTGCTGGCGGAGCGCGTCCCGCCAGGGAAACACCGGGGATCAGATCACAGCCGAGCTGCTCGCTCCTGCCGCGGCCCCGCTCCTATGGGCAGCTTGGGCCGCCCGCCCCGGTGCCGGCAGCGCCCGGCCTCCCTGCTCTGTGGGCAAGGGAGGCTGCTGCGGCCGGGACAAGAAGGACGTGGTTGATGTGATGCCCATGAGGGCCTTGTTCATTCTCCTGGCACGTACCAGCCCTGGCTGTGCTGGTGGGGGGAGCCAGGCGGGATATTCACCACCCCAGCTAGAGCAATCGCCCACTGAGTGCTTAGCGAGGCTCTTATATCCAGGCAGGTGACAGGGTGAGAGACACCAAAAAAAACCTAAATCTCCGTGATCTGGAGTGCTTGGTGTCCACTGGTGCTCCCCACGCTGGAGCACACAGGCACCCTAAGCTGTGGTGCGCATCGGCTGGCAGGACAGGGAGCTGGGCACTTGGATCTCTGGGAAGGATCCCAGCTCTGCCTCGTGCCTTTCCTGCTTGCCCAGTAGAGCTGCGTGTTTCCCACATTTCCAGTTCTCCTGTTTACTGCGATCCTGGTGCAGGAGGCGCTTCACCTCCCCGGCAGCCCTGCAGCGGCCGCCTCCTCCGCATGCCTCCTCCAGGAATTTCCCAAACGTGTGGCTGAGGCAGGCTGGGATTGTGCCTGCTGAGCTGCATGGTGCTCAGTGTCAAGGTGCCGCTGCTCGCCTGTGCTTGTTGCATCCACGTGTTGATTTATTTCCTCTCTATGGTGCATGTGGGGGAGAGGAGGGCCAGGGGCGTTGTTTTGTTTTGACTTATTTTGACACTGCTTAAAAATAAACCCCAATCTGTTAAAAGTTTGGTGTCTCACTCCCACTGGTTGGGAGCTGACGCACTGCTGTACAAGTCTTGGAATTCAGGAATCTGGGGTGTAGGAGGCCAATTTCAGTTGGGCGAGTTAGCCTGGCCGTTGTTTTTTGGGCGCTGCAGAGCACAAGCTTCCCCAGGCTGTGCAGCTGGTGCACGGGTGTGCAAAGCATCACTTAGCACATCTGTGTCCGTACGGAGAACGGGGAGCTGCCCAGCATTGACATGCCACAGCCAGCGGGGCTTCTGGGTCACGCAGCCCCTGCGCTTATTTCCAAATGGGAACGAACCAAGATTGGTCTCCCAAACCTATAGGAAGGTTCTTATAGGAGAATCAGAAGGGATGCCCCAGTTATGAACCACAGATTGAGGCCTCAGAGAGAAATCCCTGTACCTTCTTTGTGCTGGGACTGCAGAGAAGTGCAGGCCATTGCATGGGTAAGGAGGAGTGCGTTGAGGTCTCCAAGGTTTGACTGTAGCAGCAGTGAGTGCGTATGAGCTACCTGTGATCCACTTGGGCAGAATTCATCTCTAGAAATGCAGCAGTGCTTCCAGTGTGTCCCGCTGCTCCGGTAAATCCTCCAAGTCCACTTCAGTGAGGGGAGCCTTGAGATGCACGCTGGTTGGTGTGGGGTACCTGCCTGCTTCCTGTGCCATGAATTTGTAACCTTACACAAGCATAGGGTCTGGGGTGAAAACTTGACCCTGCTGGCATTCAGTGCTGTGTATCTGCTCTTACCGCCCAGCGGGCCAGGTTTTCCCCTGTGCCTCTCTCCTCTGTGGCGTGGGAGGCAGGAGCGGCAGCCATGACCGCAGTGTGTCCGCGCTGCCGACATGGCTGCCGCCGCTGTAGCCACATGGGGCCTCGCTGCCGCCACGGGACAGCTCTGCGAACTACCTGTTGCCTCTGATTTTCCCTGGGGAGGAAGCGCTGGAAAGGCAACTTGAGCCAAGCTCCTTTGCAGACATTTACTTTTCTGTGTCTCATCCTTGCCCTTCTCGGCGAGGTCTGTTTTACCCAGCCTCTTTCTCCTTGCGGTGACTCCACAAGCTTACGGGCACACATCCCCTCTTGCTTTTCCTCTCATTCCCTCTCCCTGCTCTCCCTGCTCCCGGCACATGGCCAAAACCTACAGTCCCCTGCTTGACTCGCCGCGTACCCGCGGCCCTGTTTGCGCTGTCAGGGGCCGCTTTGGCGGGAAGCGCCGCGCGCTCCCGCCGCGGAACAAAAGCAAAATCTATCTCAGATGAGATCATCTCCTTGGGACAGAGCAAACAGTTAATCTGCTCATTGCCTCACCATTGTATCAACAAAAACGGGCTGACCCCAGGCAAGGCACCAATGCAATTTTTGGCCATGTTTTTGGCAATTTAACCTTCCTTGCACAGCAAAGGTAGAGTTATGAGAAGCTCCGTAGCCTGGGCACCGCCGGAGGCGCCCACCCATCCGGCGGCACGCGGCACGGGCAAGAGCGTCTCCGTTCGCCCGCTATTCGAAACCCATGTTGCCATGGCTCTGCGGAGGGCGTGGGGACATAGCGCTGCTTGTCACAGGAATGTTGCTGTCTGACTTTTTTTGTTCGGCTCCATGTGGGGTGGGGGAGAGAGGCAGGAGCCTCGCGCGAGGTCTCGGCTTAAAACTGTGTGGAGCGAAATGTGCTGACAGGGCGAGAGGGATTGCGACAAAACACATTACTGAGTCTTATCATGCTAATCTAAGCATTTCAGGGGAGCTTATAGTTTGGGCTCTGTGAACAAACACCTTGTATTAAGAGGAGTCCCATGTGGGAATTATCAGATAGAGCAAGAAGGGAATTTGGCAGTGCTGAGAGGTCTGTGTGAATGCCATCCGCTCGCCTCCGAGAGGGGTGTTGCCAGCTAACAGCAATCAAAAATGCCTATCTACTGCCTACCTCCACGCAGTGCTAGGAGCCAGAAGTGGGTCTGTTCTCCTGACACATTCCATACGTGGCCTGCACGAGGAAGGCCAGCCAGGGCGACAATAAGCGCCAAATGCCGCCGTGTTCGTGCGATGTAGACACTTGTCCAATGGAAACTGGACAGGGGCCAAGCTTGTTTAGCATAAGCCATTGAGCAGCCATGAGTTAATTGTGATCTTTGACAGGTGCATCAGGAATCCTTTCGGAGAGGCTGCTGTTTGCCCTGAGAGCAAGTCGGAATTTTTCACCACAGTGGCAGTGAGGGGTCAGCAGCCGGTCTGAACTGAACCGCCTAATTGCTGGCGTCACGGCTGAGGTAACTAGTGAAGCAATTTCACCAAGGTGACCCGGGAAGTCTCGAGCAGAGCCCAGTGTAAACCCAACCTCCTCCATGCCCAGGCAGGCGCTTTCACCGCAAGGCTCCTTCCCGTGCAACGTGTCAGCTGGCACTGTATAGTACTATAAGTACTGTAATTCTTTGCCCTTTTATGTAGGTTCAGTATTTATGAATGGTGAATATGCAGGTTGTAAGATAGGTATTAGCACTATGCAAAGGATATGAAGTAAAATTATTACTGTACGTGTTCCAGCAAATGTCTGCAGGTTGTGTTTTTGCTCTATTAGTCACTTTTTTAGCATTCTTTTATACCCAGCTTCTCCTAGTGAAGTGTTTGCTGATATATTTAGAAAACACATGCCTGCACAGACTGTTGTCTTTCACAGGCAAAGCTGAACTGAGTTGGTTTAGTGCTCAGTGGGAAACCACTGGAGGCATCACCAGTGGCAAGTTAGAGGATGTTCTTCTGAAATGATCAGTGTTTGCCTGACCATACTGAAAAAAATATTGTCATTAACTCATTTAAAGAGGTGCCTAAGTCCTTGGTGATGGTGGTGCAGCTACAGCTTGCCACGTGTTTGTACTGCGGTGGTTACCAAAGAGCCCATTCGTGGATTGAGACCACACGCGTGCTAGGTGTTGTATAAATACACAATATTCCCTGGCCTAGATCCCACGCAGTGTAAAGCCAAGAAGCAAGAGCTGTAGCCCACTGTGAGGGAATGAAGAGCTGCTGGGAGCAGGCAGGAGCAAAACGGGAAGGATGAGGGGAAGTTTATGTTGCCCTGTGGTCCTCAGATCCACTCACGAGCTGCTCCAACGCACGGTGGAGTTCAGAGCCAGGATTTGAGGGAAGCAGGCGTGCTGGCTGGGCCCTCCCTGGCGTGCAGGCACCTGCTCCAGGCTGGAAGTAGGGCATGCTTGGAAAATAAAGGAGAAGGAAACCGCAGCGATGACTGCCAGCACACAAGGTTTCTGTTCAGCTGCAGACAAAACAGCATCCAGCAACTGCTAGAGAAGAGCAGGCATGTCAACAGTACTGCCACCGGATCTCCGGTGTTAACTAGAGGAAACTGAAGCCCTATTTCCACTGGACTCAGACTGATGACTGGAAAAATGTTTCTCTGTTTACAGGAATCTGAAACCTTGTAATTCTCCTCTGCTTTCCCTCCCCCTTGCCCTTGCTCTCTCCCCTTCAGCCAGCCAATCACTAGCAGCCACATTTGGAAAGGAAGGTTTATTTCTGCTCTGAACCTCTGTAATTTGGTAAGAAAAACAGTTTAGGAACAATAGTAACCACAGCAGCAAGATAAACAGAATATTTAAAATGTACAAGGCTTGAAAAGTTTGGACAAAGTGCCCTGAAATCAGAGATGCTCGTCTCCCTGGGGACCAGTAACAGGAGGAAAAGCACCTGATACCACCGAGGGTTTGTTAGTGAATGCAGCATCTGGAGGATGGAGCAGAGTCCTCCGTGGAGCCGGGTGCTTTGTGCAGCCGTGCACCGGCTGCAGGGTTCGGTTCAGGAGACCTCAGGGGGCTAAGGGGAATCCTTTTCCCCCTTGAGAAGAGCTCAGCCTGATCCTTAAATCTGCTTGATTAAAATTCTGGAGCACGGGTGTTGTGTTCCTGCTATGGAGCTGCATGGGCCAAAGTGTAGGGTGCTGCTTTTTGCATTTGCAAGGGGCAAAGTCTGTGAACAGCGTGCACCCTGCCTATGACGAGCACAGGCAACCAGCAAAAAGTTCAGGTATTATCAGAAGGAAATTCATGTGCAGTAGGCTCTGGATTCAATAAAAGTTGCAATATAACATTGAAAATTTTAAATTAGGGCATGCTCTGTCTTTAATGCATTTCCTGGGTCTCTGTAGATTCTCTTGTGTTGGGCTCTTGCTTCCTTTCTCAATTCGTTGCTTTTATCTCCAGGGAGAGATCATCACTTGGCTGATGAAAAGTCCTAAAATTGCCATATTAACCTGAAGAAAAGCTTGTCTTCCTCTTTCTGCAGCTGTAAGGTTAGCAGTGTTTAGGGTGTGGAACAAGAATGGTCAATAAAACAGGAGGAGGAGAACATTTGGAGACGGTTCTTGAAGTTACTGCTGGACTTGCACTGGCATCTTACTTTGGGCAGGGGTTTAGGTTAAACAGGAGCTGGATCCATGGGCAGTCTGGATCCAGGATATATTTCTCTAAACCAGTGTAATTCAGTATTTGAAAGAAGGCTTTCCTCCTTTCTGTATGTGATGCCTCCTTTCTGTATGTGATGTGAATTATCTTTCTAACAGCTAGTTGATTTTACATCTTACATGTCATCATTATTTAATGTCTCAAAACAACCATGGTTATTATTGCCTTTTTAGATGCCATTTTTCCTGTTTAGCCTTTTAGCCTTTCCTTGACTGCTGATCTTCATCAGCAAAAAACAGGCCAAGGTCCCTAAGTGTTGAATGCAAACACGTGCCGTGGAAATCGTAAGCGCTTCGGAACTCTTCCCTGTGTCCCTGCAGTTACCCCCTGCAACAGGAGACAGATGGGTTGAGAATGGAGGGGCAAATCGGTTGTCACCGGCCGTGCCGCAGGGCTGCGGGACACGGGGCTCTGCGGTGTTTGTGCTAGCAACAGGAGATCGCAGCAGAGAAACCAAAGTGCAGGAGTGAAAGCTCAAAATGCCACAAATCAATCCTGTGCTGTTTTTCTTATTTTTTTTTCCTGCTCTTTCTGGATTCCTATTACAAATTATTTTGGAGGTTAACACTGAATTAGCCAGCTACACTAGAGTCAAAGCAGAAACTACAAGGGAGGCTGGCAGCATCAGCATCCTGGTGAAGGTGAAAATGGGAAAGACACAAGGCCTAGACAGTTCAACAGGCATTTACTTTCCTCAGACTTATTTCCCCTATTGCAAAATCAGCTCTGTTAAGTCTTTTGTATTAACTGGGGATCCTGTGTGTTTAAATACCACAGATGCATTATTTACCAGCAGAAAATTCTGGCAGGTCTGAAAATACCACGAGATACTAAGTGAAACAGGAACCTTTTGAATTATTCAGGACTTGGATAGACAGCAATCACTACTGCTATTGTAACAAGTTTATTATTTTAAATTATTATTTTCTAGTACTCTTTTGTATGCATACCTAAGCCTTTTATGTCCTTTTTCCAAGTTCAGCCATGACTTAAAAGCTTTCACAGATCTACTGCCAAAGCCCCTCGCTTCAGATAGTTTGCTCATGAGGAGTAATTGGTTTTCACATAATATTTTACTGCCGTCTGACTTGAGCAATTTCTGTTGGTTGGCACAAGCAAAATACAAGCAAATGTCCCCTGCCAAATAAGCAAGGCCTCTCACAAAACAGGGAACTACCCTTTTTCAATGCGGTTTTGTACTTTGAGGCCTAGGCATTGAACATTTGTTTGCTTCTCTCTTTCCCTTTTTTTTAGGCTTCTCTGCTTCTTAGATAATTACAGTTATTTTTGAAGTAAAGGATTCACGCTAAGGCAGAAAGGATTCACTGTGAAAGGCATGAATGCAGGTGAAGCCATTCCTGCCTTATGGAGAGCATGGTCACAGCTTGCTTTGGTCTCGCTTGGGTGCGGAGGTATCCTTCATCATCTTTCCACTCCTTTTCTTACGACTTTCAGAAAGTGTATGGCAGGGGGAAGAACCACTGTTGTAGTAGCTCTGTAGACTGAACTCTTAAAAAAAAAAATCTATTGTCACTAGAGAAGAGCTGAGGGAGCACTGCTTGGATTGGGTTGCATCAGCCCAGGCGGTAGGACTCAGTATTCAGTGGTGGGCAAGAGCTGAGCCTCATGTTGGGCACCAGTATGTGGTCCCACCGGCTGTTCTCCTGAGAGGTCAGCTATGGACAGCAGGAACCGTGTCGGGGTGGCTAGACCCATAAGAGCTTCCTCATTTTTAGCTGAATTTTTGAGAGGTGCTTTCAAGATAGTTTCTGCATCTGAACTTTTTTTTTCCAGAAAATCATAGAATAATTTAGATTGGAAGGGACCTCTGGAAGTTACCTCATCCTACCTCCTCTTCTACACAGGGTCAGCCTCCAAGTTAGATCATGGTTACTCAGGGCCATTCCAGTCAAGCGTTGAATATCTCTGAGGCTGGAGATTGAACAGACTCTCTGAGCAGGGTTTAAATTCCCACATCGCTTTTATTTTTCCTATATCCGGTGTGACTTTTCCTTACTACAGCTTTTGGCTGTTGCTTGTTATCTTTTTGCTGTGTGTCTCGGGGATGAGTCTGTCTCAGTCCTTTCTGTTATCTCCCTCCAGGCTGTGGAAGACTACAGTTAAATGCTGCCCTAGCCTCCACTTCTGAAGGTTAAACAAGTTCAGTCCCCTCAGCCCAGGCCTGTAAACCATGTATTCATGTTCCCTTATGTCTTAGTGTCCTTCTGCTCTACTCTGGATTGCGTGACGATATCTCCCATTTCTTCGGGAGTCCAACACTGGACACAGTCCTCCAAAGGCAGCTTTACAAGTATGGAGAACGGGGGGATAATCACTGTTTTGGACCTGGCTAACTCTGCTTTTGCTAATACAGCTCCGTATATGGTTCATCTTCCTTGCTTCAGGGGCACAGTGTTGATTTGTGTTTGACTTGATATCCAGCAGGACTCCAGGTCCTTTTCTGCCGAGCTGCCGCGTAGCCAGGCAGACCCCAGTTTGCCTGAAATAACCCTTTACTGGTTTCAGATTGGTCGTGAGTGCAGCGTGACTTGTTTCTGGATTCAAGACTGCATAAGCAATATATTTGGGGGGAAGCTTAAATTTGAGTGTTCAAATGATCAATTCAGTTCAATTTGAGTGGTGGGAGGTTATTGGCAGGAGTGGCCATTTGTTCCATGCTGACATTGAGGGACCTCAAAAGGGAGCATCATCCCTGGGGAACAAGTCAAACCGAAGTCTTTGAGAGCGCCAAGCCACACGCTGGGCAGTGTGGCAGAGCTCACCCTGCTCATACGGTGGCTCTGAAGCTGGTGCAAGCCACCAGTGATGCCATGAGAGGTCACTTAAACACCCCAGATATTTGTAGGTCCCACTTCGCCCCACATGGATGTTACAGGGAGACTATTCAGAAAACACAGATGGCAAGTGAGAAGCTGAGTCCCACTGATGCTTGAAGGGCATGTAATTCCCTTGGGCACCTTTGAAAAAAAAACAGTTAATTAAATTAAGCTTGTTAGTGAGAATTGAGTGGAATGAAAGATGGTTGTGGCAGGCTGGGTACACTGCTTAATTGCACAGAAAATGGTCATTTTCTTTAGTTTTTGCGTACAGATTTGAAGTGAAAGGCACACGTTTGTGTGCATAAAATGTCAACAGTCAGCTCCCTTTATTGGTCCATGGCTTGTTCTGGGATTACAGTGTATTTTGGGATGTGATGCCATGAATAGAAGGCAGCTCAGGGCAGTGTTTTACGTAAGGTAGCGCTCTGCACTATTTTTAAATTTTTATGATACGACAGGCTTGTTTGAGTATTTTAATAAAATGAGATGTGCTCTTCCCTTTCTCCAGCGGCAGCAAAATCTAAACTAGGGCTGCCTTACTTGACAGCTTGTGGCAGGATTATAAAAAGGAGTTTACTCTGGGGTCGTATAAATGCTGTAAGTGGGTGGAGGCTGGACAGAATTGTCCCCCAGGTCACATTTGGTGTGCAGAGCACCCTTGGAACAGCTTTCTTCTGCAGAGGCTGGGTGTTGATCACATAGGACTCTCTTATATTCCCATTTTTTGAATATTTCACAAAAATGGGCTCTGTGGTCCTCCCTCTCAGAGGAAGGGTTGGAGTAGGAGCACCGTGGCGGAGGTGGCTCGCATGCCTGCAGAGTGCACAGACAAACCTCAGCATCCTGTATCCCCTCAGCCTCGCAGCACGTGTATTTCTAGAGAAGAGCCTGTCTGATTTCTCTGCCTGATGTTGGTGGAGACGGTTTGAGATACGGTGTGAAGGTTTTCTGCCTCCATATCCCCACTGCTGCCGGGCTCACCCCAAAGCCGAGCTGCCCTCGTCCTCCCCGTGAGCTGGAGCAAGAAGGTGCAAGTCCAAGTGCATCCACACACGAGGCACATTTGGGCTTGAGGCTGAACTTGTGCTTCTGGCACGCTACGGACATTATTGTCATCTCACTGCTTCTGTCCTCAAAATGAGCGCAATTAATTGCTTTCCAGAGGAAGCAACTGCTTTCATTTGAGGTGATGTTATTAATGGAGCATATTTTCCTTTGAAATTTCCCCAAAAGTGTGGTGCTGTTTGTGACATTTTCCTCCCAATTCTGACTCATTTATGCCTCTATTCAGTAACACGAGGTATGCCAACCAGCCTAGTTTTCCATGAGTTCTAAGTCTAGAGCTGCTCTGAGGCAGTTAAGATAAATGTGCACTCACTTTTATCATGTGACCTCAAATAAAACATGTGTAAATCTTCTTAAAAGTTAACTAGGAGCTGTTCAGGTTTTTATAGTTTAACTGGTTAAATAGCATTTATCAGATTTTCCTGAATGACTCACCTTTAGGCTAAAAATAAAACAGGAGGCACTTTAGGGTGATTTACAGAAGTATGCATGAAAACAGTATGCTTTGGAGCCAAAGCATCTTCTCTCACACAGTTAAGAGTATCACAGGCAGCACTGATAATTCTGTGTAAACAGCCCGATGCGGGAGAGATGGGGAGAGGAGAAAAACAACAAGGAGCAAAATCTGGCAGGCTGAGTGTTACTCCAGATTTTTTACTGTAGCAGCTGATGGTAAGAATTTACCCACTAGGGTTTAAAGAATTTGATTGTGATTTTTAAAACCTCACCAATATAGCAAAGGACCAAAAAAAAAAAAAAAAAAAAAAAGGAAGATAAGTCTGTGATGCAAGGAAATGCTGTTGTCTTCAGGCTAAATCCGTTGGAACAGAGCACCATAAATCAAAGATTCATTGCTCCCTCTGCTCATGAGCTGTGTGGAACTGTGACTAAGCTTGCAGGTTACTTGGTGCGGCGCAGGGTTGTTGTCCTCGCTGCCTTGCTCCGATCAGGATTGTCGGCCGGCAGCCATGGTTCACACATCCAGCCTGCCTTGCTAGTTGCCAGATTTCCACTATTTTTTTTCCATGAGGGAGAAGTTTATGCAGCCCTGTATGTCTTCTGGCTTCATTATTTTTGCCTGGACAAAGGCAAAATTATTCAAGTGGATCTCTTATTTATTAAAGGAATTCAATTTGTTCACTGGACTAGACTTGGAATGTAGCAGGCAGCAATCTAAAGCATGAAGGATACAAGCCCAGTGGACATTTTTATTTTAACAATGAAAATATGCAATCTGTCCCAGCAAAATACAGCTGCTGAGCAAATTAACTTGTGTTGAATGCTTATTGGGGGCCCACAGCTCGTTCTTTTGTTCTTCCTGTTCAGCAAATGTGTTTTTCTGACTAAGAAATAATAGATTGTGGCTCTGTAGGGTCTTTCATCAGAGGATCTCAAAGTACTTGGCAAAAATTAGTGATGTGCTTGGGAGAGACTAAACCTCAGAGTATATCCAGTGGATAGTACCTAGAGAGCACAATGAAAAGAACATTGCAACTGCTAGAGAATGCTGCAAAATATTATGATAATACAACTAACCAATATAAGGTAACGGTCTCTAGTTAGATGTCTGGTGTTAAAACTGAGATATTTTTGCATTTATGATTATAGTAATGGGATGCAATAATGAGGATTTATTTTTGATTTTCTAAGTTAAGGTGCCAGTGCCCACCCAAATATCTGGAGAACTTTTTTTTTTTTGTCATGTATGTGAGTCCTGGCTCTCATTCAAGTCTTTGTTCCCATTTTCCTGTGCTGCTCCTATGGAAAGTAGCCCATCCCACCTACCAGCTGGGAATTTCCCTGACACATGGGCATTCTCTGTGTAATGTGAGCTTGGCAAATGGTGTTGTGTTGCAAGCCTCCATCTAGGCAATGAAGGATTCTAGGAGTGCCTGAATATTCAGTATCCAAAGAGTTTCAACTATAGCCTGTCTGTGCTCTGTCTCACCCGGGCTGCAGCCTATAAAACCTATAGAAATTATATAGGAAAACCTGTGAGCTGTGGTAATTTGAGGTAGACACTGGAGAGGTCTCCAGAGAAGCCCGGAGTAAAGGCAGACACAGCTTTGTGCTGGTCTTGGTTGCTCTTGCTTGGCTGCTGTCTTGATTTGAAGGCTTTAGAAAAAACAGAGCCAACCTTGCCCTGTATCTGCCTTTAGCTGGCAATTTTACACTTCCATTGATGTTAAGCAATTATTTTCAACTTCCATTCCAAACACGATTTACAAAATTTTAGCATGAAATCAAATACTGCTTAACTTTAGGAGTTTTATTGGACAGTGTTTTGAGGACAGAGTTTTGGATTTGGAAGTAGAGGTGGAAACCTCGTACTCCTTATTGAGCTCTCTGAAATCTTCAGAGGGGAAAAATGCAACCCTCTGGACTCAGAAATTATCCACACAGTTCCCCAGCTGTGGCAGAGCGCTCTCCTGATGCAATCCAGGACAGCAGAATCCCCATATAGTTTGTGATGAAAATTCCACCTGCATTTTGATAACATTGGATCCAAGCTTAAGTTCTTTTTTAGACCCAATCATCAATTGATTTGTAATGCAATTTTGTCATGTAGATCTGAGCGCCCTGAATGCCATCATCTTTGACCAAGCTCCAAACAAAACCTGTGTGATCAGGGTTCTCATGGAGAGTTTCATCTGGTGCGAATAAAACCCAATGGAATGGCAGCAGGAGAACAGGGTCATACCAAGAGCAAGCCACTGAGTTCAGCTCCCCAGCGTAAAAAAAAATAATCTCTACTAAGAGATTTACATAATGTCAGAAAAAACGATTTAAATGCAAATACCCTGGTAAGATTGTTAGAAATTTTGCAATGGCTCTGGCAGCCAGGTGTAACATAAAGAGAAAGGGAGCTAAACAAATATTTCCTTCCTTCTGTGAGTTCATTTATTTGCAACGCAGGTTCATTTCTTTGGCTGGTGTATTCCCCCCTTCATCTTAAAAAAAAAAAAAAAAGCCAACTATCCCCTCCTTTCTAAGCAAACTCCTACATTATTGTAGAAAAGCACCTGTCTGTAGTCTGCAAATGACTTCTCCAGGTGCTAAGTGATATGTGCATTTACTGACTTTGCCACCAAGTTTTGTAAAGAGTCCACAAACCGGTGTTTTATATCATTTTTTTCCAACTCTTTTCTTACATGATTTGTGACACACCAATTTCTTGGGGGGAGTCTACTGAATGCTTCCTTTTATCTCTGCGTGTTCTAAAAACGTGAAGGGCTCTGTCAAACTTGCAGCAGAAGTTAAGGCTTTGTCTCCTGAAGGAACCTTTCCGAGGGCAGAGCAGAGCCACGGTGTCGGCTGCCAGGGAGATGCCCCTCGAGGCTGTCACGGATCCGGGATGCGGCAGCTGGAGAGGGCGCGGGGAAAGCCTGGGAGATGCCAACTCACCGGGAGCTCCGAAGCAGGGGAGACGCTTCTTGTTCCCGCAGTAACTACCAAACTGCCTGTGGGATTCCCCTAGCACATGGGAAGAAATAGGACTTAGCCTTGAGAAACCTTGTTTTCCATATCAGACTTTTGAGCGTGTGTCTTGGAAGAGGGTGTCCTTACATTTTCAGCATTTTGCTTGAGGAAGAAGCTAAAATCTCAGATGGGTGATCCAATGTGACATCAGCACTGCTGAACTTATAGTTACGACTTGTTGGTTGTCAGATTCTCCGTGTTATTTGGGAAGGTCATCTAAAACTCCGCAGGTGAAATCTTATGCTGCACTGAATTCAAAAAATCTTTTAGCTATTGCCTAGAATCAGTTCAAAGTTTATCTTTGGTGCCTCAACTTTCCCCTCTGTGCATGGAACGCATTAATGATCTCTAGGCAGCTGCAAGGCCCAATTCCTTCGCTGCGGGTAGAGTCTGTGGATAGACTCCTAAAAAAATAAGAAAGAAAAGATTATACAGTTTGTGTTAATTAGTTACCAGTTTATAATTGAAATGGTGCCAGGTGTTTTGCTGCCTTCGCGTTCTGGTGACAGCAGAGGACAGTTCCAGTGCACAGAGTTCCAGTTTGCAGGGAGCTGGAGCGGATCCCACCACGACAAGCGCTGCGTCTGCCAGGCCGCTGCTCCCTGCTCAGCGATACCTCCGTGTATTTGTTCTGTTCGGAGCTACTGGAAATATTTAGGAATTTGCTGGGTCACCTTTATGTCTAAGAGTTTTTCCTCCAGAACTAAACAGCGAGTGATTTCTAAATGAACACAACTATTTTCTTTTGCTTATCTCCCACTACCTAGGCAAATTTAAAGTATCCTATCAGCCGGGATAAGAGGAAATACAAAACCATGTAGCATCTGTTCAAACTTCTGTCAGCAGAAGCACACTGTGTTTTTCAGAAAGGCCATCTGACTTGCCCAGGGCAGCCCTTATCAAGAGCACGAGCAAACCTGTATTTGCAGAACGTTGTATTTTGAGGGAAGGACTTGGTGGTCAGTCTGCCTGCCTTGCCCGTGTCAGCAGTGCCAGGGCTGATGGTGATGGAGCGTGAGACTTTTCCTCATGCAATGTTAAAAACATCTGCTTAAGCAGAAAGTGCTGCCCCAACTCGAGGGCTACAGTCTGAATTTAGGTTCGAATGCTGGTGTGAGCTTGTGCTGGATATATTTGCCTGGAGAGCATGACCTGGTTTGGCAGTAGCCAGAAGTGGACCCTGTCTACCGGCTGCTCCGTGTGTCTCTGTGGCTGTGGGAGTTCCAGCCAGCCTCTGTGTCAGGGATTTTTCCACTTGGCCAACAAGCCCATCAGTGACCTGGCTGTGCTTTGCCCTCCTCAGAGTCCCCGCTTTGGTCATTATCATTCTGGCTGCATGTACCGTGTTGTCTCCTTGGTGTCTTCTTACTGTTCTTTTTTTTTTTTTTTTTGACTTTCCAGGATTTTTTTTCTTCTTGTGAACTTTTTCTTTCTCCAGAGTCTGCAGTTTGTTTATTGAATTTTAGTCAAATTGCTCCAGTTTAAGCCACAGGGCTCAACAAAGCATGTGCAGATGAGCTAAGATAAGGAGTTCAACCTCCTCTTTGCTGATGATGGCATTTCCACTTCCCTACAGCCTTGACAGTCTTTGGAGTCTCCCATCCTTTGCATATCCCCCTTTTTGGGGTCTTGACATGCGAGCTGTGGAGAGCTTTTTCCAGCCTGTCCCACTGTACTGTACAACTGGAAAAAATGTTCATGAGATATGCAAGGTAGTGTGTGAGTGCTAATCTAATCCAGCAATTATCTTCACTTGTGAGGGCAGATGAGATCACTCACTCTGAGAAAGGTCGCAATAACTGAGATCAGCCATCATGTGGTGTTTACATGCACTGATTGTCGTTTTATTGCTAGATGCTAAGACAGAGGAGTAAGAGCTATCGTGAGGCTGATGTGATTATAGGTATCTATGCCTATTGTAATTGGATTTCTCCTGGTAACGCAAGAATGTTTGCAGAGGAATCCACACTTGGCTCTGCACTTTTGCGTGCTGCCTATAGTCATATGAGCGCTTTGATCTCCAGCGAAACTGTGCCACTAACAAGAGCACTTTGACTTCTGTTAGCTCAGAAGTTTAAACAGACTCTAGTGAGGATCTTGAGGCAAAAAGATCATAATTTTTCTAGTTTTAAATATAGTCATATTTTTTCTCCTTGGAATATCAGTATGCTCAATGGGATTTTATACTTTTTTATATATTTATATTTTTTATGGCTAGGTTGCCCTTTCTTTCTTTTCTTTCAGTCTACGCAAATAACCAAAGGCTAATGAGGTGAACTCTGAAGCTCCAGATTATGCACTGCAGAACCATCATGTGTTTGTTAAAAAAGTAAAAAATTAGAAAATAGATAAATTACCATCTCAGGAGAAAGGTCTCCCTAGAGTGCTGGGTAGAATTCTGTAGGTACAGAAGCCTAGTCTGGCAGCCTAGACTGAATGAGAACACAGGATCCTTACAAAGCATCAGTCACTCACGAGGAATAAAAGATGTTCTGGTGCTCCTAACCCAGATCTTGCTGTCAAAAATGCTCTAAAGCTTTGTGTGGTTTCATCTGCTTGTCTCTGATTCATTGTTGCTTGCTGCAGCCAGGTTGATCACTACTCTGGAGACTATTCTTAGGTTCAGTGATAGCTACTACTCCCCCAAGCCACAGAAGGACGTTCCCAGGTCTCTTGCGGCTGGTGTTTCCTTTGGGGAATGGCTTTGCAGGAGAGGGAAGGTGGCACTTTTCAATAGCACAGCATATCTAACCTTGCTTTGCTGCTAACCAAGGCTCAGTTTCCCAAGTATCTCACTGCCACGATGGGTAAACTGAAACTGCTATTATGTTGGAGAGAATGGCTTTCAACCTTGACAAGCAGTCCCTCAGCATCCTCGCATTTGTCCCTGCTGCTTGAGCACACCGTGTACCGCACTACTTTTTTCCCCCTAAAAAACCACTGCCTGCTCTGTTCCGTTCAATGGCATCCAGCGATAGGATGCAGGTCCAGAATGTTGTGACTTCAAAGACAGGGGCTGTGGACACGGCCCTGCTGCCCGTGCGGTGCCCCGGCAGCGTCCGCGGCCACGACGTTGGCACGTCCCACCCTGCAGCTGCTTTTGTCTTTAACCTCTACCTGTTTGCTTAGCTGGAGCTTGAACAGATCACTGCATCCTTGTGCTAATTGCAGTTTAATAATTAGTGCCTATCAAAACCCTGCCTTTCAGCTGCCACTCATTTTGCTCTGTGCTTGCCAAGTAACTTCACCTTTCCCTTGCTGCAGTCACTGTGTTCAAGGGTGACAGCGTTAGCATTTCTTAATTTCACATCCAGTTCTTTCTCTGTCCTGCATTTTAATCCCTCACTGGTTTCAGTTTTACTGCCCAGGCTAAAATCACTTTCAACATCCTTGTGGAAAGCAGAAACTGTGCTGTAAATAAACCCTGTCCACTCTTTTTCTACCTACCTACATAGCTGATCCTCCAGCAAAACAAAAGCAAAAGAGATGGTAATCTGTCAGTGCCACTTTTGATAGTAGAGATTAATTCTTGTTTTAACCTGTTGTTGTAGGAATTATGGAGAATCAGAAGGTGATTGAGGAGGAAGTGAAAGGGAGCCTGGTCTCTGTTCCCAGGATTTTAGATGCACTGAGATGGAAAAAAAGTTGCTAAGAAATTGTTAAGTCAGAGGAAAATTATTTCCTGACCTTAAGCCAAAGTTGTTTCAAATTGTTTGCTAAAAAGCAAGAATCATTTGGTACAAAATCAAGACGTTTAGTAACTTTGAAGTCAGTATAACTGTCCGTTTCCATCAGCTTGAGTGTCAGTAGTTCATACATCGCTGCTCTGTAGCAAAATCCAGTTGTTCCTGTAGGACAGTGTGGCTGTATGGAGGAGAGATTGTGCATCAGGAGAAGGACAGCACGTTGGCTCGATCTTGCTTGCAGTGTAAGTTAGGGATCAGGAAGAAGCTGCGATTTGATTTGAACAGTTTTCAAGAGGGATTTCTCTGCTATGTCTCCTCAGTGTTAATTATAAGCTTAGGCTAGTGATTAATGAAACATTAGAAATCCTGCAGACCAGGATCTGTTATGTGAGCTCCGAGTTCCCTGCTTTTTGTTAGGGGGTATTTAATTACTTTGTCTTTATTTCACTTTGTTTTAATCAACAATCAACAGTTGCCCCCTCACTGTCAATAATGCCGTGAAGCGCCTATGATTTTCCAGCAATGAATCAATAAATGTTGGTCTCTCCCTGCCTTCTGCCCATCATTCCCCTGTTCTCCAGAACTGAAGATGTCAAGACTTGTCCCTAGGGCTGCAGAAGTCCCAGTGCCCCTGAGTTTTGTCTCTGCCTGGTCAGCGATAAACAGACAGGAGGAGCTGCAAATAGTTACGGTGCTGTCTCTTTCTGTACTCTTCTAACGTTAAAATAAAATTTAAAAAGAGATTTCACTAGTCATTAAAAAAAAAAAGACTGTTTAATGGTGTTAAATCGATAATGTGGCAATGTCAGAGTTGACGCCAAGATCCGCTGGGTGCCTGAGGCCAGGGCACCCTTCCCCGGCAGGCTCTAGACGGTGTGAGCTGCACAGCTTGTGCACGCTGTGTTTGGTCCTTCTGGACCAACCTGCTGGAGAAACAGGGTTTTATCCTGCAGATCTGTCTCCCACCAGCCCTGTCTGCTCACCTACCTGCTCTCACCCGCAGCAAATGTTACCACTAGGGCACAAAGAGGATGGAAATCCCAGCTTGGCCCTGCCTGGGTTTCTTACCGCTGTGCATGGGTGGGAAGCGGGCTGCTGGCTGGCCCAGGCTTTGAGGCCTCTCCTTCCCATTTGGGCCGAGGAATTGCATAACTTCATACAAACAGATCCATCTCCGGGGGCTGCTTCTGGTATTTCTGCTGCTCTGCTTTTGTAGCCAAATAAGATTTCCTACTGAAATGTCTATGGTTCAGGTTAAAAAGGCAATACTTATCTTCATAAACCTGAAATATATATGGTAGTCAGACACCTTTGCTATTTTCTTTTCAACTGTCATTATAGCCATAAAAAACTATCAAAAAAAGTCTCTAAATGTTGCAGATCTTTGTTTGGGACAGGACACTAACCAGCTGTCTGGGGATGGCTCAGCTAATGCCGTGCCAGAGCTGCCATCAAATGCGGAGGAACTGGATGGAGAAAGGGCAAGTGTAATTTGAACACATAATACAAATATAAATAATCTAAATAATGCATATTAAAGTGATAGTTCAAGAAGCTCTCTGCTTCCTGATGATACCAGGCTGCATTAAAGCAGCATGATAAATCAGGGACATGATAGAGCTGTTCAAGGAAGCAGGAAATTCTGCAGGGGGAGCAGGACAGCCCTATGCTACTCTCTGCCATCCAGTGCCCTTTTGCACCACAGCTCATTTTTCCATCCCTGCAGCTCTGGGGACTCCTCGTATCTACAATATTAGAGAGCACAGAGAGACAGAAAGATGAAGGGAGTCTCCAGCAAGCCTGGAAGGCGCCCCAGAAAGGAACAGACTTTGGGGTAACATACCTGTATTTTTGATAATCCTAATCTTTTCTGCAATGTTTGTCCTCACATTAGCATCAACAAACAGGCTCTGACCTTGCCTGTTGATGCTTTAAATGCCCTGTTACACAGCAAGCATGGGAATGAGTTAGTCACATGGAAAGTACTTAGTCTCACATGGGCTGTTCATGTGCAGAGAGGAAAAAAAAACAGCCTCACAAATACAATAATCTCTGCAGGAATCTCTCTTTCTCTCTCCCTCCCCTTCTATAATGATGAAATACAGGCTGGATTTTTGCTTTAAGGCAGAATCATATCACAGTTCCAAGACATTTAAAAAACATGGCCAAATCAATACTTTATTCTTTTTAACAACCACACTATTAACTTTGTCACACAAACCTGTATCATAAGAAGCCGCCTTTTTTTTTAATGAACAATGCTTATATATCTCATCTTAGGGTATTGTGAGACTTTAAAAAATAAAATCTCAAAAGTCGCTGAAAGGAGAGATGGGTAGAAAACAACGCAGTCTGCTCTCCCACCTCAGCTCTCTGTTCCCAGGCCAGAGGTAAGCTGCCAGTGCATCTGGAATTCATGGAAACGCGAGAAAGAGGTGGGTTTTCTGGCTGCAGTGCCTCATTCCCAGAAGCACACTCAGCACAGACCCAAGCCAAAGCCACTGCAGTATGCTCTGAGATGTGCTGTTATGTATTGAGACCCTTTCCTTACTCATCTTTACCAAATAGCGCCAAATTTCCAAGTCCCCGTGGAAACGCGCTGCCTCTCCCCCCATAAGTTAATGTGGAAGGGGCTGGGTGCCCAGTACGGGGCTACTTTTGCTGCATGGTTTGACCAGTAAAGCTCAGGCAGGTCCCGAGGCTGCGTTCACATGCTATGGCTCTGCCAGGGAGCAAATTCACTAGCAACACCCAGCAAAGTCTTGTCATATTTAGGGGAACTCGCAGCAGGTGCCCGGGCTGTGTAGCCTTTCCCCAGTTGGGAAACCCTCTCTAACAACGGCAGAGGTGGTTGTCTGGGCTGCAGGAGGATGCAGCTCTGCCTGTTGTTCCAGCTCCCAGAATAGCCTCTCGCAGGGGGACTTGGCAGCCGAGACGGAGCGTGGAGTTAGCCCTGCGGGATGCTCTGTTCTGCGGTCGGACCCGCGCCAGCCTCCTGCAGCTCCAGCACGGGGCTCGTGTTGAAGGTTTGGGCCTTCACCTCTATCCTTGCCCCGGCCAAGTAAAGCCACGTGGCTGAACGTCTCGATCTGCAAAGGGTCCCTGTGAGCCAGGGACGTCCCTGTGCTGCTCGTGTGAGTTATGAGCCGAGTGCCGTGACGTGTGTCCGTGTCCCTGCACTGCCGCACACTGTCCTGCTGCTGATAGCTCCGCTGGCCTTTCTTCCCTGCCCGGCTGCAGCCCGTAACCCCGGCAGCTCCAGGTGATGTTATCTCTCCTGCAGCCAAGCACTAGTATCAGTCGTCCCCATACCCTTTCGTTCTGCTGCCGCCTCCATGCCTCATTGCTGCTGCCTGGGGGGCTCCTATCTGCGACTTCTGCATGCGAGCGTGTCCCTCCGCTCACGCTGCCTTCCCGCTGCCAGGCCGTGAGAGCTTGAGCCGCTTGCTGCTCTCTGAATTTGTACCTGTTGCTATGAGCCAGGCTTGTGGGGGAAGAGGGAAGCAGTAAATGCACAATCTCTACCTCCAGCTGAATAGGGCTTTGCCAGATTTCCCTGTTTGTGTCCTTGGGATGCTTTTACATCTTAACTCCCTGAAAGAGTGACTTTCTTGGAAAGCTGTAGTTTGAAAGCCTTTCTGTCTGCAGTGCTTGGCGCTGCTCTCCTTTCTGGACCCGAAGAGCAGTAAAACCCTCCAAACGCCCAACACAATTCAAAGCTGCAGTGCATTAGGACCAGTTGTTTTTTCCTCATCCCTCTTATTACTAGCTGGCCTATAATGTGATTTTTTTTCTGTTCTTCTTTAAAGGTAAGGATGGGCCTGATCCTGCTCCTTATGAAGGCCCTAATGTCAGGATTGCCAGTGGGGATGTGTAGGTGCGTAAACATCTGTGCAGGTTTTGGTTCTCTAATGCCTAGACTCATGCTGACGATGGGAGAACTACTATGCTATTACCTGCTAGAGCTCTCCAGATAGAGCCAGGGTCTCCTCCAGAGCTGCTGGGCCAGAATTTCCGGCTCCTGCAAAGACATGTATGTGTTTGAAAAATGAAAAGAGAAATCTATGAGTTATTAGTAGTGCTACTCAAAGGTGTTGTGCACATTCACCATCCCAACTTGTATTTATATAACAGAGCATATGCTGAAAATGCACCTGGGATCCCATGAAGAAAGTGTGGTGGCAGTTGCTCATGGCACTCATCTATTCTCAGAACATTTGCCACTGTACTAAGCACAATGTAAAGAGTACCCTTAGCATTGCTTAAAAATCCATCATTTTAATACATTTTATGTAAAATTAGATGGTATGCTTTATATACTGAACTTGCAGGTTGTC
The DNA here is from genome assembly GCF_000705375.1 of Tinamus guttatus. The sequence goes on along the minus strand of NW_010589217.1, from coordinate 48,983 downwards.
ACAAAATGAGTTTCTGAATGAGCTCATGTGAGTGTGATGCCTTTCAGACATGAGGGTCCCTGCACTCGGAGAAGGTATCATTAAATGTCGTCAGAGAAATGTGTTCTAGTTGATTGGGAGAAGCAAAAATGTCTTCTTATTCTGTGAACCTGCAATGAAACACACCACAGTGAAAGGAAAATCTTGACTTTTCACATGAGATGTAATAGTTTTTTGATTACACATTTCACTCGAACTTGATTTCTGACCCTCTGCCAGCTCTATGCAATGTGTGGACAGCGCTGTGTCGCTCCTGGTTATTTGCTGTTCGGAAGCAGCGTGTTGCTTTCTGTGTGATCGCTGCCGACCCTAATGGGAGGCTGTTTCTGGCTCTGCCTGCTCCAGACTGCAGCGGCAGTCCAGGGCTCTCCACGTGAACACTGCTGCAATGGCTCGTTTGCTATTAGCCAGTCGTGACATTTAGCGTCGCCTTGGTGATTTTCTGGGTTCTGCAAAGTTAGCCTGAGCTAACAAAACACTGTCTTGGAGCAGGAAAAAATATTTTTTTCTGTGAATAAATTATCCAGTAAAATGAACTTTTATTCCTGCGTGTCTCTCCCTCCCTTTCCAAATCTGCTTTCTACAGATCTGGTTGATATGCAGAAGAGTTTGCTGAATAGAAGCAAATACATTTCAACCTATGAATTGTTTGCAGATTGGGTGCTTGAATGATCTGTGGTGGGTCATGGGCCACGACAATCACAATGCTGCTCCCACAAAAAGAGTCCCCAGGTTTTAAACAGCAGAAGGCTCTCTGTAACAGGCGACCAGCGTGGAAGAACAACTCTGTCTCAAACATACGAAACACATTGGCTTTTGATGTTTACTTTAGTTATAATCTGTACTATGGTAGGTCCCAACAAGCCCTATACACAGACCTCCAGCTGCAGAGGGTCTCGGACAGGGTGTTCTTGCTGCTGCTTCATTACTGCCTCATTTTCCCATTTAATGTTGGCATCCCCAAAAGGGCCACAACCAACTGCAGGAAACGTGGGCAATGGGCTCCCAGTGCTAGTTATTAGGGGATATCTGTGCATTATGGCCATGCCTTAGCACTAAAGGCAAAATCAGGGGAGGCATCACATGATAAAATACAGAATATTTCTCTGTCTTTTAATTGATAAATGTTAATGAAGGAGCTTGGCCTTAATGAACTAACCCTCCCCATCTCCCTTCTATGAGCCAGTTCTCTGCACCTTGCAACTGCACCAATAAGGACTCCCTAACTTCAAGCACCCTTAATTTCCTGAGGAATCCTTCATATTCTTCCTAATCAGGTGCATTAACAAGAGAATGAAAATTGCTGTTAGTCTTTTCCAGTGGCTATTGTCATATACAGCAGCTTCCCAGTATGCTGGAGAATAAACGAAAACAAAAACTCTTGTTACAGCGAAGTGCTTCTCTGGCTGGTAAGGGGGGATTTCACCTTAACAGGACTGTTCACATGCTGTCTCCTGGCCACGTTTACATTGAATGTCCATCCCTGCAGCCCCTACCCCGCTCCTCAGAGAATCTTTTTCACTCATTCGTTTTTTCCCTTGGAACCATTCAACCCTTGCTGCTTTGGTTTTGTAACAGGACAAACTCCAAGTCCTAGTAGGATAAACAAGATTGCATGGCTAATGATTTGTGAGCTTGGCCTGAATGCAATTTACTGCAGAAATTTCAGCCTGTGAGACTTTGTAACCTGCTAATAAAGCATTTTTGGCAGTGGCTGTACAAATACAAGGATTTCACAGCCTCTGATTCTGGGTTCATATCCCTGTCCTAACTTGCAGAAATGCTGCTTTAATGTGCAGCTTAAATGTCTGATGACAACTGACAGAATCAGACAAGGTTTCACCTTGGTTTGATTTCACTTAAGAGGTCTAACGGATGCTCCTTTATTTATTTTACAAGCTGCAGCCAGAGTCCAAAGAGGCTTTATAAGTGAAATGGGATCCTGCCCTTATCAAGCACTGGGGTAATAAAAACCATCATTATTTAGTAACACTGGACTAATCACTGTCAGCAACTGTGACTCAGCGTCATTTCAGGTGAGCTCCCTGCACAGGGAACATTGGGGCAATGGTGCACTGTGTCAAATGAAGATTATCTGACGTGGCGATCTCTTGGATTAGGCACTTCCTCAAGAGTCTGGCTTTGGGACTGTGGCTCTATCGCTTTGTGTTTGACCTCCGGCACGTTAGCGTGCTTGGAAAGAGGAGGTAATTACTGTTCTTTGGGAAGAGCCTTGAGAGTCTAGCAGTTATTGTAAACTGTCCAAGGTTCGAAGCCCTCCCCAGGTCTGGGTTCCTGCCGCTGTGCGGCCCAGGAGCTGCTCCCTCTCCTGACCTCCTCATCTGCTAAAGTTCCCACAGGCGCCAGGAGGAAAAGCCGACAAACAGCCAAATCCCGGCAATCCCGAGCCTGTCTGCCCTGCTGGCTTCATGCGCTGAAAAATCTGAGGGCTGACCTGGAACCATAGATCTGTTTGTTTGTTGAGATTCAGAGGCTGGCTTAATTTTATTGACTGCGGAGAGCCTCTCCCCTCATTCATGGATGCAGTCCACTCCCAGGGTCTGGATGGGCTGATGAGGAAATGTCTGGTTATCCATTTCTTTGTCGGAGTCAGAAACCCCTTCCAAACAGAGCATTAGCTGACACAGGCAGACTGCTAGCTACACAAACAGCAGCCTGCGTGTCGCATTCGAGTAAATACCTGCATTTGATTCCAAAGGGCTCCACTGATTAAAGCCGGCTCTCCCCGCGGCCCAGGAGAACAATCGTCACAATGGGACGCTGAGCTGCTGAACGCCGCTACACAAAAATGCTGCTGGATCCTTTCGTTCTGCGGCTGTTCTTATTGTTGTTGAGATCTGGAAAATTACCCATCAATCACTCCTTAAGCTGCTTATGGAAGTTTAGCTGAACGTGGGGTCTGTGTTTGCTGCTGAATTCATTAATACTCGCTACTGAAAAAGGAATAAACCCACAGGAAGCTTATTGCACTTGCATTAGATTGTCTCCGTAGCTGTTATTTCTAGTCCATTTCTAATGTATTGGTACTGGCATAGAAGAGAAAGAATCTGAGATTTTTTGTTATGACATTCCTATAGATCCCATTTTTCAGGCTGTATTTGGCAGTGTGGGTAGGTTTCCATGAAGTCCACTTTGGTCACCTTTAGGAAATGTCTTTATAGGAGCATAAGAATAGGGTGCAGTTTGAGTATGACCAGATGTTCATATAAAAGCCTGTCCTTAGGGATATCCTTTCTCTTGGAGGTCCAGGGGAAAGGAGAGCTTGGCACACAAGGGAGGACAACCACACTCAGGAAAAGATAAGACAGGGCAAGTGTTTGCAAAGACTGTGTTATGGCAGTGGCTTAAAAACACTAGGACAATTGAAGGGAAGAGGCAGATACTGGCGGCTGACATTGTTTTTTCCCAGGTGGTTTGACACGGATGGCTCTTCCACCTCCAGCATTCAAGATGAGTTGAAAATCAGTGGTCGAATGGGTAAATCTGGAGGTGTAGAAAGACCAGCAGTTCATTGAGTTTGGTCAAAGGGAAGTAGTTTCTTTAGAATCTGCAGATTTGATTTTCTCAGTTCTAAGTTAAATCCCAAAGCAGAAGCTACTTATTTCTGTGTTTAAATGTGACCAAAAACTTATAAAACAGCCTCTCCTGTGTGAATTTGATGGATGGAGACTTGCAAGAGCAATTTCCATAATTTTGTGAAAATATCTCATAGATTGACTTTTACGATAATGACAGCACTGAATCTGGACCAGAATCTTAGTCCAGATTTGGTTTCAGTTTTTTCAGTCCTTCTAAAATTAACTTCCTCTTTCAGCTTGTGCGCACATACTGGGAGGAAAGCAGAGAAATAAAAAGCCGTCATAAAATGTTAGCTAATGAAGGGAATGAAGCACCTGTGAGCACACACGAATTATTTTTGTTTTCAAAGACGAATGCAAAGTCCACTGGGTGGAATTTAAACCACTGTCGTGGCTGTAGGAACACGGTGTTACTATGGAAAATTCCTGATTAAAGTCTGCAAAGAATTTCCTATGCAGAGGCTGTTTATTAATAGGAACCTCAGCCTCGCATCTGACATTGACAATTCTGCCCTTTAAACGCATCATTTTGCAAGCGGCGTGATAAAATGCTGCACTCCTTTTATTTTATTTGCACGAACGGAGAGACTGTCCCAGCCCTCCCCCTCCAGCCTCTGCCAGCTGTAATGGCTACAGTTTGCTTTGCTAAGCACAGGAACAAAAACTGCAACCATGAAATTATTTTAACAAGACCAGGAGGAAAAAAAAAAAAAGACAACAACAACTACAACAATTTGCCCAAGTGATGCTTGAAAAATAATAATAAAAATCCCCTCTCTAAACTAATTAAACTGTACTATGTGTCCTTGTGCGGTTCCTGGCGTTTTTCTGGTTCACTCAGTTTCAATAGCTGCATAAGGACGGGAGCCAGCGCTCCTGAGTGACTAGTTCAGAACAAAAGCAGGTCTCCGGAGTATTCTTGAGCAGCCAGCAAATTGAGGGAAAGTTATTTTGGGTTAATCAATGTACTTCAGTTGCAATCACATTTAGCTCCTAACAGAGAGGCCTGCAAACAAGGAATTACTGTTCTGAGCTCAGCTATGGATGGGTCTGGAAAGTGTTACCGGCTAGACTATGCTCTTCTCAGTGCTTTTGTTGTTGTTGTTGTTGCCGTTTTCGCTTTGTTTTGTTTTCCTTTTGCGTCCTGAATTTGGTTTGGCAGTTTCACGTGTCCTCTCTATTTGCATTTTTTCCCCTTGTTTATTTATTTATTTATTACTGGCACTGGGAGCCTGGGAAATTATTGGCGGTTGTTTAAAAATCCCCGCGGGGGAGGATTCGTACTATGTTCTAGCCAGGCCTAGCATGTGGAGCTAGAGTAACTGTGCTCAGTGTCCAGTTTTCCGGCAGTAAACCCTTGATTTATGTGGGTTTGTGTTCATGAGGGCTGGCAGGCCAAATCAGTGAGGTGTGGGGAGGAAGCGGGTTGGGGGCCTGGAGCTTCTCAGAGCACCAGCAGGATGCAGGAGAAGTCCTTGGAACCGGATGCACAGGTGAGGTGAACAGCAACCAAGGGGCCTAAATAGAAAGCCGCTTCTTTTCAAAAATCGTCTCGCCTCTTGAGGATCCGGAACATCGGGAAACGTGCAAAAATGTTCAAAAACTTGCCCCGCGTGTCCTTTTGCAGGTCCGACCTGCTCCCTGTGTGCTGCAAGGCGCTGGAGGGGATGGAGGGACGTGGGTGCCAAGGGACCCATGGCCGCAGCCGCACTCATCATCCTGCATCCCCATCAGGGCAGTGCTGACACAAACCCCGCTGTGGAGACGTCCCAGCCTCCTCCTGGCCCCGTGAGCAGGAGCTTTCACAGGTATTTATAGCCCTGACAGCCAGCCTGTTAAATGGCATCCCAAATCATTGCCTCTGCTGCAGCATTTTATGCATTCAGCCACTCCTTGCCATTCATGTATATGCTATTACGCTGCAAAAATGCTCGGAGTCCGGGTGCTCAGGCTGTGCTGGAAGAACCAGTTCAATAGATGCGTATCTACTGATGCAAGCAGAGCCAGCGCTTTCAAGTGCTGTCCTGAAATCCAACGCCCCCATCCCTTAGGATTTCCCACCACCTTCCCTTCCTGAGGGTCCTGCAGATGCCAATAAGCCCCAGATAGTGGTTTTCAGAATTGTTTCAGACCTTGGACATTGAGCAGGTTGAGGTGCCCAGACCCTACTGAAGTCATGTAGCAGTTGGAGTTTCTGAAGCACTGGTAAATGGTCTCTGTGTTACCTACCCTCTTGCAATTAAAAATTTAACTGGACAAGCACAACTATAAGCAATTTCCCAGACAAGGTGCTGTACATCCCATCTGTCCTCCTGGTATATGTCAGTAAATACAGGCCTAACGTATGCACTCCAAGAGACTGCTCAACAAAACGCTGTTTCTGGGAAAGTATCTTGAATAAAACCATTTTTCTTTCAGGTCTGCAGAAGGCTGACTACAGTGTTGTCAGCCTTGCAGCACTGCATGCCCTGCATAGCTCTGCAGTGCAGTGCTATGCACCTGGCTGTGAATTCTTTGTGTCCTTCCCAAATTCTGCCTCCCTGCAGGGACCAGTGTGTTCTCCAGCAATGGTTCAACTTCTTGTGTGTAGAAGAAGTGAGCCCAAACCCTAGCTTCCCATCCCCTCACTAATGAACTCTCTATCTAAGCCCAGTTTTGTGGCTCTAGGTACAAGTGTGAAATAAGAGCAGGGCGCAGAGTCTGCCGCCCCATCCTCCTGACCAGGTCGCTCACGGGGCAGATGCTCCTGCAGAGGAGGCCCTGGGATCCGACCGCAGCCGAGCTCAAACCACCGGCTGCCCCCGCGAGCTGCGTGCGGGGCAGGACTCAGCCCGCGGCAGGGCCGATCGCTGCGTGTGTGCACGGAGACTCACGGCCTAGGAACTCAGCGACGGAGCACGAACACAGCCATCCCTGTAAACTGCTTTTGTTGCTTTTGTTTTCTCGTACTCGAAGGATGGGTAGGAACTTCTGTGGGTGAGACCTTCTGTTGCAGAGACTTGCAATCCATCTGCTCTGGAGTTATATGTGAACATTTTCTAGTTCAGCTCCTTCTGTTAATTTCTGTTTTGAGGGGCTGTTTTAAAACGTCTTTATCTGGAGTTGCTTGTGCCATGCTTGTAGAATTTTTGGGTGGAAGCCATGTCTTGGAATCCCACAACTTTCTTAGGCATGTTTTTCAGCACTTGCTGTCCTCTGCAAGGTTTCTATCAGCTGCCCTTATTTTTTTGCTTTGAAATAATTATTTTTATGTTTTTCCCTTCTCTCCTTTTCCTCTTGCATCTCTTCTTAAAGTAGTTTTCTTCTAGCTCTGTTTATTAAATATGTATTCAGGTCTCCTGCTTTCTGGAGTTGTATCTCAATAAGATTCTAGACCTGGATGCTTAATATCACTCTGAAGCAATGAATTATTTTGGCTTTGGTTTTCACATTTTCTGATATTGCTTTCTTGAGGCCGTAATCTCACTTACCTAATTACAGATATTTCGAAGGCCTGTTTTGGGTGTTACAAGAGTTACTTCAATTTGATTTGCCAAGATACAGGTGAAGGTCTCACCTTTCTGGGAGAAACTCAGGTTTTTAGCATCAAGATCAAGCTTTAGGAATACCACTAGACAATCATATAAGTCCAAATCGGTTTGGACTAAAGCTTTGTTCCCTTGTTTTGGGTGATTTAGGCTATTCACACAGATCTACTTGATCTGATAAAGCAATGTCAACCCTTTAACATTCAAAGCTATTGTTGGATGTTAACCACACTATGATATGCCTTGAAAGCAGCAGGAAATTCAACCAACTCAAAATACTACACATGCAGATTTGAAAGCAGAAGAGCTTAAAGCCTGACTTAAATGGGGACAAGAGAAGAAAAGGCAGTGGAGAACAATCACGCTCACGCTAATTCTTCCTTTCAAGAGAGAATATTTCATGCTGGCTGGAGCAAAGAACTGGAAGTGACTTTGTTTCAGCTCTGCCAGTGACTCATTGGGTGACCGTGGGGAAGTCACTTCACCTCCCTGAGCTGCAGCTCTTCTGTCTACAGTGGCTAATGTGAAGCTTAAATAATCAATGTCAACAAAGCTCTCCCGAAGCTTTGATGAAAAATGCTTCCCAAATATGAAATATTAGTACTACTGTGCCAGAATTTTGCAGTGGTTTTGTATGTGGTCCAGGATGCGGTAACAGAATGAGCTGAGGTGTGTGTTGCCCTATGTGTGACCTTGGACTTTCTTGCTTTTGGCAATTTAAGTCAAGTCTCCCTTTCTCTCTTCTGTATGTTATCTTAACACAGTTGTTTGTAAGTCTTAATGCAATGGACATTTATTTTATTCCAATAAGTAGCTCTAATTAAATTAAGCTGCTCTTATGACCAACAGGTCAAATTTCTCAACTAAAATTGACATTTACATTCTTATTGTGTCTCCATTATTGGATTAAGTCTTGATCAAGGAAAATCATTTACTAGGGCAGTGTTCAAAAAGGGGCAAAACAAAGTCCTGTAGCATTTCCTTAGCTTTCTGTAGTAGGAGAGACACTACATGCTGCAGTGTGATATAGAGCTATTTCCATAGTTATTTGCCAACTTTCTGGCCACTAGTCAACAAAATTTTTCTGGACTGAAAGCTGCTGTCATTCAGGTATATTTATTTATAGGCTTGTATGTTCTGAATGCGTCATAGATGCTTTTGATTTTATCTCCCCTGTTCTTCCCAAGAATGTCCTATTTTGTTGGCAGTTTTGACAGAGAGGTCAAGGGGAGACCATGTCTTGACAATAAATTCCTTTCACAGGCTAGAAGGGACTCACAAGGTCAGAGCTGAAATATATATTTGTATTACATATGTTTATATATACTACATGCATGTGTGTATGTATTCTAACTATTGAAAAAAATCAAGACTTGGTCTTGCAGCCCTTCAGTGTCTCTCTGAACAAAGCAAGATTGCTGGGTTATAAAATGACATGAGTGTTCTTTCTCTTCTTTTCTTGTGTGTGTGTTTTCTTTTTTTGGGAGGGGGTGGGAATGGGGTATTGTTTTTAAATAGGGATGTTTGGGCTGAGTTTAAAAAAAGAAATTCTGATTTATGTGACTGGAGAGCCATGTTTTCAAGCTTTTTTTTTTTTTTTCTTCTCTGCAGTCATGAGACCCAGAGAAAAACGAAAGCTCAAACTTCCAGTTAGTGAGGAGTGACCAGGAGTTTAGGCTTCATGGAAAACATCAAGTTCCACAAGACTTGCAGGAAAACTGCTAATGTTGTCAACGCCAGCTGTCCCCTGGGGAGGGTTGTTAGGAAACGCTGCCTGTGCTTCTGCTCGGATCAGGTGAGGATGCTGTGGGGATGGAAGGGGAGCTGCTGTGCGGCTCCCGGGAAGCTGGGCACCCTCAGACCTTTCCACCTCCCCGTAAATGAGGTTGTGTTACTCGCAGCAGGGTTACGGTCCCGCTCCAGGACAACATGGGTTCCCAACCAGGTTACAGCCTGGCAGCAGTCGATGGAAGGGGAGCTGCTGTGCGGCTCCGGGGAAGCTGGGCGCCCTCAGACCTTTCCGCCTCCCCATAAATGAGGTTGTGTTACTCGCAGCAGTGTTGCGGTCCCGCTCCAGGACAACGTAGGTTCCCAACCAGGTTACAGCCTGGTTACAGAGATGTAACTTTGTGATACCGAGGAAGGAATTTAAAGCTCTTGACCCCTCTTTGCGTGTCCACCTCCTGACAAGGTATTTAGCCGTCTCCCATGAGCCTTCCCCACGCTCTGGTTTTTGGCAGGAGGCAAGGCTGCTTTCCTGGATGCCACAGGAGATAACGTGTTTGACTGTCCGTAAAAAGTTTTCTTGACTTTTGAGAGTGTTCAGTATCAGTTTTCCAAAGGGGCACTGGGATATAACTTTGAGCGTGTGAACACCTGCAGGCACAAGGCACCATCACCCCCATTACAGTCCTGAAGCAGCACGCGGTGGCATGATGCTGATGTGACAAATGATGTCTGCATGGGCAGCTCTTCATTTCTATGGCAACGTTTTTTCTTGTCCTGTTTATGTTCATCCGTATGTGCACGTAAAAGTCTGTGGTGTTTATCTTCATCTGTACCAACATTTAGAACTGTCCTCAGCCCACCACCGGTTTGTCCAAAAAGAATTAAAAGTGCCAATTCTCCTTCTATCTTTTTTTGGTCATGTAGCAAAGAGGAAACCTGAGCACTTGGCTGTGGAATTTTTTGAATTATTAATTGTGGGAACAAAGGAGAAGGTGCTTCCTTGCCAGGAGCAGGGCAAGCAGAGCATCGCTTCTGCTTGGGCTCTGCGGGAGGAAAAGGTGATGGCTCTGCTAGTAATGGACTGGTTCAGCCAGGTTTGGGTTGTTTTGGATACACTCAGGGATGCTGCGATGACTCAGACAAAATTGCTGCTTTGTCTGAGAGACACGTTTGCTTCTCAGGGTAATGACTTGATCTCTGCTCTGATTAGGTTTCACTGCAGACCTCGTAACCAATGGGTGTTGGCAGGAATGGGAGTGGTGGAAGATTTAAGTCAAGAGAACAGAGGGGAACCTGCTCTGCAAGAGAGTTTTAAAAAGTAGCAGGAAGCTGCCCAAGTGATTTATGGCCTCACCAGCACCTCCCATCCCAGCTGTGCCCCGCGGGCAAACGGGTCCTGTCGTGGGCTGAAATTCCCAGCGAGAAAGGGCTGGAGACGGGTTCTGCCCACGGCTGCGCCCTGCGAAGGCGCTGCGTGGGCTGCCCGCCCGCCCCGTGGCTTTTGGCAGGAAAAGACCTGAGGAAGTTTGGGACGGGCTCAGGTTGCAGCACATCCAGGAGGCTCCTCGCCCCGGCAGGTGCGGTGCAGCGCGCTCCGGGCTGGAAAACCGGCACCGCGGATCTCACCGCCCAGCTCCAGCTGCCAAAAGGCCCAGTGAATGTCCCCGCAGCTCCTGTGCTGTCCCTTTAAATATTCTGATTCATTACAGTATGCGGGAGAACTTTGTCTTGGGCAAACATGACCTAGGAGTAAGCGGGGTTAGCAGCACCACTGACATTTTCTACTGCAATTAATTAAAAATGCAATTGCAGTCTGATCTGGGACGCTTCAAAGGCCTTCTCTGGGCATTCCCATGTGGCTGAGGAGTCCTCACACCAGTGCAGGTGGAAAGACTGAGCTCATGCAGGCAAGTACTTGCAGAGCAGCAAGCTTCATTTGGGCTTGACATGGGCTTGCACAGTGGGAAAACTCCCTGGGAGTTTTGCTTCTCATATCAGGAATTAATTCCAACTGGGCACCTGAATACCTGATTTCAAAGTAAAGTAAATAGCTTGTCGGATAATTCTGAATAATCAAAGATAAGACTGATGCCCACTCGTGGGCTGTTTCAAACAGAGAGAGCAAGAGTTTTGCCCAGATCTCTTGCAGCCTGCATGTCTGATGGGCCAACACTTCTGCAGGGTTCTTATAGATATTTTCACCAACTCAGGGAGAAACCACGATGCCCTTCTCAGACCCTTACATCAAGGCCCAAATTGTTGGTCATCCCCAACTGCCACGTGGTGCCCAAACTCCTGCCTGGCCTACATGTGTTGCAAGTTCTGTTGCTCTCCCCAAGCCCCCGTCGCCCTGGCTGGGTTGCTTACTGAGCACCCTTTCCTGCCCGCCTGCTGTGCTGGGCTGCTATGTCCTCCTGCGTGCAGAGGCCTAGAAAACCTGTGGGGAGCAGCGGAGACACCATGTTTGTGTCCCGTTGTGGTGGCTGCTGCCTCAGCATGGAGCGAGTTAGCCCATGCGCAGGTCCTGGCTTGAGAGTCCCATTTGGAGCCTATTCTAGCGATGCTGCAGCAGTAACGGGCACGTGTCACTCCTGCTGGTTGCCCCAGTCTGATATTTGTCTGATAAATAATCGATTGCAAAGGGTTGGCTCTGTGCTGCAGAGGAGCCTGGTACCAGCAGTACCAGCCCTGGCACGCAGCAATGCGAAGGGTGTCTGCTCCCTTTGCTCCCGGAAAACATCTGGCAACAGCCACCCCTTCTCCGAGCCTTGGGCAAACATTTGGTCAAGCAGGTCAGTGTCTGCTGGCTCTGCTCGCCACAAATGGCCAGGCTGGCTCTCCCCTTCTGTGTCAATATAGTCCTTTCCCCATCAACCTCCCTTGTTCTGAGAGGCCAGGCCTGGCATGAGTCACGCAGTGCCGACTAGTGCCATCACTTTGGATTTGAAATGAAGTTTAGTCTCTAGAGCTTTCTGCGTTGCATGTGTTTCAATCTCAAAGCATCTCAGATATAGGGATTCCCTGGCTGGCCAGGCCCATCCCTCAGGCTGGAGCATCTCTCACCACGTTACCTGCTCTTGGTTCCCCCTTTTTTAGAATATCTCAGAAAATTGACTGCTTTTCTTAGGCATTCCCAGTCCTAGCTGTCATTTCTGCTAGGCTGTTGTGAGCTCATGCCCCTGCTCTGTTTTGCCACCTTCTGCTTTCATTTTGAAACCCTTTGGAACACATACTCCCATCCTTAGAGCCTCTCTTGCCTGGGTCGGCACCTTCAAGGCTCCCCTTCCCTCTCCCACATTCTGCCTTAAAATCCTCCGCAGCCCAAAAGTGCACCCAAAACCTCAGCGGTGCTTGAGCAGCTGATGTGCTGTCAAGATAAGCAGGGTTGTTTCCATGTGGTCTTCCAGAGAGCTGGGTGGGATGATGGGTGAGAGTGGGTGAGCAGTTAAGAGAAGTTCTGGTAAGACCAGAAGATTTGGGAGAAAAGCAAATGTTTCACCAAATTGTTCATTTGAAAAAGATTCAACAATGTTTGGACGTTTCAAACAAGATATGTTTCCTTGTGTTTGTTTTAGATACAGACTGACCCTTCCATTTAAAAATATTCTTCTATTTGCTTATTACGAAGTCCAGGGGGAAACATCCTTGTTCAGAGCGCAGTGCCTTTTTAAAAACAAAAATAAGAAAAAAAAAATCCAAATTTCTGACAAGCAAAATTACTCATTCATGTTGACAGAATTGCCAGCAAACTGAAAACTCAGTTTTTCTCGTGCTCCCTTGGCTGGTCTGTCTGTCTGCACTTGTTCCTCTCATTCATACCTCGCTGTCAGTTTGGAGCAGAGAACATTTTTGTTGTAATGTGCTGATGCACCACTTAGTGCAATGGAGCCTCTTTCATTACCGAGGCCCTTTGGGCACTGTTGTATTACAATAATACTATTAAATGGTTTGATCCACTTCCCTCTGAAGTCAGTGGATGTCCACCACAGCGTTTCTTTCTCTTTCAAGGCGCATGATGAAAGATCTCAGAAATCCTCTCTTCACTGTGGCTTTTATACACCTGCGCGATGCAGCAGTTCAGCCTATAGCTCATTAGCTGCTAGGCTGGTAGATGAATCCTGACCCTACAGAAGGCAGAAGGCCAGCATCTGAGATGGAAATGGTTTTCAGTAATTCTCTAGAGGGTGTTTTCTGGTAGCTTGAAGTTGTTTGCAGTCATTTCAGCCTGCATTTGGCTTTATACATTAACATATCGCATCTTGCTAGTGGCTCTTCTGCGCAAAAGGGAATTTCTTCTTTAGCACCATCCTAAGAGTGAATCTAATAGTTCTGGAGCCCTGCAAAAAAGGCAAAAAAAACATTTTCCCTGATGTTCAGTATTGCTGTGACTGTGTAAGCCACGTGAGCCTCACGTGGGAGGTCTTCACCATGCCTCGAGTTCAGGGTACATTTCTCGTGCAGAGGAAGCTCTCTGGCTGCTCCCCCTCAGCATCATTAACCCCAGTGCAAGCAATTTTTGTGCAAGAACGTAGGCAAGTGGGTTTACTCGCCCACAGAGCTACAAATCTGAGTTAATCAGGCTTCAATTTCCTTCACTGCCTGAGGAAACTTGCAAACCTTAAATAGCTTTTCTGGCCTTGTTCTTTACATTCTAGAGGGGATTTTTACAAATTGCTGAGCGTTTTGCTTTGGTGGGCAGGCTAGGTCATGTTGAAGGGCTACCAGCTCTGGCTGTTACGGCAAAGGATCAACAGCATCTCCCACGGTGAAAGTGCCTCCCCACTTCCTTCTGCGGCCCCCCACCTGCTTTGATTTTGTGGGCTTCAGCCGCAAGGCAAATGATCCCCTTCATGGTGGGAAGCGGTGTCTGCTCCCACACAGGGAGTTAGTTTAGCTTGGGATTTGCAGTGCAGCCTGAGATGTGTAGGTGTACAACCCCCAAATTCATCTAAATCCCAAGGCAGCTTGGAAAAATTCTCTGTCAAGGTCTCTTTTATCACCCAAGGGACTTTAAGGCAAAATAACTTGGAGGTGACTCCAGGTGCCTCATCTGGACAGCTTGGCCTGGGCCATGCACCATGTGCAGCCCAGCACAGCCAGCCCTGGCCTGTCTTGGGCTTGCTGCTAAGTGTTGTTTCTAGGATGGGTAAAAGGCACGAGTGCTAACATGGAGCCCGGGGCTCACAGGAGATGGACAAAAACAGAATCTCACCACTGAGCATCTCCAAAACCAGCTGCTCAGAAAGAGCTTTGGGAATTGCTCAGAAAGGTATTCCCAGAGGCACTGTTCCCTAAGGGACTATCGCACCCTTGCTCAACTGCTTAATTCCTTTGCATATAATATTGGGTGAGGAGAAGCACACATAATTACATATTTTTCTGAAGAAAAATGAGAACGAGAGCTGTTTCAGGGGCAATTTGCAGTTTTTCACTGAAATCAACAAAAGCAATGGCAGGAACTGCATCAGTACCATCCCGTTATGGATTATAGGCCCTGGGAATGGGAAGAGGTGCGTAACCACGCTGGAAATCAGTAAGGTTGCATGCATTTGGTTTTAAGAAGGCATTCAGGTCAGTCTCCACCCAGGAGGGATCCAAGCACATTCTGTGCTGGGAAGGGAAGAAAAGCCTGAGCCAACTATGCAATCATTCTCCACCTTATCATTGCCCCAACATGACTAATGAGCTAGGGACAGTCTGGAGGGAACGAGGAACATGGAAGCAGTAGCAAAAACTAAGTAGGAGTTTGCTACACTTCTTTTTCTGAAAGAGTGGGCTGAAATTATGCAGCAATCCTGCGCTGCAAAGCAAGGAAATGGCTCTAGATTAACCAGCTAGCAGAGTTTTTCTATCTGCCCCCCAAGTTAGCAATTTTTTTTTTCTTTTAACAAGTTGTGTGCACTGGGGAAGTTGAGAGTGTAAGAGCTGTTATTTTGTGTTTCAACTTTGATCTGATCTTCCTGTCTGAAGACTTCAGCTTCTTGTGGCAGACAGTTGCTGGTTATCTACATCATGTGTTTAATACATACATGTGGCCCAGTTGCTTATTTTTCCGAAGACCAGATCTGAACTAGGTAGATTTGTGCGAGTAAGCTGCAGGCCAAGGATGTGCTGTGTGTCTTCAGCATCGCTGCTGTTCTTGTTTTGGAGTGGTGGATCCCTCAGCTCAGGGGTGAAGGTTCCTCTATCCAGTTAATTATAAAGTGCCTGTTGACAGAGCAGAGTGGGAGAGAGCTTGGCTATATTGTCAGGGACCAAAGAAAAATAAAGCAAAAGAAAGAAAGCCTTGCTTTAAGGGATGCTAAATTAACTGCAAAATAAATAAATAAAGAGCTCACTCTTGTTATTGTGCTGCAGGCGTCATTTATTAGATGCTGCTGTACTGTGGAGTCCTTATCTCTCCCTCCAGATAAAGTAAATCAGAACTCCCATTGCTGACACCCCAAGAGTGTTCTCATCTGTCAGATTTAGCTGCCCTTTTCGTGTATGCTTTCCTAGACAGCAATTTTTTATTTTTACTTTAACCCTCAGCATGCTCATCATTCATGGTTTATACACTCAGGAAATAAAGGGCCAAGGAGGGATGCTCCAAGGTCTTTTGTTCCTGTTGATGAACGTTTCTTTCCATCCTTTGTGAGAGGATCTCTGTCAAGAGCAGATGCTTCAGATTGCAAATATATGGTGTCTTATGGAGCCCAGAGCCAGGGCTTCCAGGCTGGATGCTCCCCTCTTTACACTCCAGCTACAGCCTCACTGCACTGCAGCTTCCAGTATTAGTCCTTTGACGGGATTAAAGATTTTTCTACTTCTGAAGCATGAATCAAATACACAAATTGCTTCTGAAGGTACCTGGGAAAAGCTGCGTGTTTTAGCTCCAGTGACTTCTCTCACTCTGAGAATCGCTCAGATTTCAGCCAGAGACAAGAGAAAGGCAGAGCCCATGGATGGGTGAGGCTTGGGTTTCCATCTCAGCAGGTGATAGATCTGGTGATTCATCACTGCTTTACCTGGTTTAAATACACTATTTGATCATCCTGATGACATTATTGTGAAAATAAGTCCAAAAAGTATAATTATTTAGTGGCTGTCAGACAGGAGAATGACTTTAGGAAACACGTTATCCTCTCTGCCTAGTGAATCTCTGCTGATGCTGAGGGGACTTGTGTAAAGTCCCTCACTTAAGCAAAGCGTGGCCTTCATGACTCACTTTTGGGGAATACAAGCCTGTAGGGACACACACTTCTATGACCTTTCCTATCCTTCTTCCCTTGTGGCTTTCTTGTGGGTCTCTTGGCCTAATTACACTTTATCTTTCTCTGGTGCCACTCCAGTGCTCTTCCCTTCCTTAACCGTCATTTTCACTCTTACAATTTATCTGTGAAAACTGTCAATGGGAAATAGTTGGTTTTTGCGGGGAAAAAAATGTTAGCGCCTTGTCTCCAGTAAGGCTGTATGTTAACTATTTTTTTGCAGTGAAGACAGGGTTTTGGTTTGGTTCTTCTTTTAGCAAAGGTTCTGGGTAAACCAATCTATTTTTACTCATTTTTTAAATCTATTTATGAAACACAGGAATCCTCAGGGTCTAATGCCTAATCAGAAGAACAGGAAGAGATTGCATGAAGAGCTCAAACAAATTAAAATAAATATAGCATGATGACAAACAATCAGAGCTGTGGTATAGACATTTAAAGGTGTAAATTAATCATATGTTTTGCAGTTGGTGATCAAGAATTATGAAAAATTAAAGGGTGTCTAGCTCCATAACAAGTGTTATGACAGCTAAATGACATACAAAAATGCTAAAAGGAGAATTGTTTGTATACATTCTGTATATATATACACACACATCACTTTAAATATGAGTAGAAGTCTATATTCTATATGTGTGGTATATACACTCTCAACTGAGATGTTCTGTTCCAGTTCTAGTGAAAGTGAGCCATGGCAAAGAACCACTTTCTTTAGTCTTTCAGAGATAAACTCAAACAGCTGTTTTGTGCGTAGAAAATAACAAACTCAGGAAATGAAGAGGCACAAAATCCAATTCCCTTTAAGGATGATTTTGATCCTGTTGTTTTTATGGCTGTTTTTAGCTTTAAAAAAATCTAAAAAATCCAAACAAATCCCCCATCACTTTAGGAGATCTCCAGAAAGCGGCTCTGAAGCTTCCTAGCAACAACTGCTTAATTATCTCTGCAGGTTAGTGTTCCATTTCAAGCATCGATAAACCAATCTGTCACCAACCCTAACACTTAATGCTGTCATTCCTAGGCCAGCTTCTAATGCTCAGCAGGAGCTGATGGTTGCAGCAAGTTTTGTATGGTGAGCAGACTTGACTTGAAGATCCACAAAACCTCAGAGAGATTCTGGCCCACAAGCTACAGCAGTAGTTGTCCCTGGGGCTAACCCACATACATTTCAGGAAAGCTGCTGGAATTAAGTCAAGGCTGAACAAGAAGAAATTACCTGATGGATGTTCACTGCTCTGATAGGTCAAATGTACCAGGTTTACTATGCTGAAGAACCACCTAGTAGGATGCCCAACCAGAACAGTAGAAAGATAGCTTCATATTTTGGATGCTGGCAGAGTACTTGGGCACTCTTGGATTGCTTTGCTAAAGATTTCTTGAGTGAATTGTATCCAGGTCAGTGGGTCAAGGTGCCAAAAGATCTTTGGATGCTTGAATACTGTCGATATCAAGACAAATTAGATTCCTAATACCTATTTAGGTGCCCACCTTAGTTTGCCTCTGCTCCATTTCCTTGCTCAAAGGATGCCAAGGACAAAATATGCTGAGGCTCCAGGTTTAGAGGTAGAGGGCTCTTTAGAAGAGGAGTGTGTTTGATCTGACAGATCTTAACTAATATAGCAGAAGCTCACAAAACCATAGGCTGAACTAGTCTGTCTTAGAGTAGATCAGGATATAGTTACTTCTCACTAATTTCATCCTGTGCTATCTATTCTTTTTCTTTTAAAATTATGCTTTCAGTGCTGTGATTGAAAGATTGTTTTCAGAATGTGGATTAATTACACTCAGTGCAATCAACCTGGCTATGGTGAAAACCCAGAAGAACATATCAGAGATGAGCATATAGAATAGAGGGAATACATAGAAAAATCACAGAGATGGTGCAAGTGTGTTGCAGGAGAGGACCTGCCCTTATGGTATAAAACTGTGTTGATGCTGAAGCTCAGCAAAGGTATTTGCAAACCTGTCAGCACAGACTGCCCTGAATAATTAAATACAAGTCAGCACCTCTTACCTCTTACTGTCATCTCATTAAATATCAGCATTTACTGATAATTGTTGATTTCCATATACTGTTGAATTAACTATCTTCTGCTTCTTAAAACATGAATAGAAGTGGAAGAACGATTCAGACACAAAAAGACAGCAGCCAGCTGTCTGTAATTTAACCTGGAAATACAATACAGCTTAGAAATGGGATTGTGCAGCCCAAAGGATATAGATAGAATCTTTCATCTCTGTTAGATATAGGCCAGGGCTGCAAAGTTCAGGTCTAGATTTGGATCACTGAGCTAGTTTAGTATTATCTAGCAGAACTTGACTCCACCAGGTGCCTGGGCTGTTCCAGGGTTTTGAAGATCTGCTTCTCTGCATACTTCTGCTCACCTTAGACCAAATTACAGCAGCGTCAAATGTAGAGCGAAAACTAGACGTGGCATCAACAGAACCATGGACACAGAACAGGAAACCACAAAGAGCATCTTCTGCCTTCCTAGAAGGCAGAGCTTAGTTTTCGGCAAAGTTGCTGAAAGAATGAATTTAATTGTCATACTTGTTTTTACTATTAGGGGCTTTTAGGCCATCAATATTTTGTGGGGTGCTGTACAAATACAGAGAAGAAAACAGTCTAAGCTGGAGGAAACAGTCTAAGCAGATAGAGGGAAGGAGAGGGGGGCATCAGGGTTCGAATGAGCTGCAAGAAGCTCCAAGGAAGAGAGGGAGGACACCAAAGGAGGTGAGGTGGACAAGCAGTGCAAAGGAGCAGTGAATGAGACTGAGGTGGAGGACGCTTGAAATCCCAAATGCTGGACTTTTTTTTTTTTCCTTTGCTTTGTTTTGCTTCTTTTCCTTTACCTGACTTCCACTTATTTTTCAGAATTTCATCTTTTTTACACCCATTTACACGCTGGTCTTCTCTGAGGGCTGACATGTCCTGGCTTAAACTGCAGCTGCCCTAAGGATGATTTTATATTTAGTAGCTCCTTATGAGCTGCTCTCATTTAAAGTAGCCCAGACCGCCTGATAAAATATTTGCTGTGAAAATCCCTGTCTTACCTCTCCACATTGCGGTGCAATGGTAAGACTGACCATGAGAAGGGACTGGTACCTAACCCAAAGTTTGCCCAGGTAGCAAAGCCTGGTGGGGAACAGTTTCTAGCCCCTTTATGTCATCAGAGTAAGATGAGAGCTCTGGAGTAAAGGATGAAATCTGTCCCATCAAATCTGTTGGTAGCAGAGCACAGCTATCAGCCTGAGTCATACAGAACGTACATGTATATAAAGCCCGAACAAATGCGGCCTTTGATATTTTCCCATCCCATGTACTTTCTCCATTTACTGTGAGCTGACCACTTTTTAGGCTGGCATATTAATTTGCAGCGCTTAAGAGAAAATGTTGTTGTGCAGGAGTGGTTCAAATGCAAAAAATCACCTGCTTTCTCCCATCCTTTGGGAGCAGGCAGCTTTGGCAAATTCCTTTCTTTGTTTTTATCCAAGTCTTTGGCCTTTGGCACCCAGGTGCTCCAATATGACCATTGCTCCCTGTGCCACGTCCTCCTGAGAGACATGGGGTGAAACGCTCACCGCAGCCTTCCTCCTTTTTAATGGAAAGGCCAGTGGTGACGGCTCCAGGGCCTGCGAGACCCGCAGCCCTCCTGCCAGCCACCCCACAAGCTCCAGTCTGTAGCAAGCAGGCGAGTCCCTTTTCAAACAGTCCCTATTTCCAGCCTGTGATGCTTTCAAGTGTGACAACGTGTGGGTGGGATCAGATGGAGCAGCTTCGTGCGCCCGCAGAGTAAAGAAATGGCACAATAAACAAATGCGGCGGTGGAGAGCAGCCCTTCCTGGAACACACGGCTGAGGCGGCGACAGGATAGCGCAGCCTCTGCTCTCTCTAGATTGGGTTCCTGGAAAAGCCCTTCAATTATTGATAAGGGTCGCACTGACATCGCCAAAAGACAACGAGGCTCTTGCTTCCCTTCAATACTTTTTACTCAGCAGATCTTGCCCTTACAGCTCAGCAGAACCGGCACTGCAGACAGCTCGGCTGGGATGTAATGTGCATGCTGGAAAGCTGCAGAGGAGACTGCCCTGCTCTGTCATTTTTAAGCTATAAAGGAATATATATGCAGCAGCCTGGGTTTGCAAAATTCTGCTTTGCAAAATTCTGGAATTGCCAGGTTTCCTTCTCTGCTGCTATGCCTTGATCCGTGTTCACTCTTCAGAGCTCTTCTGCCGTTTACACTGGAAATGAGGATTTCCCAATATAGGTAAAGAGCAGGGCCTGATGCTGATGCTCCAGATCTAATTGAATTTAACAGGCACTATTCTAACTAGTGAAGCTGCTGCTGTTTTGTTCAAAGTATGGTGCTGACAGCTGATGCAAGGAGGAGCATTAACCCCATGTGTTCCTTTAGCTAGGTGTGTAGTATTCCAAGATAATGTTCTAAGCTAGAGATAGACCTTTAAGCCTACATGTACCCTTGAGACGTGGGACCACACTGAGTTTGTGTCTATGCCCATGACCCTACAGAATCAGTTCCAAGCTGGAACCAGGGTAAAATTTCAGAAGAGTTTTGTGAGATTTTCACACTGTAAAATCAATATCTGAATTGTTGCCTAATGAAGGCATATGAAGAGTGCCATTTGTAACCCATCGTAGTGTTAATAGGCATTTTGGAGACTTGTGGTGGTGGCTGCTATTCTGCTAACCGATGGGATCACCAGCTGTCTGTGTAAGGAGGAGGCTAATGCCTGAGACTTGTTAGATTATGGAAGAGACACGTTCTTGTACCAGCAGATCTGAATGTCAGACAGGGTTTTGCATCAGCTTGAAAACATGAGACCTGTAGCATCTCATAAATGTCACGTGTTGCAGCAAAATCAAGGCCATCCCACAGTGCCATTCCATGGGGAAGGTCTGCCTGGCCATGGAAAATTAATCCATTGCTTTGATTTGTGCTCAGATCCCCGCAGTACCAGACAGTGTGCAACCAACCTGTTTTCCATTTCCTTTCCGTTTTAGCAGCAAGAGGAATGTCCCTGCTTAAGCAACCTGTTTACTGTGCAAAGGCAAACAGTCAGGTGCCATTCGGACAATCCCTGCTGTGTTGGAGGTAGATGCAAACATCGGGTTGCCAGTGCTGCTGCGTCACAGGCGCAAACAAATTTCATCAGGGTGAAAGCCCGGATGATACCACCATGGCAACCACCTTTAAATAGAAACAACAGGCCAGCTCCTCAACGCAGATAAAGGCACAGGATCCCGGGATCCGATTCTATATTCATAAGCACACAAGATCAATATTTTTGAGCACACGTATTTTTTTGTGTTCCTCTTGCCTCTTTCCTCAAAGGATATCAGCACACTGTTTGCAATCTGCAAGCAGTAAATACTGAAGAAATGAAGCTTGACACATTTTGGTGTCTCGCAGCTGTCAGAAAGCATCATGGCAGACACAGGAAGGTCTTGCCAACTTCTTCAGCTTTCGGTTACAGAATCTTCAAGTCCCATACAGAGAAATGAGTCCAGTTTTCTATTGCAAATCTCCAAAAGGGTAAACAACAAAGCAGTCGTGTTGGGAAGATGGAGTGCTGAATCACGCCTCCCACACTTGAGCACTTGTGCTCCTCTGAGTCCAACTATTTCACACTTGCTACATAAATCTTTGAGAAGTCTCTTCCAGGAATATTCACAGTGACAGTTGAAAAAGTTCACATGGGCAGTCTAACATTTGGACAATAGTTTGGGCCAAACTCCCTGGAATCTGATGGTGACTTATCCAATAGGAATGGGGTTTTTATTTGGTGCCAAACACCTCAAGTGAAATTGCATTTAGAACAGTGCTGTCAATGTGCAGCTGACTGAGTATATGGAAACCACAGGAAAATGCTTAGCATATTTTTAAGCTTTTCAAACAGCTGTTTTTTGCATATCTGAAGTTAGGTAAAAACACGGGTTTCTCCCTCCCTTGTTCCACCTAATACGGCCATAATAGAACGGACAATCAATGGATATAGATATAGGGAACTACTTTTTGCTTTTGCTTGTGCACTGAGGATAGGATTTTTTGTTTTACTTATTGTTAGTGCTAACCTACAGCACATTCAGGAAGGGCATGTATCAAGTACACCACACCTCCTCGTTTCGAGAAGGAACTTCCATGGCATGGTATTGTTTTCCCCTCTGCCATTCTTATCTGACAGGTCATATCAGTTGCCAGAAATGATGTGGGTTTATTCTGTACTTTGTGTTACAATATAAATGGAGCTGAATACTTGTCATAGTCCTTTGGGCAGGGCTCCTGACTGCTGCCGAGTTTAATATTGAGATTGGCAACACTAACTTAGCTGATGTAATCCGTTCCATTACAGATATTTACAGCATGCCACATTACAATACAAAGGCAGAGGTTTAGAGACTAGAAAGATGTGACAGACAAAAAGAAAAAAAAACAACCCATTGAAAACCAAGGCTGACACTGCAGGGGTTTATTCCCCCTCACTGTGCAGGCACAAAAATTCCCTTTAATGCCATTAGGAGCCAACGTGAAGCAAAATTCAGATCAGGCGCAGGCAGACGGTAACTCCACCGATGTCGAATAAGGCTAACTCTCAGACACACCACCTCTGACTTTAGGCCTGTCTTTAGCAGTAGCTGGTGACTCACGATCACCAGGGTGTGCTGTCCAAAGTCACTCCTAGGTTTCCCCATTCTTTGGCCAAACATCACAAGCCTTGGTCTATCGTAACACGAGGGGAAGGAGGAGCAGAGAAGTGTTTGTGTGTTCCCCTTTCTGAAGAGTTAGTTAACTATTACAAGCCTGAAAATGACGCACAGTTAAGCGGTTAGTGCCAGGCCTCAGCAAGCAGCTCTTTTAGAGCTGAGTGACTCCCTCCCTGTATCAGATCCCGTTTCTTTCCTGCAGATTTTGTGCAGGATCAGCCCTTCCAGTAGTGTGAACGGGGCCTCTGCTTGTGGAACACCCTGGAGAGGTTTCACATGTAATTGAGGAATTTCTATTATGGACCACCGAGGAGATGTACACACCTCCTGGTACTTGTGATCCCAAGTGAAAAGAAATCCTGACACTGTGGTTTGAATACAGTGGTTCAGATACAGATTTTGAATGATTCAGCCCCAGCCCAAAAACTTGTTCCCTGGGTTTCTTCAAGGGAGGTTAGTGCCAAAGTGATTAACTGAAGCAACCTAATTTTGTGTTTAGTTTTGCTTGTAATAGAAGTGGCAGAAAATTGGGTTTTTGAAACATATGTTGTTTGCCTAACCATTAATTCAGTTTCTTGCTTCTTGCAATGGCTCCTTAGTGCCCTTGGTACAAATAATGTTGTTTTTCCGGTATATCATGTAAGGTGATTTGAGCTGCAGTTTTTCCATTCCTAACCGATGCGCTACAGGCATTTTAGGTGGTTTAATATGTTTATTGATTACCTGATGTACTATTCTAATTTCTAGGAAATAAGAACATAGCTCCTAAATCATGGAGATTCTTTGAAAAGCTTTAATTTTCTCAGGCAAATATTACATATTTTGTCAGAAGCCTTAACTGTACGATACATGGATCTGGTTCCACTTTTACACAGGTCTTATACTTGCTTAATTCCCTTCAGTGAAATTGCTTGCAAATGACATTTAGAATCTACAGGTTCAGGATATGGGGAGGGGGCTGGATTAATGCCATTTTTTTTTCTGATGCTGAGTGCCTTAAAAGCACTCTGAAACTGTAGCCCATTACTATTCCGCAGTAAGTGCCCTCTAAGAGGACTGGGAAGGATTAAGGAGTTTTTAACCAGTAAGTCACATGAGGTCTTTCATAGCATGGGCAGACTTGGTCGTTTCTAGCTCCTGGCTGTTTGGTGGGTACGTGCGGATGGTAATTGGGTGGTCTTAGTCACGTCCCAGTGGACAAGTGTCCATCCCACAAATGCTGCTATCAAAGCAGCTCCCTTGATGCCAATCTGAAAAGAGGGTCTTTCCAGTTTATATTTTTTTTTCTGTCAATCAGTTAGAAAAGTGTTTATAAAAAGCTTTACAAAAGTGTGGTTTTGGCCTCATCCAGCATTGTCGTGCTCTTAAAAAAAAAAAAAAAATACTCAGGCTTATATTCTTTAAGAACGACGTCAAACTCCTGCCCATGGATGACTGCTGAAAGTTATAAGCACTCCCAAAATAGGGCTGGATTTTCACAATGATTAACTTTCCACTGGGGAGCAATAGCAGAGACAGGAGCATCAACAGAGTCAAGGCTTTTTACTAGGATATTATCTAATTAATTAGAGTGAAAATACCATAATCCTCTCAATGTATAGCCTTTTGTTGGTGGATGTCGCCTGTGCGTAGTTATAGGCCATCCTTTGTGCGAACAACTCGAGGGGAGATAAGTAAAAGACCCAGACCTTATGAATGCCCTAGGCCCTGGTTCAGGAAATTATTCATTTTCAGGACTGCATTAGAGCTTTATGGGCATTCTTAAATCCTGTTGGCCTCAGTGAACTGACAGCTAGAAAAAATGTGGATGCAGGGATTTGTTTTCCTGCAGAAGAACTGAAAAGGTTATTTAGTGCTATCGCTACTAAGAAAAACCTAAACCCAGCAGCAATCACTGCTAAGCTCAGGTCTGATGTAAATATCAGAATATTTAAATGTGAGTTAAATAATGAGAAGCTGAACAGAGCAATATTAGAAGTCAATGTAAGCAATAATTGTTTTTCTTTGGGGACTATATGACTAAAAAGATTGAAACAAAGAACACTTGTGGGTCAAATACTTATCTGCTACATCACTGTTCCAATCAAACAACTCCAGTTGCATTGCTGTAATTGCTGTTGAGCTCAGAATCTGCATATAGATACTCTGTCAAGTTCTAAAAGGACTATTATATTTCAAGTTAAAGAGGAAAGCAAGAGAAAACAAATAGCACAATAATTTATCTCAAAAGATTATTTGTGTGGCTCTGTGCTCCATTTAAAAGAATAATCTGTAAACGACTTATTATCAAGAAAAGTTATTTGTTTTCACTAATCAAGCCTTAAACTTTGAGGCATAATATGGAACTAATTGTTTTTAACTAACTAATCAACATGTTTCATTCATAAGTTGGGATTTATCAATATAGCACATGAAAGGAGAGAGCATATTATTATTTCAGTTTAGATAATATGCAAAAAGCACTGTGTTTGTAATGACCTGCTTTCACTGAATATAATCAAGCTCCAAAGCTCTATTACAGGCTGGAAATAGCAGCAGCTTACTTTAATGAGATTTCTGGCTCTGGGCCCCAGCTGTTCTACGCAAGGCTCTCCCTTTGCTCTATGACCTACCGATATGTGCTGTCACCAGTAATGAGACAGGACCCATTTCCTAACATGGGGACACACTGGAAAGCGCGTGCGTTCTGCTCTGCCCTGGAAGCAGCCCCCTTTCCCCCTCACCGGCACCAGGAGGGGAGTCCTGGATATGCAACATCCCTGCTGCCTTGCCAGGAGAGTTAGGACAGGGAACCCCCAGGATGGAGACGGCGGAGGGGAGGCTGAAACACCCTCCTGCAGCCCGGGAGGCCGGGGCTCAACAGGTCCCCGCACAGAGCGTCTCTCCCTCTGAAGCACCCGGCAGGGCGCTGGGCGATCCGCAAGGCCTGGGCAAGCGGGAACGGGGGCAGCCTCCGAATTCTGAATGTTACAGATTTTGCGGAATTACGTTCAAAACGGAGCTGTCCTGGGAATGCGCCAGGAGCTGAAGAGCTGCGCTTAATTTGCCTAAAATGGAGCAGGTTGCCCCTGCGCTGCCCTTCAGCAGGGGAGCCGGCCGGGCGCCTCGCGCAGCTCCTGCACCCCTCGCTCCTCCTGACAGCGCTTCCTCTGCGCTTTTGGAGTAGTGTCCCATCCTCTGGGTGAAAATCAGTCCCTGAAAACATTTGCTTAGTTAAAGTTTATATTTGAAGGGTTTTTTTTTTTAAATCTTTAACCAGTCACTTGGAATTATTAGTACTTTTGATGTGTTTTTTTTTTCCTTTTTTTTTTTTTTTTTTTTTTTTAGGACAAGAAGCCAGTGCTTTTTCCCTGAATAATATTGCCAAGTATTTCAGGAATCTAAAATCCACAATTTCTTCTTTTCTATGCCCTGAATACAAACCTCTTTGGAAAAAGCTGATGAACACTTTAGCCTGAAAATTGGAAGGCATGTGCTCAATGCACTTTGAAATTAAATGATTCGGTGCTTTTCAATTTGTCTTTTTGCCCTTCCCAAATACCCAAAGGCACTAGCCCACTTTGCAAATGAACAGGCTATGAAATCTTTTTATTTGAGAATTGAAGGCGTCACCATGTTCCAGCAAAAATCACACGTAATGCCCTTGCACTTCATAAGCTTCAACTAATTGACCCTTGCATCAATACTGATGCATTACTGCTTTATTTATGAGAATTAGATATTTAATTATTTTATTTTAGAGGTGCGCAGCTTGCAGACTGTGTTCAGGGCAGACAGGGCTGCCCTGGAGAGGGTCCAGGGGCAGCGCTGTGCCTGCAGACCAGGCACCAAGGAGATGCCTCCCCGTTCCTCGCCGCGGTGCCGTGCTCAGGGCATCGTTCCGCATCCAGGAGCTCTCGATCCCGTCTCCGTACCGGCATCCGCCAGGCTCTTTGCGAAAGCCTGCGGTGGGTAAATACCCCCTTGGATCCTTTTTTCCTTCTGCAGCTTCAGAAGTGAAGTTATAAAATTTGCTTTCGGATTTGTATTTTAAAGCTGTGTATCCATATGGAATTCTTTGCCCAGTTTGAGAATGACGCCCTTAAATAAAAATAAGCCTT
This sequence comes from Tinamus guttatus, assembly GCF_000705375.1. Next base: position 22,016 of record NW_010589217.1, on the reverse strand, counting down.
TCCAAAGGCCATGTTGCAGATTTTGAAGTGTAGCAAAAAGAACTCTAGTTCTTTTCTGTCACAAGGCTACCTATTTCCACTTCTAAATTATTTATGTGTTTATTGTATTTTACATGAGCTGTGGAAGCTAGAGGCATTTTTGCAGTGTCAGGTCATTCTAAAGTACATTCCATACAAAGAATAGGGCTGGAAAATACGGTTGTACGTAATATTTTCATTAATATTACATAATTACTGTACACAAAATAGTTCTCTGGGCAGCGATGAGGGTTTTTTCCATAAAGACTAAAGATTCCAAGGCAATGTACTCCATTAAATGGTTGCTTAACACATGAGGGTATATCAGTATATGATACCTTCATCCAGCTGCAGAAAAATGAGGAAGGCGGCTTAGCCAAATGAAGCCATTAGCATGTATAATGTCTTTTGCACAAGATTTAAATGGTTTACTGGGTTTATAGAATCATACTTTCATATTGCAATGACCAAGCTGAGATATGATCTAGGAAACAGCGGCTGCAGCTGCATCAGCACAAAAATTGAACTCTGGATTTTCTCTGAGGCCTAGGAAGACTTTCTGCAGGCTTTGAAAACTACTCTGAAATAAAAATTTTCTCTGTGTGTAGGCTAATGTTACTTACTGACAGCTTGCCTAGAGTTTTTGGCTTTGTGAGCAATCGTTCAGTGTAAAATGTTGATGCAGCTTTTAAGGTCTATTGGTTGCTTTTGTTACCACTGAACATGAGCAAGTCCCGTGTCTTACGTGATACATTAGACCTACAGTAATGTGGAGGAACACCTGAACTGACTAATAATCTCATAAACGAGCCCTGTGAATTTTAATGCAGCCCAGTGCCCCCTTCCTAAAGTCCTTGTGCTCCAAGTAGAGTGCTAATTCTGGCTTTTAATTTGATTTATTGTATTGTATTAATAGGCTGTAGGCGTTTGTGGGAACCTACAGCAAACATTATTAATATAAAACTGGAGATCTGGACATCCCAATAGGGCTTTTGACATTCAAGAAAACATCTGTCCCTGTTATGCTTTTTGATATATAGAATTGAACTAATATTATCTGTTTCTAGAAACGAGATTCTTACCTCTTTCCTAGCCCATTTTTAAGGCAGATGACTACAAATTTATGGCAGTGGGACTTCTCAGTTGCCTCATCAGCAGTGTTAAATAGGCGCATCAATGCAATGTTTCTGTACTAGCAATGTGTGCAGTGCTAATATTTGAAGTTGGTGTGTTGAGTCACTCAGGGCTCACCTTTCTTTCCAGATGACACCATGACAGCTGCAATCAGCAGATGTATGAGAGCTGCCATCCTTTGATAG
>NW_010589217.1:0-16687 GCF_000705375.1 Tinamus guttatus | reverse complement strand
GGCCAGCGCCAGGAGAGCGCCTTGCCCTTGCCGCGGCAGCGCTCGCCGCCTCCCTCCCTTCCCTTCCTTTTTTGCTTCTTTTTGTTCCACCCCCCCGCCCTTCCCGGACACTGAATTGCTGCTTTCTGAGATGAAAACCTCCCTCTCCGGACAGCCAGGACTCGTGTGAAGGACGCGCCGACACGGGATCGTAAATAAGGAGCGAGCGCGGAGACCCAGCGCAGCGGCCAGAACCCTCCCGTCCCCGGCCCCGGCCGGGGGGGAGCCCGCCCCCCGACTCCGCGCCCCGGCCGCACCGCACGCGCAGCGGAGGGTGCAGCTTGTAGGTTTCACCACCTAGAACAGGCAAACCCGGCAGCACGCGGAAAAGCCGCCTCTGCACCTCACTTGCCCCCACACCCTGCTTTTCACCCCCACTGGATGCCGAGATCCTGAGGTAATTTTTCCCCTCACACACAGCAGAGACTCTTTTTTGAACAGGACACAAATATATATTAGATTATAGAGATGTATTAAATTATTCCAGATTTAAATCTATTTTTTTGCTGCCAAGGAGTAGGGGGGACCAGACATTATCGTGTATATATATATATTTTTTTTTTCCTCTTAACTCATTTTATGGGTGAGTCAAGGCTGCTGAGGAGGAAAGAAACAGCGTAGTTAAAATCCCTTTATCCTTATCCACGGAAGGTTTTTTTTTTTTTTTTTTTTCCTCTCATTACCGTGCATTTCCTTTTGAAAAAGGAAACCTCTTATTTTGTGAACCAAAGATTTATTTTTCCCTTCCTCCTGGCCAAAGGAAGGAAACAGATAAATTGACACACTTAAATAGTCAAAGAGATTATCTTTTACAGAAAAAAAAATCTATATCTGAATCTAAAATAGTGTGGAGGGAGAAACTGGAATATCTAGCTAAAACCGGGATACTTACTAATCTCTCCTCAGAAGAGGAAGAGGTAAACACTAAACATCAACTTGTTCTTACAAGGAGGATTCAAACCCTAAATATAATAAATGGGGGATTACGGGTTTGGAGTGTTAGTGCAAAACAACACTGGAAACAAGTCAGCTTTTCCAGTCAGATTTCATCCACATCTGCAGCCTCCGCACCATCATCAAAATGCAACCCCCAGCCCTGCTGCTTTTATAAATAATAACACAGCTGCCAATGGCAGTAGTGCTGGGTCAGCTTGGCTCTTTCCTGCTCCAGCTGCCCATAATATTCAGGATGAGATTCTGGGGTCAGAAAAATCTAAAGCTCAGCAACAGGAAAAGCAAGAGTCCCTAGAAAAACAGCAGCTTTCCCCTAGTCAAAGTCAGGAAGCAGGCATGCTGTCAGAACCTGAGAAAGCTAAAAGCGAAGAAAATCAGGGCGATAACTCTTCGGAGAACGGCAGTGGGAAGGAGAAAATAAGAATAGAGTCGCCGGTGTTAACAGCGTTTGATTATCAAGAGGCTTCAGGGCTAGGTACTTCGACGCAGCCCTTGACGTCCACTGCATCTTCCCTGACTGGTTTCAGCAACTGGTCTGCGGCTATTGCTCCTTCTTCTTCTACAATAATCAATGAAGATGCAAGCTTTTTTCACCAGGGAGGGGTCCCTGCTGCCTCGGCTAATAATGGTGCTCTGCTATTTCAGAATTTTCCACATCACGTCAGCCCTGGCTTTGGTGGTAGCTTTTCCCCCCAGATTGGACCCCTCTCTCAACACCACCCTCATCACCCCCATTTTCAGCATCACCACAATCAGCATCAGCAACAGAGAAGGTCTCCTGCAAGTCCTCACCCGCCACCATTTACACATAGAAATGCTGCTTTTAATCAATTGCCTCATCTGGCTAATAATCTTAACAAGCCACCTTCTCCATGGAGCAGCTACCAAAGCCCATCGCCTACACCATCTTCATGGAGCCCAGGTGGTGGCGGATACGGTGGGTGGGGAGGGTCCCAAGGTCGAGACCACCGCAGGGGACTGAATGGAGGGATAACACCCCTGAACTCCATCTCACCCTTAAAGAAGAATTTTGCAAGTAATCATATCCAGTTGCAGAAATATGCTCGACCCAGCTCTGCCTTTGCTCCAAAATCTTGGATGGAAGACAGTTTGAATAGAGCCGAAAACATTTTTCCTTTTCAGGTGAGTGTATTCCATTATATCTGTAAGGAAAATAACAGATAAGTGCATTAAAATGCTCTAGAAAGGGTGGGATGGTGGGGGGGGGATTGGAATAATGCAGTCTGGTTGTATGACCTGTATGTTTGTAACTTAAAAAAAAAAAAAAAAAGCCTCACTTGAAATGTCACAGTGTGAATTACAGTCTCCACGATCAGGGCTGTGAATCATGCTTTTTTTAACAGTGCTGGTCATATCTATAGCCTACCAGACATCCATAATTAGTCTGTTTCCTTGATCCTAGGACTTACGCACATTAAAAAATAATTGATGAATATATATAGTTACAAATAGGAAGTAGATTTCCAAGGACAAGTAGGAAAAAAAAGTTTCCTGATGAAGTGCAAAAGACCTGAGGCTTTTTAGAGCATTTGAAGAAGCAGCAAATCTGAGAGGGGGGGGAAAAAAACCTATTGTTACTGTATTTTGTTTTACGGTATCATATGGACTTGCAGTGTATCATGATTTTTGGAGACTTTTTTAAAAACTTAGGTTTTTTCTGTATTGATAATTAACATATTTTGCTTTCCTCAGCAACGGTAGCAAATTTTGGTTACAGATCATTAAATCATTACCAAAAATAGATCTGTACAAATGTCAGTTGGTGGTCTCCTGTATTTCAATATGGCCTTGTCCTGGCAGGAGGCAGGTTGTCTGACATTTCAGCCTCTCCTTCTAGGCTGACTGTGTATGATTTTGAAAAGAACTGTATAATGTGGAACCTAATTTGCAGTAAATGTTGAAATACTCTTCATCTAACTGCTACTGAAACCTAGATTTTCTGTGCGTGTGCTTTTTGTGGTCTCCTTGGGTGAATTTAGAAATGTAAGAAAACTTTAACATCCATCGGGTTGTTTTTCAGGACTTTCAAATGAGAGGAAAAGTAAAAATTTCAAAACGGTTGCAAGATTTCTAACCATGGTGTAAGAAGCAGGATGACCTACTTTTAAATAATTTGAGAGATCAGTAGATAAGAACAATGCAGTATGTCTCATGCCCTAAACCACCCTAAAGAAAAAGAAATATGCTTAGGAGTGACCTTGTGGATTCAGACGGAGGAAGAGTTCAGTTCTCCTTGCAGACTGCTCAGGTTCTCTGTGCCTTACCGGCCTAGGCAGCTTTCTGACCACACAGCAGCTGCTGGTGATAACTTTCCATTAAAGACCTTTCTTTCTACTGCAGAGCTACTGGCTGGTTAAATATCAGGTAGAGCCTGTGTAGCTTTAGAATGCCCTTTAATAACTGATTTTAATGCTAGGATTTGGAATGAATATAAGCAACCTGTGTCTAGCACACTGGATTTATGCACCAAAACCATTAGAAAAAGGGACACAGCGGGAGCTGGTCTTTTTTCTCTGCAGCAAGACTTCTTTCACTGCAGCAAAGACTGCACTTTTTCACTGCAGCAAACCTTGGCTCACGATTTGCTCTGTACCCTGACACACAGCTGATGTACAGACTGACAGAATGAGATCAAGTGTGCCCTTGCTGCTCGCTTTAGGGCCCAAATGTACATGCAGTGATAGGGATGGGCTTGGTTTGGTGTAAAGGAAATTTCAGGGAACTGACAAAATCAAGCTGGACTTTAGGGTTATGTTGCGAGGGTAAAAATACAAGGACCTGTATTTTGATCGTGGTCAGAAATAATTGTTATGTAGCATGTTGGTATCTGTTTACATAAACACTAGGATGAAGCTGTACATGTCAAGACAAAGTCTGACACTTCTACATGCCAAGAAAGGGAAAGTGTTAAAGTGAAGGGCCTTCCAGTCTGTTACTATCACTTCTGTGAAAAAAAGGGCAGGGCCGAAAAACAGGACTTCAGCACCGCACACTGAAAAAGATGCTGATTAATTTTGAAGCCATCTTGGACAACTGCTTTTTATAACTTTTATTCATGCAAAATCTTAATCTCCTTTGGTCACCTAGTGATTTAGGTTTCAAAAGCACACAGCATTTTTGAATTGCTGGAGAAAAAAAGATGTAAAATTTGACCTTTAGATTTTTTTCTTGATTATGCTGCTTGCGTGGCTTAAAGCAGAAATGAGCAGTTTTGCTTATGGTATATGCGTGCATGCATATATATATATATGCACATATATATATGAAGCATCTTTGAGTCAATCAAGTATTGGACAAGGCTATTTTGTTAATGGAATCTTCTTGGATTTCTATTTAGGAAATAATTGAAAGCTGTCTGTGCTGCAGCCAAATAATGGAGTAATTTGAGACAACTCTCCCTCTCATTTAATATTTATGTTTTGTTACTTAAATGATTAACTAGTGTTGCAGTAATAGAGTGAAAATGAGTTTCTTTAGGAGGCAAGATGTAAAGCAGCAATTGCAGATATTTGGAGCTCACTTTTGTGCGTGTGTTAGCAAAGGTTACCTTTAATGCTTAGTGAAACACAGAAGTATATGTTTTGATGGAAATCGTAGGGTAACCGAGCATAAATGCTCGTTTCCTCTTTGGAGAGGACAACATTGCACAATGTCCCTATAAACCACTAATGCAAACTACTCCTCACTTCAGATGTTTCTGCCTACAGCTCTTAATCACTTGTGATGAAATGGGCCCTCATCGATGAAAGGAAAATTCTGTGTTGATCTGCTTTGATAATCATGCGATTTTGGTGGTTGTTTGCATGGTGCTGAGAGTTGCAAGGAAACCCTGTGCTGTTTTTTTTTCCCCAAAGTGTTTGTCCCTTGGAATTCTGTCTCATTACACCTCACAAGCACATATCTATAGCAACCTCTCGTTGCGGATGTGGAAATTGAGGCAAGGTCAGAGAAGACAATTACCAGACCTGTTAATGAAATTAAGGCTCGATACTGTGCTTTAACCAGCGGGCAGCCTTCTCCCTTCGGAGATGTTTTGAAAAGAGAAAAGCCATTGTTCTTTGTGTGTCCATTTGAAAAGGAAATGGTCTCCAAATGAAAAAATGGTTCCCGAATAAAGACATTTGAGTGCTTGTGGATACCATAGCCTCCCCTGCCCATGAATAAGTGAAGAGAGACGCGAATGTGACTATTACATCTGACAAAGTTACTGATTTTTTAAAAAATAATTCCTTCTACTTTCCTCCTTGCAGCAGTGTCAGACTAAGTGCTCAGTAATTGCATTTTACTGTAGCATTGTCCTCCAGACTGTTTGGGCTTTGCTTTTGCCGTGTGCTTGCACTTCCTCATGAGAGGGGAACATCCTGCTTGTTATGCAATGCATAAATCTTGCTTTTATAGGCATTTCCAGGTTTCCAGATCTCATCCTCAAATGCACGATGATACTTTTTGTATTGGTCTTTGAAACCATTAGCAAGTTAAGCATTAGCATTTCAGTTTTTATGAAAGTACTTCAAAATAATTTGTGTTTATTTCTGGACTCAGACTTGAAAATAACTGTCCATTTCAAAGAATTTTGTACATGAGGATAATTCATTATATCCACTTGTTCAAAATGTTTTTTCCTTTTTTTCTGTAGTGGTTAATTTCCAGGTATATAACCCCTTCCAAATCCAATGAGGGTCTGTGCCAAAAGGACTTTCTCTTCCTCTAGGAGATACAGAATGTCTGAGAGAGCACATGCGTGATTACAGAATGTGCTTTATTTCTAAAGTGATTATTTATTTGCAGGTAGAAATAGTTTGACTTAAGCGCATTAAAACAACTAATTCTCAGGAAGTGTAATTAAAAAAAAAAACTTTTGAGTACATTTGCCAGTTTTTCTTCTTAAAGAATTTTTGCAAATTTCTTAACAAATATCTTTTAAAAGCATAGTAATTTTCTGTTGAGGAACCTTTTAGAAATCAAGCTGTCTGGTTGCAAAAAATGAGGCTACTTGTTTTGCAGAAAGTTTGGCATTTTTTTTTCCTTCATCCTCGTAACAGCAATTACTCTGAAATTTTGGGCTATCATTTAAAAGAAGAGTATTTGAAGTTGGATTTTTAAATGTCTAGTCACCCATTTTTCTGTAACTACATCAGCTGTGCAGTAATTAGTGTTTTATGCTGTTCCCCACAGCTATTGGTCTGTGGAATTAGAAGCACTCTAATGTGGTATGACATGCACAAGTTGAGGACTATGGAAGTTAACACTGTTCTTGTTTTATAAACTTACTTCTGACGTTAATACTTCAGCCTTGGCCCTCCTGTGCGTTTTTGACCTCAGGGTTTCTTTTTAAAGAGAGCTTTTGTTAGAAGTTATTTGAGTTATGTTTGTATTTTGCAGAGATTAAAAGGAATACTCTTATTAAGCATTTTGCTTTGAAAATGCATTGCATAGTTAGCCCAGCATAAAGACTGAGAACACAAGATATCATGGAAAATAATTTTTAGAAAATTATATATATTTATAAATAAAAAGTGGCTAAAATAGGATCAAACATGTTACTAGAATTCTTTGTCTATAATTTCTAATGCATAAAAATAAGTTCAAGTTTGACAAACCTCAAGCACTCCCTCCCAAAGTTCCTGTATTATGCGTCACTTTTCCAGCGTTTTCTTATTGTTCCCTGGTGAAGCTATAAAAGATGATCAAGGCAACATCCTTTCAGGAAAAACCTGTTTATTCAGAGCCTTTAATTCACTGGATCCTGGACTGGGAGCTGTAATTCAGCATTTGCAAGGTGGTGGGCAGGCAGAGAAGCATACTCAGAATTAGCATCAAGTCCAATTTTCTTAATAATTAAGAGAAAAATGTGGAACTTGTATTATGTCTTCAGTATTACCTTTTTCTACCCTGCACTTTTCCTGTGATGTCAGGATTTTTATTTATGGGAGATAAAGAGGTTGGCAAGCATAGCTATGAGTTTTCTGATTTTTCACTAGTATCTTCATTTGGCAAAGATTTAAATATATAAAATAAGCCCTGGTTTTAAGCATTGTAACAACTACACTGGCCCCATAAATAGGGCTTCCTCACCTTCAATAAATTGCTTAATGCACGGGCTCGCATTGCATTATTACTGATTTTTCATTCTTCAGAGAAATTGTGTAAGAGTAGGCACAACCTTAGCTCCAAGTGACACGTTTTACTTCTGTGCAGTTTGGGATTTGGCAGTGGCACGCTCTTCTTGGGAAGGACTGAACAGAAGCACTCAGGTTCTGAAGTCTTATTTGTTCAAGTGATAGGAATGCGGTGGGTACAGATTACATATAATGGGTCTCCACTTTTAATAGTGACGTTGGACATACATTTCTCTGATACACAAGAGGATTTAGATACGGAATTTCTGAATGCTAAGCACGATCTTCCTATGTGGGAAAAATTCTTGTTTAATTTCTATTGTGTGTGAGGATTTGTTGTATGTGCTTAGTACCAAATTTCTGTCCTTTTAGACTGAAGTGCCTTTGGACTTTCAAAAGCAAAAATGGAACAGGAATTAAAACCTAGTGATTTGCTGTCTGCAAGTGGCTTCAGTTTTATAGCACCTCTAAATGTAAAATGATCCATGCAGATGCTGGTGGGGAAAGTGCTGTACTCACAGAGATGAAGTGGTTTGCCTGGATGAATCTCATGACAAAGTTGTGACATGAACTCATGGATTCTACTCTGAATGCTTTAATGATGAGATTTCATTAGTGTGAGCACTCTGCATACTTTCAAATGATTTCTAGCTAGTAGGATAATCAGAATAACTTTATTTTTCTGTAGATAGAACTGGCCAGTGTTTAGCTCAAAAGGTTATTGATAGTATCCATAGCTCTCTCAGCCAGATTTGATAGCTGTTACCTCCTGTATGTTTTGTGCAAACAATGCAACTATTCAAAATGATGTCCAAGAAATATAAATGTTACTGACTTTTGAACACAGTCGTGTATTAAGACTGCAGGTTGATTTTTGTGCATGTTTTTTAATGGTCTTGTTTTCTGCCTCTGTTCCCCTTTCCCAAGGGTAAATGTGCATGCCCTTTGAGCCCTCTGATAAAGCAAAATTTTAGATACACTAAAACAAACTCCTGTAAAGCAAAGTTCTTGTGATCAACTTGTGTAAACAGTATCAGGCTGTAGTTAACGTAATTTGTTAGTGAAGTGTACACACACTGCTTTATTCCTGGGTCGGCATTACCCCTATTGAAACACAGGAAATTCCAGCTGAACATAAAACAACACTTCTTCACTGTGAGGGTGGTTGAGCACTAGAACAGGTTGTCCAGAGAGCTTGTGGAGTCTCCATGCTTGAAAATATTCCAAATTCAACTGGACATGGTCCTGGGCAACCTCCTGGGGCTGGCCGTGTTTGAGCAGGAGGGTTGAACCAGATGATCTCCAGAGGTCCCTGCCAACTCCAACTAGTCAGTGATTCTATGTCTTTTATTAAAGAAGTATGCAGTAAGCAGTACAGCTTCCTGAAGAGCACTGTTAACTTCATGAATTAATTCATTAAAAGTGCTATTACATTCTTATTAATTTTCTATTTATGAAATCTCCTAAAGATGACTTTTTTTCTGAAGTACAGCCTAGTTCATGTGCTTTATAACTCATAACATGCTTCTGAGGAGAGCAGCTCTTCCTTAATTTTTAGTTACCAATCAAAGATTAGTGGATATTGATCATTATCATCATCAGTCTTTATTTTCAGTTATGTTGGATGTATCAGATACACATACTTCAGATGTGGTCTGTCAGCTTGGTAAAATGTGCTCATTGCCTTGTGCTTTTAGAGAAGCAAAATTAGTGTTACTACTTTTAAGGCAGTCTCAAAAGCTATTTAAATGCTGTAAAAACTGAAAAACTCCTGATAGGTAGTCAGCTAAAGTAAGGGCTGTGCAAAACTCCGAACCAGTTGAGTAAGGCACTTTGGCTAATTTTATTTAGGTCATCTAAAACTCTGACATCTTGTCACAGGATATACAGAGTTCTTGAGTTTATTTTGCTTACCCAAAGGGATGGGTTGCTGCATTAATTTCAGGAATATATCCAAATTTAGTCCAACAGTAGCATCAGTACACCTGTCTTAAGCCGTGCTTGTAAAGCACAAGGGTTATGGTAAAGAACAGTAAATCTGTGATTCATATTCTGTAGCAAAGGAATGTGGAGTTCAGTGGGATTTGTCATGAAATAACCTGATGCTAATAACCTAATGCTTCTAAAAATAGTGAGTGAGCAGCTTATAATAATTGTCAGCTCCTGGTGAGAATTACTCTAGCTTCTGCTCTACTTTCCCTCAGAAGTGGCTGCTTTTGGTGAAGGTACAGCACTAGGAGCTTAATATGGTTTGCTGTTTTCTAATGAATAACTATAATGAGCAGAGATGTGGAAGAATAATCTGTTTTGAACAGCTTGGGAACAAGACTGATCTTCCCAAGGGTATTGAGGCTGGAGCAGCACCTTGAACTAACGAGCACGTTCTAGGCATAGAGAGCTTTCTGTTGGAAACCTAAAGGAGAAATGGCTATTAGTATATCAGCATTTTAAGGATGCTCTAGATAGCTATGGCATCTAAACTGTCACGTGAGACAGGACAATAGGAGCGCTTAGATTCTGTGTTTCAGATCAGTACCAAGCAGGGTCTGGAGCCATTGAAGCACAAGGAGTATGAGCGTAGACTGGATTTTAGGCATGCTTTACAGTAAGTCCTTTCTAAGCCATAGCTAATAGCTACTGATGTGACTATGGTCACTTAATCTTTTATGCTGTGCACAAGGTTGTGCTTCGAAATGTTCGCAGTAGGTTTAGGAGCTTATGGGCCGTACACCCGAAAAAAAGAATTAAGATCTGCTTGCATCCTTCGTATTCAGTCAGAAAAGGAAAGCCAGGAACTCGTCTCCACAGAAAGTTCCGTTTGCTTTGTGGTGTCCTATCAGATAACCAGTTCAATTCCATCTCTGAATAGCTGAACTCTCTTCTCAGTGCTGAAAACTACCTATTTCAGTGAAACTCTGTTCACCGTTGTAGCCCTGCTTCAACTAACGCAGGCGTTTGAGGGACAAGATACTAGCAGAGGGCTCATGCAGCACAGCACAATAAACCTGTGTTTATTGTCAAAGTACTTGACTTTGTTTTTTCCTTTAGTCTCCTTCAGAAAAGTGAAATGTTAAGTGCCATAATTTTAACACAGACTCAAAACTCCTAAGGTTTTGCAATTTGTGAGGTAGGAATTTTGTAGCTGGTCATGGTTTTGAGTTGAGATTAATTCCATAAAAAGATATGCAATGCAATAGAGAAACCAAAATGGAAAAAGAATAGCAACTAAGGAATGTCTGTTTTTTAGGAAATGCTTCTACCTGTGTTTTTGACTATTTTTGCCACTTTGTGGAGATTCCTGAAAACACAGAGTTTGTCTTCCGCTGTCCGTTCTTGGGCTGGATCCTGCTGGAATCTAATGGATCCATTCTAATGGTGTATACACTACCATGTTTGCACCTTTACCTGCTTATGCTATTTAATTTCAACCTTCCAAATGTATTTTATTGTAACTAGAGCTTGAAATAGTTAGGCAGCAGTAACATATAAACCATGCCAATAAAATAAATATTACCAGGAAAGGAAGAAACCAGGAGAAAATGCATGAAACAACAGTAACAAAAAACAGAACTTAAGAATGCAAATGTTTGTAATGGGTTCATCTATTCTCTTAAACTATGAGCAAGGAAGTAAATACTGTGGAGAGACTGGACAACTTTTCAGAGCATTTTTGATTTTGGACTAGGCTAATACAGCAATTGGTTCTAAACTCTAATCATTCTAATGATATTTATAATGCAGTACAGCTGGGTAGAAATGTTTCACCTGCTCTGTGTCCATAATCTAAGAAAAATAACAGTAAATTGAGATGAAAAACTGTTTCTATCAGTAGGAATGTAATCTACTCACTTGGAAATGGATCAGGACCCTAGAGGCTAGCAGATTCCTGCTCTTAAAATAGTATTAGACATTTAAGGTCCCAGATGACTGATCACTGGCTGATTCAAGGAATGCCTCTTTCACACTGACTTTGGTACTGCTTTTAGCACTTTAATAATGCAGGCAAAAGACAATGTTTCTTGATACTCATAGTTTTAAATCTAAGTCTGTTTGCTTTGCAGAATTTTCAGTTTCACAAATACAACTGGGGACAAAAACTATGTATGCACTGCTGTACTAATGATAGTTGTAGGAGAGAAGCAGTTCAGAGCAAACGTCCATCTCGAGCTGCACATACCTTGCTCTCAGATGTGAACAGATACTTTTCATGCTTCATCTTGGTTCAGAAATGAATCTCTTAGTGACTGAAATATAACCTTCATAACCTTCAAATAACTGATTTTAGCATTCTTCTTGAACAGAAAAATTAGATGCAAGGTCAAGTAATTCCGTTTTTAAAAATTCTATCTAGCTGTTTCCAAAAATATCTGTATGTATAAATAGATGAAGAAGATGGATTGATGAATAATTTTGGGAATCAGAGGTGTGGTTTTTTTTTTTTTTTTTGGCTTACCTTAGTGACCTTTTATGATACTATAAAGATTTCAAAATTTATATTTACTTTGGTTGTCCTGTATTTCCTAATTAAAGTAATGTAACTGTGATATTTTCTTGTGGCTTACATTAATGCCAGATTTGCAAGATGTAGAATTTGAAGTCTTAATTGGGAAAGACTGAGCTATATAGGTTTTAAATGGTGGCTTTGGCTAATATGAAAGATAAATATTTGGTAAGTATGCTTCAGAAAGATTGAGATAATGGGCACATAAGTCATATTGCCTCTGATGTGTTGCATCTTCCTTCATTTCTACTAATGTGTGAATTATCAAATTTTAGAACTTCTTGAAATAAAAATCACAACTAACTTTTCACGCAGTAAACCAAACTATTTGGAATAGTGCTATTTATGCAGAATCTGAAATAACTGTGCAGAACTAGATTAGTGCAGTTTATAGTATAGTAGTTTAGGTGCAGGAAGTGATAGAAGTTTCCAGAATTCCCATTTTCTCTAGTTAGGTTGAAGTACTCTCTTATGATTTTTCCTTACAATGTGTTTCCCAGTATCCCATGATCTTTACTTTCCGTCTCTGAACTGAAAGTATTTTTAAATGTTTAATAAAATTTAACAAGACATACAAAGGAATTGGGGATCCAACTCGTAAATAGGAATATTATAGTTTGCATTATTTTTGTGTCACCCTGACTTTAGCAGCGTATAGGTATGTGCTTTTGCTGGTTCTGCTGTAACGATGTAGAACAAGAGTGAAGTTCTATACTTTTGAGATAGCTTTATTTAACACTGTATGTTGCCTAAACTGGCTTTGTTTATGTTTATCTGCAGGATCGCACAAGGACTTTTGACATGCATTCATTGGAGAACTCGCTAATTGACATAATGAGAGCTGAAAATGATTCACTGAAAGGTAAATTTAGAAAGAGACTATTTCCTGCAGCAATGTGGTCGCTTAGAATAATAAACTTCAGTTTTGGTTAGGACGATAACAGTTAAATTGTGCACCTAGTGCATGTAGGTCAACTCATGAAGGCATCACTTTTCCAGTTGTCTCTAGATGAAGCTCTTGCAGCAGGTGAGCACTTAAGTGTCTTCTGCCTTTATCCAAAACAATAAGAAATAGAAATCTAAGCTGATCTTTTAATTAAGTTGCCTGTGCTGTTTTTGATGGATGCAGTATGTGCCATCTATGAAAATGATCAGCCTCAGGAATCTTTCTCACATCGGTAAGATACAACTTTTTGCTTGACGTCAAAGTACTTTCTGTCTTGGGGAAGAATGAGGTTTAACTAGTTTAAGAACAACATTGAATACTTCATCACATTTTTTTTTAGTTCTTTATTTTTGCCGACTTGAATTGCGGAGTTCTTTGTATACTAGGGGAAAGGAAGGGCGTTGAACAGACAACAAACTTGCACTTGGGGTTTATCTTTTCTTTATTTTGTTTTGCCAAACATAATCTTACTTTGAAAAACCTTAGCTTACTGATTACTCAGTGTTGTCTGCATATTTTATTTATCTATACCTGAATAGAAATGACTTATAGTGTAACATTCAGAAGTTTCGTTTCTCTCTCTCTCTCTCTCTTTTTTTTTTTTTTTTGGTATTACACGGTAATCTTTGTTTCAGTTCAAGTAGTAAATTTTTATTTGTACTGATTATCTAAGAATTCAGTTTTGTTACTAATCATGAGACCACTAAAAAGCAACATGGATTTATGTTTTTTTTAAAAGTCAGTTTCTTTTCATAACATGGCTTGTGGTGTTAGTGAAATTTGACTTGTTTTAATAGTGATTCTTGCTTGGAGGAGCAATCTTGGACAAACTGGCAATGTTTTGTGTTCATTGCGTTCCCTTCGGTCTGAAATATGACTTGGTCTGCAAGTAGGGCAGGGTTGGTAAGAAGAGGAAATACCTTTAGTCAAACCAACTGATGCAGCTGGAAAAAATTGCTGCCTCATGGTCCAAAACACATTTCAAATCACGTCTGATGAAGGGCTCCTGTGACCCCGATCCTCTTTATATATATATATATATATATATATATATGTGTATATATATTTATATATTTCCTATTTATATCAGTTGCTTTAAGATTATATCTTAACAGTTCCTGTTTCTCTACAAATCTTTGTATCACCTTCACTTAAACCAATTGGAAGGAATCTTTAAAAACCTCGCTATGGAAGTCTTAAAATATGACAAGTTTTGGTGGTTGGTTCAAAATCAGGCCTTCCATTTCAAACAGGGACAGTTATATAAGCAGATCCTTTAAAATATTTTTATTTTGCGTTTAAATAGGTTATCACTGCATACGATGCTTTTAAGCTGAAGATGGTTTGTCTCAAAGGAAAAGCTTCTGGGCTTAGAACTTTAAAAATAGGTTCTGTACTGAAAAAAAAAAAGGAAAAAAAAAACATACTATAGAGAGCAATCTCAGAATGGCATGGAAATAATTCACATGGTCTAATAGGTCTCACTGCTATCTCTTAAGTCTTTGAGAGGCTTTAATATTGACTTAGCATGTGCTTAACACACAGCACTAACACCGCCCCTTCCATATTGTTGTAGCAGGCTCTAGGAGAACAGGTGCTTTGTTCAAGTGTATATTCCAAGCACCTTAAACATGGAAGAGATCTCGAGATTGAAGTCACTGTCTCTTGAAACTTCGAAGAAATCCTGTGTCTTTAAATGGTATTTTCAGAGTAGTGGGTTTTGGGTAATGAAAATAATCACCAGGAGTTCTAAATTTAACAAAAATCATTTGCTGTGTGTACATGTTGGCTAAGGTAGTTAGCTCTGTTAGTCATGAGCTTGTTCAGGAGAATATTAATTACCTTGTTGTGCTGTAAGAAATAAAAGTTGTGTTTTCTGGTAGAGGTTTAAAGGTGCATCTTAAATATCATTGACTTAGTATAGTCAATTACCCTTTAACGTTTTTCATAGGTATTTCATCATTTTCTTTCTCATTCTAATTTATATTTTTATCCCTGCTTGAATCCTCTTCCTTTGCTGAGCAGCTGCCATTTCAATATGTTATTTTTATCCACACGAGTGACTGTGCTGCGTTCTGCATAGCCAATGACAATCTGCAGAAGCCTTTCCCTGGAGACTAATTGCATCTTCTTTACAATGTATTTGGCCTTCATGAACTGAGCCTGGGATCCAGAGCCTGATTTTTTTTTTTTTTTTGAATCTGGGTCTTCCAGATGGCAATTTGAGCATTACTGTAATAGTGCTCGGTTGCCTAAATATTTCCTTGTTAACTGACACTGAAATGTCTTTAAATACTTTATAGCAGCAGACTTTTATTAGTGAGATATCCTATACTTCAGGTAGAGGGTTATTGCCCGGAACACTGCAAGGTGAAAAGGATTCAAGAAGCAGACGAGTGCATCAGCCTCTAGGATAGCAAGGCACTCTTGTAAAACTGTGGCGTGGATAGCTCAGTGTCTGCATGAGTGCTATGTGGTGAAAAACAAGACTGAAGATCCGTATGGATGGAAAGGAAGGGTTTCAAAGTAGCAGAAGGGCCGAGCAGACTGTATGTGCACCACGGGGAGGGGTTGTGGAACAGCAGCTCTAAATTTGAGAGATGAGAAGGTGTGAAGAGAACTGGAGGATTTATTATTTTTCCCCCAATGACTCACTACTTGAGATTTCTTTTAGTGAGCTCATATACCTGTCAAAAAAGCAGTTTTGACAATGCTCTAAATGTCAGAGAAGAAACTGAACTAGCTGTTGCTTTCCTAGTCCCATGGAGTGAGCACTGCATTCCCATTAATCGAGTAGAACATGTTATTTGGTTTCCCATATGCACCAGGTGATTTAGAGAGTGTCTGGGAAAAACGGACCCAATTTTTGCTGAGGGCTAAATAAGAAAGGCTACAAGTCTTGGTAGACAAGTAGTGCTTACATATGTGCAGGATAAAAAATGAGCTTTGTTTAAGTACAAAACCTTTATGTTTTTCATAGAGACCTTAAAGCTGGTGGCTAAAGCCAACTTTTATTTCCCGCTCTCGTGAGATACACGGGCTGTTTGCTGAGTGCTGAAACCTAAGGCCTTAGACAAATGTGCCTGCCTGTTTGGAGGTGCTGCCGGTGTCCTCGTGATCTCTGACGCCTCGTGCCCAGGGAGAGAGCTTTCTCACGGGGAACGAGACGTTCTTACCTCGGGCCTGTGTGAGCAAGCTGAGCTGCTGAGCCAGTTTGGGGACTGTGCGCTTTTACGTAAGGATTACTCGCTACCAGCTTTATTATTACCAAATAATTGATATAATTAGTATAAAATGTGCAAAAACTTTCGCTGTCACTGCGTCAGACTTGGACGCGGTTACCCCAAAAATGCTCTGGGATAATTGCCTTCAGGAGCTGTTGGAGGGTGACTGTACTGAACAATTCCTACTAAGGGTTTGCCCATTTTTTACTTCCTACCCAGTAATTGGGAAAGGGCTAATGGGATTTGCAGAGTGAGCGAATATTAATTAAGAGCGTAGCCAGCTGAAATACTCTCAAAAACGTTGCTGAGCTTAAAGCCAAAAACTAGACCTGCTGCTGACAGAGCTGGGGTGGGAAGCGGTGGCTTTGCAGTTCAGTTGGCATCGTCAGCCATCCGTGCTGTCGCATTCCGCTCTTTTGAACTGGGTTAGGGCACAGGTTTTATAATTGCTTTAAAGACAGAGGTGGTCACAACCGTGTATAACGTGGTGATTTTACATTCCTTGCCTGTTACCCAACAAACGTTTAACTTTTCGTTTAAAATGAGCTGTAAGATGAGGAGCTCTGCGGCTTGACGCAAATGGGGCTTTGCACGAGATGCTGTTGGGTGAGACAGTGGAAAAACTCTAGCAGCAAGAAAAAAGCATGCCTGGAACTTGCAAAAATATGAACACTCGAACATGCACTACATATATGTATTTAAAAAATACAGCTACGTTTTTATGTAGTTGGTTATTTAGTGTGATGGAGAGGCTCTTCTGAGCGGCCCCTCGTTGCCGCAGTCCCGAACCGCGGCGAGCGCTCTGGCTCGGAGCGCCCAACTGCTCCATAGGGGAGGGGAGCCCGGAAAGGGGCGAAGGGGGGAGGAAAAAAAGAGCTGCAGC
>NW_010589216.1:0-136348 GCF_000705375.1 Tinamus guttatus | reverse complement strand
GCTGCCGCTCCAGCCAAATCCCGTGATTGCTTTGTGATACGGATAGACGCGGAGCGGGGACTAAATTAAGGACGTTAAACTCCATTTCCTCAAGACGCGAGCCAGGTTTTAATATCGCAGCTGTCCAGGGGTGAAAGGGTAATGAGGACATAAGGAATTCCTGGACGGGAAAGGGACACTTGGCCCACCGAGCCTGGCCCCCTTCAAGTTTATTACAACACACCTCCCTGCGTTGTGGATATATCCTCCAACCCTGTCTGCCTATATAAACACGCCTGGCTATCTCGTCTGCCCATTAATGCTTCAGTTCACTCTGTGGTTTTATTTGACATAATGCCTGCCATGCTACGAATCCGATAGTCCTACATGAATTTACTGCTTATTCTTAGACCTTCCATTTTTTCTTTTAATTTTCATATATATATATATATATATTATATATATATCTTTTTACTCACCAGATACAATCATTACCAGTTTTCATCCTAATTATGACAACATTAATGTTTAGACCTTTCTGGAAAGGATTAGGCTTAATCTTAATTTATATCAAATGTCTGTAACAGCCAGCAACAACAGTGGCTTTGTACCTTGTTCCTATTTGAGGCACTACCACTCTCCTCAGGAAAAGGTGATCAAAATTGGAATTATTGGAGGAAATCTATCATGCTCCTTGTGCGATAACAGTTCTTTTGATTTGCATGCCATCCTTTGCTGGAGAGTCCATATCAGACTTTATTTATACTGAATTGGCATTGATTCAAAATTGATGTTTGACAGATTCAGTACAATTTTTAAGGTGGAACAGGGCTTTTGGTCATCAAGTATTAACTTATAATGATCTCCTAAAGTCTAGAAACAGCTTTGAGAGCTGACAGGAGACCAAAAACGACCCAAAGAAACCAACAGCGATGCAAGGATTTCTAACTGATAACTGGTCTTCATTTATTAAAAACTACCTCCCTTTAAATTTTCTGCTAGCAAAGTTGAGAGCAAATTAGCATACAGATGCTTCCTCAGAATGCCGACATTTTAAAAAAACTGGGTTTTTCTCTTCCTCTGAGGCAACTCAAAGGAGAATGTCATTAGAGATCTGAACATAAGCATGGGGGAAAAGACACGAGTCGCAAACAAACCTGCATGAATTTGAAATTTCAAAGACCATTAGGTTAGCGAAACAAAAATACTCTCCGGGAGAAAGAAGTGTTAAGTGGAGGAAGCAGAGTAGATTGCTCTGATGTGAGATGGAGAAAAGACTTAAGTCTTTGTTAAGAGTGCTGAAATCCCCCTAGACTGATATGTTTACAATTATTTCTGATATCTAGCTATGCCCTCTTGCTTGGCAAAGCAGCTTGCTTGTGCAACGGATAGGGGACTTGAAGAGAATTTCTTTGAAAAAAAAAAAAGAAAAAAAAAAAGAGGCACCGCTAACAGAAATTGTTTCGGGGGAGAAATTCTGCACCCTGTTGAGAAACACTGAGGTTTTATTCAGGAACTAAAATGGCAATGTAGGTTGGTCAGGGGGCTCTGAGAAACTTGGAAACAGAAGAAAAGAAAAAAAATCTGTTCATCTCCGGCAGGTGAAAAAACACAGTTCCGACAGAGGGGAAATCACGGGTATGGAGCTGGTGGAAATCAGGATATAGCATCTGTCTAGGCACAGAAAACTGAGTTCAAAGCAGGCTTCTGCTGCAAGACTGTGAGAGATTTGACTTTAAATTTGGGGGGCTGAGTCTAACCTTTCTAGAGAGCTATGACCCAAAGAGGACTTGAAAATGCCACTTTGGGATGGGATGAGGTTGTTCCAACACCAGGCTCATGGGGATATGGGATATAAAAGACATTTTCTGTGACATTCATTGGATTGTAACCATCCATGCTTTAAATCTTTGGATTTTTGCATTCCTAGGCTAAAAATACAGCTTTTGTGAAACGGGCAAAGTTGAAGTTAAGTTAGTGTAGCGATTACCACAATATCAGAGTGTTCTTTTGTGAGGGTCTTTGCATAAAGATAAGAATAATTGGTAACAAATACATAACCATGAGTGGAAGTTTTAATCTTTGCGCAGTTCTGACAAATGCTCGCGAGGCCAAATCCTTTTGGTCTTCCTCTTGAAAGCCAATCCACTTAAAATGAGCGAAGCGCATACGGCCAACAGAATTTGGCCCAAGTTTTGGACAAGCTGTTTGAAGCAACTTGGACTTAAAAACTGAAAGAAGTATAAGAGCCAGTAGAGGCAGGGTCAGCAGAGCCAGTTCTTAACTGATGCTATATTTGATTTAAATATCAAGGGAAGTGCAGTCAGCAGACTGGCAAATTGCGTCCAGTTACACTAGGGGACAAAATAACCATGAAAACATTTAGTTAAATAACCACATTTTTTTTTTAAACTACAGAAGACTTTTTTTCCTTATACTTCCTGTAATCTTCCAATCTTCTAATTGAGAGTATTTAAAAGCCCTGCTTTTCCACTTGTCTATTCCTTCCTTTTCCCCTTTTTCTTCCTCTATTGAACCTCTTCCCCAACCTCTTTCCTACACTCTCGAGTGGCATCCAGAGCTCTCTCTCTTCCCTTCGCCCCAAATCTCCTTCCCTTCTTCTTTCCAACTCCCTCCCCATAGGGTGTATGGGTTTGTCTTGCCCAGGGCATCAAAGAAAAAGCATTTCCTTTCTCAGTCCCAGCTCCAGACCCTCAACAGGGAGGCCAATGCTGGATTTGCTGGTGAGCCGGACCTTGGAAATTGCTGCTGGTACCTTCAATATTCGTATTTAATTTTCTTACATAGATTAGAAGCAAGGCAAGTTCCTAACCTCTCCTGTATTGACTGCTGATCACTAAATCATTGGAGTGAATGCTGTTTTCAGACTGTTATCAGTTCATTAAAGTTTGTTATCGTTTGTGCTGTGGCTCCATACCTTGTTGGTAATCTCTGGTGCAGAATCTTATCAAGGGCTCTTCTGAAAGTCTAAGCATATTGTATATCATCCATAGTGCTTTTCTTGTCTACCTTGGCAGAGATATCTTTGGAGAATTCCAACAAATTATTTGAACAAGATTTCCTGCTCATAAATCCACGTTGGCCGACTCTGCTCAAATTAGGATTTTCAGTGTGTTTCCTCACTAAATCCTGTAAAACTGTTCTTATTCTACTCTTTGTAGCTACGAATCTTGTTATGATAATTTGTTTATACTATGATTCTTTAAAGCATTTTATATCTATTCATGGCTCCTTGTGTGTATATACACACACAAGTGCATATGTGCATATGTAATGGAGTTTATATTGAAGTACACTGGGCTTTGAACCTGAATATGTTAAAATAGTCAATGCAGTGTAAAATGCAAAGGATACGGCTAGGGACAGATCTTTGGCTGGAGTAGATGAATTTGAGTTTGAAGAAGTTTTGCTAACTTAAACGGTGTTAACTTGATTTATATGAGCTGAGGAGTTAACTGTTATACACCACACTTGCTTTACATTAGAGCCAAGAAATCAGAACCACTGTGGGATGCTTCTTAACATTTCTAATTTATCAGAGATTTCTATCCACATTTCCTATGGATTCCCCTGGTTAAAGTAGTAACTCCCTACCTACTGCTAAAATAACTTCAGTACACTTAAATTTTGTGTATGCTATATACTTCTGTCTTGTACTAATAACTTTTGTTTTAATTCTTATTTCATTACTTTAGCATGCTCAACACTTACTTCCATCCCAGTTTTCTGTTCACATAACAGCTTGTTTATCTGTAGATCTTTCCACCACAACACGGAATCTGGAAATTTTCAAGTGTGGTAAGTGGCTGACTGATACTGTCTTTCTGCTTATAGTTCGATTACTGAAAACATTACCATTTGACATAGGCAATAACCCCTCCCCTTGAACTGAACTAAAATTTAGGACTAAAACAAACGCAACAGCCTACTTATTAGATCTGTTTAACAGAAATTGTAGTCTGGATCCTTCATAAGCCAGGCTCTCACTGCTCCCCAAGGTATATCACAGTCTCTTTCCCAATGGTTATATCAACTTTTTTAGTGTTAGAGGAATTTCCTGCCTGAATCAGTATTCGAAGTATCTTTGGGTATTCTTAATTGGCCTTTCCATCCATGTCTATTTACCTTGTAAGTCTTCCAAGCTTTTCTTGATAAGAATGCTTTATATTGATTTACTTCTTGATCTATGAGAATCTTTATCACACTGAAGTTTGAACTCCTTATCATTAATTTAAAAAATGATAAAAAGCATGATTAAAATTATATTTAAATTTTATAAAAGAGAGTTGACTTGATAACAGTACACATGCCTATTTCCAAGTATGGGGTTCAGCATATCTACCAGTTGCTCAGTGAACTGATAGCATTGCACTACAAACTTTGTTGGCTTCCATATAGTTGTCATACCAATCAATACCTGAATAATTAAATTCTTTCATTATCAAATTCTAGTTTTATCAGATTTTCCACATGTAATTTTATTGTCTTAATCTGGTTTCTTTTCTGAAAGGCTATAGCAACCTTGGAGGTTCATCAGATAATCTTTACTTTCTTTTCTGTTAAGTTCTCTAACTCAAATTATTTAATGCCAAGTTTTGAGGCCCTTGAGGAAGATTCCACCAAATGTAATTTTGATCAAACTATATTCTGCTTTAATAGAAAGACTACTAATTTTATTTTGTCTCAACCTGAGTGAAATCCTACACATATAAGTACTTGAAATTGCCATTAATTTTCTCAATTCCTTCTCTTACTGACTTTCCTCTCAACTTCTTCCATCCAATATATCAAACAATCATCAAAGATGGGGCACCAAATGCTTACCCCCAGCAAACTTTGGGGCAATAGAGTTTTCCAGATTCATACCTAATTCTTCAATGTTAGAGTCCCACCATCAACCTTTTCCACTGCATTTTGGCACAATTTTTGGTAAGAGGAGGCTTCTTAGGATAAGGATTATGCACCAAAAATCTTCACACACTATTTAGACCTGATACAAAGCAGCTCAAATAGAAAAAGAAAAAAAAAAAAAAAGAGGGGATTCTTGCTCCTTTTTATACTCCTGCAAAGGCAGCTAGGCCAAATCACTGCAATGGCTTTCATCTGTTCATTAGTCTGTAAATGCAACACTTTCTAAAGGAAATTCATGGGTGAATTAAAGGAGAAAGTAGAATACAAAACAAATGTGGGTGATAATGAATTGAAGTGATGATCTGAGAAGCTCATAGTGCTTCATAAGCATTAATTAATTAAACCTGCCTGCATCCCAGTGAGGTGGGTATTATGGCCCATACTTCAATCCTGGCTGTGGTGTGCTATTTCTGTGTCTCAATATCATTTTGTTAATATGTATTCTGATGAGCGGCCTGAAACGGTGTCTGATGACTGGAGATGACCGTGCATATATTTAAGCTGTGAATATTCCTCATGATGAGCCTTCACATGGAAGAAAAAAAAAAAACCTTTGTTTTGTTTTTCTTTGTTTTTCTTTCCAGCCCCATTCCTGCACAAAGAAGTGTATGTTAAATGAGTTATGCAGAAAGCATTACAGGTCTGCTAAAGATGTATAGTTATGTACAACACGTAAGTCATTTCACTAATGAATGTAGGACTAACGGATCTCACTCTTGAAAAGCTGAGTGTGATTCAATGGATAGGAAACTTTCTTTCTTTTGCAATATAATTTGCCTAATTGCTGTAAGAATTTAACCTACAATTTTAACTGCAACTATTAGGGTTGTGAAAAGCATGCGAGTTTCTTATTAATAAATTATAAAAGTTAGTTTGAGGTTTCACTGTAAGAAGTATGTCTTTTTTTTAGTAGTGATACAGAGCTTTGACTCCTAATGAGTGCTTTCTTCTTTTTTTCCCTCCTTTTTTCTCTATGCTGCTCTAAACAAGATGTTGTTTATTACTTGAAACATTATATGTAAGCCCCACGAATATGTAACATGTGACTGGAGTTTTGGCAGACTTTGAGAAACTGAAGTTTCCAGAAATTTTGCTATGTTTAAAAACCAGAGCCATGTTTTAAGGAAAGATTTCTACTTCCAAATGTGTGGTTGCCCGAACCTTTTACATTTTCAACTCAGATTCCCTTGCCAAATAACACACTGTACCTTAACTATAATAAAAAAGCAGAGACTCTGTGTTTATAAAAACATTGCAGGAGAAACTGTGATCATGTTTCTTGTGCCTTTTTTTTTTGTTCTCTTTTTTTTTTTCTATTCGTGTGCTCAAATATACATTTTATCCTAAGCTCACTCTTGCACCGGCCACTTACAGGAGTAGAAAATGACAGAGCAAACAGAGCAAACCAACTGGTAAAGTACAGGAACTCAGAGCCAGACCAAATATGAGGTCAAGGAAGTTTCTCTTATAATAATAGTGGTTATCTGTTTAATGTGTGATCTGGCAGTGGGATGATGTTGACCAAAGGCAATTATGCATGTTTCTAAACTGGTGGTATCTAAGCCCTCAGCAACTCTATGCAAGAGAGCCTGTGGGAAACGGGCACTCCTTGTATTCTTATGGTGCTTCTTGCTTAATGTCAATTAAAACCACAGTTTAATAATAGATACTAATTCTTCTATTATAAAATAATATCTTTATTCACTCTCTTAGTTGCTGCACACTTAAAATCTTACAATGAAACCGGTTGTGTGAAGCGAGCTCCAGAGAGACTCAATAAATGCTGAATGCTATTCTTAACAGACACGTTCTTAGACATACCTTTTGGAAGTCTCTGGATTATTATTTTAAACAACTTTCTTTATAATCACGACCTAATGTCAATGTGCATGAATGATGCCCTTGTTCTGCATTCTGGTGTCCATCAGTCTGGAAGTGAGCGACCTCCCCAGCCTATACTTAGTTGCCTGGTATTGACCTGGCAAGAGTGAAAAGGAGGAAGGTCTTCATGAAGCCAAAGAGCCTCATCACATGTGATGACCTGGGACCTTCTCCTGTAAAATGACCATGACATTTCCCCAGGCTTATAAGGACATGACTACGGTGGAAGGGTGGGATTGAGCTGCTTATGGTAGAAACTCTGCTAATGTGCTGTGAAGACACCCAAGAAAAACCCTTTCTCCAGAGCATGGAGCTGCATGAAACATGGCTTGTGTGGTAGCAGTCCTGTGACTGCTGCTGTCAGCACTCAACAGCGTGAGCCTTTGCCTCTCTGCAGAAGACGGAGCTAGAAATAATCTTTGAAAAAAGCCAAGGGCACTCCCAAAACAAGTTCCAGCAAAGGCTTTAGCAGAGGACTTCCCTAGCATGTCTGAAGGCTCATTGCCTGTTTTTGGCCTTTATAGATGTAATACCTTGCATGATCTATATTCTCTGTGGGCTTAAAATAAGAAGTCATAACTTTGGTGCCTTGAAGAACAATCTGAAGGAGGATTTAATGAGCCAAACTCATTGGTGTTAACCACTGGTAATTTAGGAGTCTATCAATAATCTCCCAATAGTCCTGCAGTGGTTGTGGAGCTGCACACAACCGCATGGCATCAGTGCGTGCGCTTTGGCCGTCACTTTTGTACGCCCCGAATGTAACCTTTCCCCCTTTCACTTTTCAGAAGCATAAAAATAAGGGCTGTAAAAATCCACGATTGTGGTTTAGACCTAAATAAAGAAACATAACTGCTTACTGAAAAGCCACCCCCTCTGAGAGAAATGTCAGTGACACAATGAACACTATTATTCGACTCCTTTACCACTAGATTGGGGGTTTATGTTGAAGTCCGTAGTAAAGGGCACCAGTGTCCTATCAGTTAACTACACTTGTGAGAGGCTTTCAGTGCTCCCTTTTGGGCTCGAGGCTTCCACAGGAACCATCGCTGGCTGCAACAACCTGCCCCTCTCTCCTGCTCTGTTCCACTGGAAGAGCAATGTTAGGGTAATCAATCAATCAATCAATCACTTATAGTCTTTTGTAATTCTGAGGTGTCATGAAATAGTTGCAGAGGACTTGGTCTATATCCTTCCAACAGTCTCCAGTTCTGTGAGATCATTATGTTGGGAGCAGATCTAAAAAAAAAAAAAGTGTGATATAGCAGGTTTCAACTTTTTCATAATGTTTCTCGTATTTTAAGGGAAAATTATCTCATTGACCTCATCTCCTCCCATTCATGGTCATGTGGACCATCTACTACGTTCTGGTAATGAAATTCATAGTTTGCCATGACTACAGCAATTATCTACACGGAAAAGTTCTGATAGGAAAAGAACGTTATTTTAACTTCCTTTATTATGATTTAGCAGCTGAAAACAAGGAAAATGTCCAAGACAACTGTGCTACTTATCTCTCTGAAGACACCCAGCAACAACTCCATGGACAAAGCTGAGCACTGACAGCAGTAGGTAATAGGTAATCGGATACATTTGCAAGTAAGCTAAGAAAATAGTGCAGGCTACATGAGCGGATGCCCTGCTACTTGGAAATGCTTCTGTTTAAGTTTTTTTTTTTCTTTTTTTAATGTTCTTAGTTAATCGCATTCTAGGTGACCTTGCATTTTTTTCTTGGCAGTTGACAGTCTTGTGGGTGAATGAGGAGGCGAAAATGTCTTTATAGACCAAATGAATTCCAGTGAACAAAATAGCCACATACAATTTGCTAATTAGGGGAAGAGTTCAATTGGAAGGTGTCCTAATGTCTTGGAATAATTTTCCTAGAAAATAATGGGATTTGCCTTACGCCACCTAATATCAGTGAAACTTTGCTATAAGGGAAGATATTTATCTTTTCATAGAGCTACAAAGCATAATTATGAAATCTTGGGGCTGGGGGGAAATGGTGGGAAAATAAGTATAATCAAGTTGAAAATTTTTCATTGAAATATGCATTTTCTGTGAAATTTTCATTTGGAAAGAGTTAAAATATTTTCCTTTCATAATATGAAAATAAAACAGCTTGACAAGATAAACATTTCATTTCAACTTTATCATTCTGGTTTTGTATTTATTTTAATATGATATATTAGATTAACCTTCTCTATTGTTTCAACATGATTGAGATGAGTGTTTTTGATGTTTCCCAATCAACGTTTTTTGGAACATCTTTCCCATGAGAAATTTTGAGTTTTTTGCTGCTATTCATTATTGAAAAGACCCTCTTCTGACCAGTTCCCATATCTAACATATTATCTGTATTTAGAGTGTCTAATTCAGATGTGGATAATGCTACAGCTCGTTACTGTGGGCCCATAGAGTACATGATAGTTACATCGTTCCAGAGCTGCCGTATCAGATCTCTTATGGGAATGGAAAAAGGTTTTCTCTGCCTACGTTGAAGCACTTTAAAACATTATAACCATTATGGTAGCTGGGACAGTGGTGATCTGGCTGATTTAGTGAGATCCAAGCTTTTGTGCTGGGTAGGAAACTTTGCTCTATCTGTGGCGTTTTCCTGGGGAGGTTTGGGTCTTCTCTGCTTAAAAAGTGAATTATTGTTCATATCTTTAAAGTCTTTCAGTGTTCTTTGAGGAGCTTGGTATAGATGATGGGTCAGGTCTATCATCTCTGACTATCCTGAAGTCACCTTGTATGAATGAAGAGTTTTTGATGGCCTCCACCTCTGACTTGACTCGGTGCATGGAGCCCCAGATGAGTGCAAGCTAGTCCACAGCCAGGAGAATAAGGGCTCAAAAACACCCGCTTGGCTTGTCTACCTATTCCTCCAGCATCATGTGAGCCTGCAGATAAGGTGCATCGCCTTTAAGAAATGCCATGCGGAGGGCTTTTAAAAACAGCTTGAAGGAAAAAAATATTTCCATATGAAGGAGCAAGTAGATTTCCACCTCCAAATTCCTATTAGTTTTGCACTTCAAGTGTTCAGGCTGTCTCTTGTGGTAAGTCTTTCCTGTAGGAGAAGGAGGAAGTGAGCTCCAGGAAGAAGCTCCAGGAGAAGGGATGAGATCTATGACATGGAGATGCTTCCTGATCCTTCCTCGGGGGAAGCTGGAACAGCAGAGAGCCTGGAAGGATGTAGCTGCCTAAACCAGGTTATCCCTATGGAGGTGCCTTCATGCTCCTTGAAGGTTGGATCCGTCTGTAGCTGGTCACTCCAGAGCACATCTAGGGCTGGAGCTGTGCTCTCCTCTCCTGCAGTCCATGTTGTCCAAGCTCTTTGGGAGTCTCCAAGGGATTTGCTGCTCTGTTAGTGAATCCGTACAAGTTCTGAAGAACCAATATCACCCAGAATGGCTCTGCCTTGCTCATGTTCCCAAGAAGGATGTCTTTGAGGGGGGCTTGGAGGGTGCTCCATGGCAGAGGCTCTGCAGGGAGAGCAAGCTCACCTTGCCAAGGCTGCAAGCGAGTGCAAAGACCCGCTTAGACAACGCTGTGCTGGGATACGATAAAAGTTGACTCTTCTTTCAGACCGACGGCGAGCCGCTTCTCCTGGGCAGATTTTGAGGGCGGTTGCATCCATTCTTGTATCCCTTCCCAGTCGTTTTGGATTTGGCTGAAGCTGGCTGTTCTTAGCGTTGGATTCCATCGGAATGAGTGGGTTTTGCGCTAGCCTCTGCCTGACCTTGGGCTGCTTCCCTGCAGGAAGCTCCCTGCAAAACTCGAGCTGGGTGAGCTGCCCCCTTCCCCTCCAATTCACCCAAGGCTCTGGCCTAAAACGCGGGCACGGGTTTGCCCCGGCGCAGCCCCAGCTCCTCCTGAAAGCAAGTGTGCAAAAACTAAGGGAATAATGAAGTTGCTTTTTTTAAAAAATGATTGCTCTCCTATTCCAAAGCGAAAGGGAAAGTTGTGTGTGTGCTGGAGGGGTGGGGGGCACGGAGGAGGCAGCAGAAACGCATTTATTTTGAAGTCGTCACATATCTCAGTGGCTTTAAACCCTATTTATTCTCGGGGATGTTTATGTATTCATGCTGAACATGAGATAACAGTATATAAGGATATATAATAT
This sequence comes from Tinamus guttatus, assembly GCF_000705375.1. Next base: position 125,430 of record NW_010589216.1, on the reverse strand, counting down.
TAGTGAAGAAGAAAATGACTACTGTAGTACTGCCTACTCTCAGTTTCTTCTACAGTGGTGCCCTTACACCTTTCTTTTTTCAGGCTTTTTGTAGCATCCTAAACAGAAGGATATTGAAGGGAGCTGATTCTGCTTTGATCCTTATGCTTGTTGTCAAAGCGCTTGGGATTGAAGAGACTGTTGGCTACAATTGACTGTGACAATTAGGAGATGATCAGAGCCCTAGAGTGGAGCACTTAAAGGGTAATTTACATGTCAGTTTGTCGAATAAAAAAAAAAAAGATATTCAGCTAAGATTTTTTTTTTCCCCTCAGAGCCTTGTAAACTGCAATTTGTGCTCTAGTAAGAAAAACCTGGCAGAGGAGTTAGGATAGCCATTTCCATTTGAAAAGAGGCAATCATAAGGCCACTGCTGAGCCTATTGTCCACTAAAAATGCTGATTTGCAGTCAGGGAGTGAAAGAGTGGAACCATCACTAAAGAGAACCTAGTGCAAGGTAACTCCCCCTTGGTGGCTTTTTAATGCTGGTTAAAGGTTTTATATACCTTAAATCCTACATTTACTATCATTATAACATTGTTACTGATCATGAATGTCCTTTATCATAACAAAAAAAAAAAATGAATGTATGGAGGGGGAGGTGGGTGGGATGCAAGCTACGGGCAAGTTGATAGGCTAGTGCTGCCTATCTATTGTATCAGGTCTCTCTTATTCTCTTGCCTTTTGTGTGCCATCACAATTTTCTTCTTGTCACCCTTTGCACTTTGCCATTCAGGCACCTTCCGTAACAGTTTTCTCATAGTTCTTTTTTCCTTTTTTTTTTTTTTTTTTCTTTTCCTCCATATCTATTTGCACTTCATTTTTACACACACTCCCAGTAGATTTTTAGCATTTTCCACATTTAACCTGCTGGGAAGAGAAAAGAGAGGAGGAGGTGAGGTTAGCAGTTGAGCTCGGAGTTTGCCTTGCTCTAACTCCAGCGTGATTAGGCTGGAATAAGGACTCTACGCACAGCTTTGGGAGATCGGTGCAGCTAACTGCTATTATTTTAATTTGCGTTTTTTATTTTCCCCAAATTTGATAGCTCTGATGGACCTGGAGTTGCTTTCACTGTAGAGTTATATGTATGTATAAAATATCAGAAAACAAAACAATCCCCCCCGCCTTATTCTGCTTAGTCTGAGCTATGGCATATGTTATATCCTTAACGGGTTAAGGAAGGGCTATTAGGGGATATGCATAACACTCCACTGTTTGTATATGCAAATAAATGCATTTATTTTAAGACTGTGTAATAAGCTTTGCTTCCAGAAATGGCATTGGCTCTGGCTTTAGGATCATCTCCTCCCCCCAAAACAATCCTGAAACCTCCTGCATCACGTGCAGGATGCTGGTTTAGGTGACCAGAATTGCAGACCAGAACTGGGGTCACCAGGATGCCCTTTCGCGAGCCGCACACTCCGCGTCCCTCGGCGCTCGGTCTGCGGAACACCCAACAATGAGGCTTCTATTTCCAGGTTTGCACGAAAAACACGCTTTAACCTGGCTGCCGGGCATGGGGAGAACTATTTCCAACTATTTCCAAGTTGGCCAATCCTCTGCAGCGCTCCCCTTCTTTTTAAGGCATAAAAAATATTTTTTGCACATAGATTTTCTTTGTTTAGGTGCTTTATCTTATTGTCATTTTCCCAGTGACTCTGCCAGCCTGAGACGGTGGCTTTTGCCCCTTCCTCCCCTTGTTTGAAACTTTTGGAGCGTCCCAATGTTCAGATATGCTTGTACACGCGATACACAGGACAAATGGGGTAAATAAAATATGAAGAGTAAACAGAATAATGATGGGGGAGTGGGTCTGGGCTGACTTGTCTTTGCCTAAGTCTGTAGAATAGAGGCAGAGGTAAATCTGTATTAAACAATAAAAAATTGGGCACAGCAGGAGGTCCCCGTCTCCCAGGTAATGGCTAATGACAAGCAGATGAGCCATCGTCATATTGATTTAAGCATTTTGTTCCAGCCAGTCATAATTAACTTTGATTTGTTTTTACTTTCCTCTTACAGGTTTGCATTTAAAGGACTCTCAAAGCACTAATTGTATAAAATTCTAGTAACTGCACATTCTCTCCATGGAAAGGTAATGAATTAATGAAAAGGAGACTTTTTTTTTTAAACATTTCTCTAAACTTTAGAATTTAAGTTACTCTTTTGAAATGAGCAGAAAGAAGAAAGTTTTACTCAATGGACATATATTTTCAAAAGTTTTAATTTTGGGGAGGGGGTAAGTAAAAACATCCATCAGAAGACTTTGGCCATGTAAAGTTAATTAGAGTTTAACTCTGCAATGTGCATGTTTTATGAATTACCAAACCTAATGTTCCAATTAATAAATGCATTTTATAGTACGTTAAAGTACTAATTGATCATAATGCCAGAAAGTACACTAAAATACCCCTAGAACTGCTTTCCTCTCTCAGAAATACGTAAAGAGTGAAAGTCTACACATTCACAGTAAAAACATACTCTCTGGTTTATACAGTCTTAGTACTAATTCACATTTTAAGTTCATGAGAATAAATCACACTGGTGTAACTGCTCTTTAAATATAAGTAATTATATTCATAGTAGGACATTGTACAACTTTACATAGGTTTGAAGAAGTAAAAGACCATGACAAATTATATGTAGTAAAGTACTGTGACCCCATTCAGTACCTATCTTCCCACTCGTTCTGATACATATTCCTTCATTGCTTTGTGAATTAAAAATATGATGTTGGACAACTACAGATGACTCCTTGTTAATTAGAAGTAGAAATAGAGATGCATGCTGCGATGCATGGGAGCTTCCTGTCCTTTCTGCTAGGTTGTGTGCTGAGCAAACAGCAAAACACGTGTCAAGAACAGGAGAAAATAAACTCAGGGGAATGTTGCCTTGAGGAAAGGCACGTAACTTCTTAATGTCCAGGTTTTGCTGAATTTATTTAAAATTCTGGCACTTCTAAATGCAATATTTGAGTGAATGTTGAACTGGAGACACCATGTCTCAATGTTTCTTTGAGGATGGAGGAGAGACTGAATGTCTAGTGTATGGGCATGTAAATCTGTAGCCTTTACTAACTGGTCTCTTTACTTGATCAGACCAATTCTTCAGATGATACAAATAAATAAAGATCCAGTATTAACTATGAGGGAGCTGAAGATCTGCATAAAACATATTTTTATCTGAAAAAATACCAGATGCTAGGGATACTCTTTGAGTGTATTGTCAACAAGCAGATCACTCTAGATAGTTGAGGCGTCTCATTGAACTCCTTATTATTCAGCAAGTGATGCTCACAAAACCAGACCATTCACACGCCTGTTACCAGTCCAGTTTTAAGGTGGCACGTCAACATGGGCAAGAACGCTCCGTTCTGATGTCCCCAAAGTCCCTTTTCCTCCGTGATAACTCTGCTGACTGAAGTGGAGCTGCTGATTCGTCTGACAGCAAAGTCGGCCTGAAAGAGGAAAATCATTTATATGGGCCTTCAGAATGCTGAGGCCATAATAACAATAAAAGTGTAAGAAATATTGGGCAAAATAGACATCTGCACACACATATTAATTCATTATTTATGTTGTTCAGGCTTTAACAGTTAGTAATGGCAATGAGGTGAATATTAAAACTGTGGAGTTGAAGTGGCGCTTGGGTGAAGGACAGCAGTGAGACAGAACATGCAATTCTGGAGAAGTGACGGGGGCCCATAAGCATTTTTAGTACCATCAGGATAGGCAATTGAGAGAGGTTAGTACCTCCTCAAGTGTCTCTCATTGGTGTAACTTGACGAAGGTGCAGAGCCAGTGGTGGCCTGAGCAGGAGATGGTAAATGACTTCCAAAATAACAGTGTTTGGCCCTGGCCATCAAAAAGAAGCAAAATTTTGCAGTCTTGTTTGAGAAATGAAGAGAAAGGCTTAGCTCTGCATTAGAAAGGAAAACCACAGAAATAATTCAGAATACAGGTTGGCTTTCCTAAATCTGAATGCCGGTGTTTTGAGTCAGGTGATATTGTATTATAATAACTTTTTATAACATTTTCTATGCAGCATTGATGCCTTTTGTTGTTAGACGTCAAAACTGGTCAAAAAAAAAACATGGCGCTGGGTTGAAGTTTATTATATGCAAGCCAAAGCACAGAACACCTCTCACTGAGTTAAAATCACCAGTGCCCTTGACCTCAACCACAGGGAAGTAATAATTTCCTGGACCAGCAATGCCCTGGACCAGCACGTTTTATTTGCAGCTACCAGATCAGGGAATGTGCTTGGTAGTAAAGGAAAGTCCATCGGTTTTATTTGCTTTAGGTAATTGCGCCTGGGCTTTTGCTATGCTCTGTGCAGTAGCAAGGTGCCAGAATCGCCAAGCATGCAGCGTAGGCTTCCTCTTGGACAGATGCCAGTCCAGGGCACACAGACCCGTGGATTCCCCTTCTACAAGCAAAAATCCCACCCTTGGGTTGCCAATGGTCACCCATCCAGAGGGAGATTTTCAAATGGTGCCTCCTGGCATAGCTGGGCGCCAGCATCGCACCGCTGCAAAGCCCAAGCACGCGGGAAGCGAGCCGGCATCCGAGTCTGCAGGGCTCAAAACGCGCCCGGGGTTGATGAGAAAATTAGCTTTGACATTCGGAATCCGTGCTGAAAAGTGCAAGGGAAAACGGGATGATGATTATTAATAATCAGTAGCAGAAGTCAAACGTCTGAAGTGCCATCTGAGCCATAGCCATGCTCTCCTAAAAGTTGGAAATGAATTGTTCACAAAACTTTAAAACTTGTAATATTTATTCATGCGTGTTTCTTTAATGTCTGATTAGCAGAAAGTGTCGAACAGATGTTTTTCCCTTTTCTTCACAGATAGCTAACTTTTGTCTCTTCCTTTAAAATGTAAAATATGCATCACAGTTTGGAAAACATTCAGAAAACATTACTTCATATCGCGAATTGGAGCTGCCTTCCAGAGGGATACATTTGAGTCTGGTCAGATGCAATTGCTGCAACTACTATCGCCTTCTCAAAAAGTTTTGCCATCTCGATAAACTTTCATTAACAGCTCAGCATAGCTTGGGATATATTACTTATAAGCCAGGAATTTCTCCTTAGAGTCAGACACTGAAATAATGTCAAAATTGCAATTTTTGTCTTGAAGATTATGAAACTGCATTTGCTTTCCTTTCTTCACTGGTGGCATTCCAACTCAACCAGAGATTTAATTCTTCTTTAAAGAAAATATTTTGACAACAAAGAATGACATTAATGATGACTGAAATTTGCTTTTCCTCTATTTCTTTTTTGTCTTTTGCCCTGCTATTTTCAAACCACCGTGTCTTTGTCAATATTTATTCGAAAGCCCTTTTCTCAAGCAAGCTGGAAGGGAGGAAAATACCCCCCAAGGGCTACGCGGCGCCGTCCTCGCGCAGGTAGGGAGAGGCAGACCCCGCATTTGCTTCCCTTGCCACCATTTTGTCAGAGCCCTCAGAAGCAGCAAATGGTGGTTATTGTTTTTTTGCAGGGTACGGTTTTGTACCGGATCCATGTGCAAAGTGTAAACATGTCATCAGTCCTCATTTGCTATATCCAAAAACATTCCCCATGTCCATATTTGATTTTCAAGTGCATCTGTGCACTGATTGAAACCCTCCCAACATGCTGCTACACAAATGCAAACCCACACATTTCTGATTCTGAATCAAATGCTCTTATGCTTCTCCACTTCCATTTCAAAGTTTGCCTCAGAGTTGCAGTATGTGCCCTTTTAACACTTTTTTTTTTCCCCCCTCTCACAAAGAGATCCCTGTGTTCATCTCAGGAGCACGACACAGTTTTTTTTTTTTCCATTTTGTTCTTATTTATTCCTTGGAGCCTGCTTTTATTTTCACAGCTTATTTATCCTTTGTTTACAGCCCACATGCGCTTTTAAATAACAAAACCAATATTTAAACAAAGGAAGTAAAAGGCTGAGTTATAATATAGGAATTTACTAAAGATAGAAAGTTGGTTTACAAACAGCAATGTGTTTTACTATTAATGTATCACTTCAAAAAGGAGAGAGAAAAAGCATATTGAGTTGCAAATTTTCTGAAAAAAAAAATGAATCTCCTTTAAACTACTATGGAATATTTCCCTTTAAATGTCGACTGAATTCATAGTTAAACAACCAAAAATACCTCAAAACGTGAGCGCAAAGTTGCAATTTTAAAGAAAATTTTGTTGCACCTCATTATTTTTTTCTGTCCCTCCAACATCCAAGAGTTACCTTAACGGCAAAGCTCTGTAGTACCCTTTGCCTGTCATTTTTAATCAGGTTGTTTTAGGTAATTTTTGTTATGCCCCTCATTACGGAATTGTTTATCAATAGGTGCACCAAGTGTCACTAGCTTTTCTCATCAAGCCAGGTCTGACAAAGAGCTGCAGTGCATGGGAAAGAGGCAGCTAGGTGAAACTAATGCCATAGATGTTTGATTCATTAGGAGCTTATTGTTAACGGGGATGTCTGATTGTAAAGGCTCAGTCAAGCAAAAGAGTGCAGAGTAATCAGTCGGATTTATAGTTTGCAGGGCTCAAAAAAAAAAAAAAATCAACATAAACCTTTGGATATAGCAGAAACAGAAAAATCCCCTTTGGGCAGCCCTAACCTGAGACCAGCCAAATAAGGTCATGCTACATGAAGGTTGCCTGTTAGGTGATGGAAGATATAGGAGGATTAGAGCCATATGGCATGGCCTATCATACCTTCTGACTTAAGATAACAAAGCCAAGCTTTGTGCTTAGCTGTTTTTGACTGACATCATCAATTTTATTTTATGTTGGTCACCTCCGGTAACAGGAAAAAATGGCCTAGGGTTGATAACACATGCCTGTTTTTTTAGCATTAAGATGCCTTACAGCTAGTTGCGCGCTGTAAAAAATTTCAAAGAATTAGTAGCTTGTTCTTCTATCAACCATCCTCCAGCAACTGTCAGCTCCCCCCTCTGCCTTGTTTTTGGTTTGTACCTTGCAAATGAGAGCCAGCCTTATTCAGAACCAGATGTAAGGCTCCTAGAGAATGAGCGTAAGCTGTTGTACTTTAAGCCTAATGGGAAGTTTTATATGCAAGGGCCTTGAACTGATTAGTATAATTCCCTCTTTAATACAGCTGTCCCTCCAGATTAAGGTAAACCAAATGTTGCAATCAGAGATTAGTGTACCTTGCCAGTTATTAACATCCCCGGTTGCTCGGCGAGCACGTCAGACACTAATGCTGTGTATTTATTTGCCACTTCCACGCTGTAACTCGAACTTCTGCACCTGTCTAAGCATTCCAGGGAAGAGAGGGGGATTATTGGAAACCAAAAGTTTTATACCTGTTCCACCTGTTCGGGTTTGTCACTGCCCGAGATTTTTCTTTTTTTCCTGCCAAGATTGCCAGGTGGTTTAATCCGTTCCCCCGCCGGCTTTATGAAGACGGACTTTGTATGCTAAGTTGCATTTGTTGCTCTCATCTGCTTTCTCTTACTGAATGCGTGCTACTCACCTAAACCGCTTTCATTACTATTGTTACTGTTACGATTTTTGTATTTTCCCCCCTTTTTCTGCAAAAAGAGGCGCCCCGGGCGCGCGGGGAGGATGCGGCTCCGCGCCGGGGATGCAGCGCCCGCTCCTGCTGTGCCCTAATCAGCGCGCGGGGCCTCTCCCACAAGGTGGGTCACGCAGTTGTCTTATTGCATTTGGCAGGATATCCTGTCCACCAGCAACACAGATGTCAAGGGGGACAATGTCCGGGTTATCACGCAAGGATCTCGACTTCTCCCCCACCTGATCGGATCTGGTGGATAAACGCATGCTATAAACACACTTAAAAAGCTAAGGGGGCTGCGAGCACCTTGTGCGGTGCGGGGGGAATCGGTGCAGTCGGGTCATTCGGAATAACTGCTCCTCAAATGCATTTAATTAATCTGGAAGGACTGTTAATTTAGCTGCACACAGCAGAATGCTTGCTGGAGAAGGAGAGAGATGTGTTATAAAGGAGAAAATGCTGCTCTTTGGGGTTTATCATTTTTTTTGTTGACTGTTAGAAGCATACGAAGCAAAAAAAAAAAAAAAAGTTTCAGAATTAGTAGCAGAAGGGAATCGTATGCCTTTGCTAGGCAAAAATTAAAAATACCTAAGAAATAATACCTCAGCCCTTGCTGCTAAACAAAATAACCCCCCCACCCAAACAAGTAAACTGTTTACATGCTCTGCTGCTAACAAAGTGAATGCAGGACTGAGTATCTGCTAGAGCTTCTGCAATATTGCCTTTTTTCCTAGCCAAGACTATGCTAAAGCATTATAAAATTGAATAGATTCCTTGTTAAACAGATAATTGACATCAGGTCAAAAAGGGCCATTTTAGCAGCGTCCCCTGAACAGCACTGGGTTTGCAAAGTTACTGCCTGCCGCACACTGCCGGCACGTTACGGCTTAATTGCAGATTTTCACGAAGACAAAATATGTTCATATCTGAGGAATTATGTCTTGCAGCCTACTAAATATGCTAATGCAACACTAAGCAGGGATAAAGTTCTTGCCATACCACCCAACAGTTGCGTGGGACCCGCTGCCAAGTTATTGTTAATTGTGGAGCACAAGGCAGGCTTTGCAATCCATCTTAATTGTCATACTTAGCCCAGGTTCCGCGATAAGGCTCGAGGTTCTGTTTAAAGTGACAATGTTGACAAGGGGAAAGGGTGTGGGCCTGGGCTTGCGGTTCTGGAGGGGTTACGCGCTCTGACCTGCCGTAGGTTGATACGGGCAGCCTGCGAGGGGATTGCAGTTGTCATGGGGTCCCCAGGCAGTTGAATAGAGTGACTGTCTGTCCTGCTTTTTCCTGTTAGGCTCCTGACACGTGGAGCATTGATGAACTCAGCATAACGCTGAATGGGAGCTTTTTGGCAGCTGAGACACAAGGGCTAAGCTGCAGGTCAGAGATAACACCAGTGCAGATCTCCTCCTGCACACAGTTAGGAGCACGCTTTCTTCCCTCCTGAGTGCAGGAAATAGCTCATGTTAAATACGTTCACTTTTCAGTTTTCCTTTCTTCTAAAACGGGGCTTGACAGATTGGGCTTTTCAGCTCCCCCCTCCTTTTTTTTTTTTTTTTTTTTTTTTTTCACCACCTCTGCTTTCCACCTCAGAAATACTCGTCAGGAAGCAGGAGTTAATCTTGGTGAGGAAACGATAAGGTGATACTTGATTTTTTTTCAGGGGAAAGCAGAAGGATATGACTGCCTAGTAACTGCACAGGAACGCGCAGGCCTCCTTTTTTTAGGGCTTCCCTTTGCTTTTTCCTTTCCCATCCTCCGAGCGGCAGACGGCAGGTCTAGTTTGAGGTAGGCTCCGAGGGTTTAAATAGCTCGGCGGCCAGGAAGGAAGTGCTGGGAAGGTACGTTGATAAAAGCCGCTTCCCCGTGCTTTTCTATCAGCCTCGGGATCAGGTGAATTGGGTCGCTGCTTTCCCAACTTTGATGCATCCTGGCTGGCACGGAGACGCGTCTTTGAAGTTGTTTCATAGGCGGCCAAGTTTTCTGCGCGATTCCAGAAGAAAGCGCGCGCGCATTGTCTCGGCGAAATGATGTCAAGCCGGCATCCTGTGTACGGAGACAATGTCTAGGTCTCTATCTGCTTTTGGCATTAGCCTTTGGAAGCGCAATTTGCTGCTTGACGTGTTTATGTTAAGGAGACTTGAACCTGACGGGGGTTTTGGGAAGGGGGATGGCTCTTTCACCCGTGCTTGACCGCGCATGCATGAGTGTGGACGTGAGTGTACGAGGCCCAGGATGGTTGATCAGATGAGGCTGGTGTCTACGTGGCCTTAGCTTCGGCGTGGTCCATGCCCTGGATCCATTGGCCCTCGGTGCCCCTTCAGCTCTTCTTCTTCCTGGTAATTAAAAGCGATGACCACGTTGGTCTTCTCATGTGGGCACTTGTCCAGAAGGAGGTAGATGGAGACCACAGGCTCCTGTTACTCAATATGAGCTGGAGTTCCTTGCGAAACAGTACGTCCCCTCGCCACAGAAGTCCCCCTGCACCTCTGTGGGCTCGGTTTGGCTGAGCAGGACTTCTCCACGGGAACGATCTCATCGACAAGGCCACCCTTCTCCCAGGCTCGAGCAACTCGAGCACCTTCTCTGCTGGATACTTGTCTTCACTTCCTCCAAGAAGACGCAAGTGGCTAGAAAAATGCCCGAGGAACACTTCTGGGCTAAATAACCAGAATGATGGGTGCACAGAGAGCGTGTTTCCATCCCCTAATCCTTCTAGGGCTGTTTCAGCTGCTGTGATGCTGTTTCACCTTTTCCTTGGAAAGCAGCACTGGGAGCTCTGTGTATTTTCTTTGCAAGTTGTGAATTCATTATGAAATTTATATGATGAGATCTATGACTCTGCTAATATTTCCACAGTGCAGTTTGGCCTTTTCATTCCAGAGAGAGTTGGACAGGAGCTAAGAAGATCTGGCTTTTGTTTTCAACTCTTCTACAACTTCCTGTATGACCTTGGGCAAGTTGCTTAATCAAGCTGTCTCAAGCTTCCCTTTGTAGTAATGTTACTTGCAAATGTTAGAGGAGTTGTGAATATACATGGTTGATTTGCTGTGTGATGTTCAGGTACTAATGTGATGTGTTACGGGAGAAAGAAATGCTGCAAAATCAGAAAACTGAAGTCTCAGCACCTCAGCTTGACTTCAAGTGTAGGATTCTGAGAAATACTGACAGCAACCAAACCCTAACTGCTCTGGATAATTTTGCATGTATGCAGTGCCAAGACTGGGCAAGGATATTACTATCAAAGCAACAAAGAAATGAAATAAATGGTGAAACATTACCTCGATACCGGTCAGACATCTCAGGAGTGTGGAAAGAGCGCATTAGAAAGAGGAGGATTTAGATTAAAGCAAAGAGACATCAGAGGTGGAGGTGCGACATGGTAGGATTATGCCAAATGTCGAATCTGCCTGTAAGATTGCCCTTGCTAGCCCCATAGGTACGGGGGAGACCCACGGATTTGTGCATCACCAAGACAGGGGAGCACCTACTACGAGCGAGGCCTGTGGATTAAACAGCAGACGGCTCTCAGTTCGGGTGCGATTTGCTTAGAAATGCGGGAATGCACGTGTAATAAATAAAATAATAAAATACGTGTGTGCTACAGAAAGATCACCCTACTTCCAGTACGGCGATGGACATAGATTTCCTTGAAAATCTGTAGTAGGAAATATTTTTTTAAAGCTCCAAATGTTCGTTAATAAATACTAGGATATCTAAGAGCTTGATTACAGCCTGGTTTATAGGGAGTGGTAATATCTTTATTAAGCCAAATGATACAGTTGGAGGGGGAAAAACAGCCTAGCCCTCTACAGGGCTCTTTAATGTAATTAAAATAGGCTGCCTATATCTAGTAAATAATATGTAAACTCTTAAGGCCAAATGCTGCAGCTAGTTACTCTTAGTGAGAAATTATAAACTACAAAATCCCAAACCAGGAAGTCCCATGGAGATAAAAAATATCTAAAGAACAGTCAGAAATGTGCCCTATATTATTGATGCTTCAAGCAGTATTAAGCTGTGAAGGGCTGGAATGTAAACACAGTTACAGATGTCTGATGCCGTAGGTTGAATTAGGGAAGCAGGAAATGCACTCCTTCATCGGGTATGTTTGAAAAAAACACCTTTGCCTATCTTGATCTGAAATATTTAGTTTTGCTTAACCTACAAAGTAATTCAAAGGAGACCATGCCACGAAACCCAGTTCTTTCATTTATTTACAGTGACAAAACTAGTAGCTAGGCAAACCAACAGCACCGAGAAAACTAAATTTTAGAAGTGACCTAATGAGGGAGGGTAATGGGAAGGGTAGGTTATGTCACAGTGCATAAAAATTACAACCATAGGCACATATGGCTGCTTAGTTTAGGCATGTCTACATCTTAAAGGGACAGTTATTTTATGTATCTTTATAATGTAAAGCTAATGATTATTTCCTGCCCTTAGGGTGAAGTGCAAAGGATCAGTTTTTGTTTCCTAGAAGAGAGTGGGAGAACAGTCTCAGTCGGCTATAAAGGCTCTGGCAATCCTGATACTTCTATTTCTCAACCTTTTAAAGCCTACAGCCTTATCTTATCTCCCTAGGGTTGTTGCTACCCCTGCCAAATTGTGCGGATGGGCTCCTCCAGCACGACCCTGCTAACATCACTGTGTTTGCCCCTGCTTTGCAGAGGTGCAGCACAGAGCAGAAAATTGCCTGGTTTTCTGCTGAAGGAAAAGGGAGTCCCGCTTTGTGGTGCAGGTTACCCCAAATAGGGTACCCTAGTGCTTTGAAGGAGCTCTTTTGAAGGGCTCTTTATGCTCTCATGGGCATAAATGAGACTAGGACCTGCCTGGGAGTCTGTACAGGCGACACCGCAAGAAATGAACTCCAGTGTCACCAACACTGAGCTGTGTGGGGACAGGGTCTTGCAAACGGGCATGCAAGAGAGCCAAGAGCAGCTGAAAGGCAGACCCAGCTTAACGAACGATGCTTTGGAACAAGATAATTTACTACTTCATTTGTATTGGAAAAGTGCCAAAGGGCAAGGGTCTCCCTGAAGGTTCTGGGGAACTTTCTTTTAAGTTTCTCAGCTCCTAGGATAGAACAGGGCAGGCATTATAGTGAGTAGTCCTTATAAACCTGGAATAGTCTTTGTCCTTTTCAGAATGATTGTTGTTGGTAAACTCATATATAAATGGGAAGTGCCATTTCCTTCGCATTGTTTGAAGTGTATTTGTTCAAAAAATAACTGAATAACAGTATTCCGTGTTTAAAACAGGAGAGCTTTTCCCCAACGCCCTGGATCTAAATTGGCATTCTTGATATTTAGAGGAACACAAATGCGTAGTGCAGCCAGATTAAGATGCCCAACACTAGAGTGCCTTGCGAGTTCATCTCTCTCCTAAAATGCAACTCTTCGATTATTATCATTATGATTTTTCCAAAAGTGTTTGGTTTTCACTTATTCCCTACTGCAAACTGAAATGCTGAATTAGAAAGAGGAAAAAAAAAAAAAGGTGGCAAATGACTCTTTTGGAAATATTTTGTTTAGATGACACCTAGATAACATCAGAGACACCTTTCCCGGGTGAGAGTCTTTAGGCAGATGGGAATTATTGTGGCAACCTGGCTTTCCTGGGTTACTTTTTCATATGTGCTTTTAAACTGGTGAGTTTAAAAGAAAAGAGTGTATTTCACATGTCTGTCTGTGCAGTATATGTACATGCTTTTTTCCTCTCATTCCTCAGATTCTGCTATTTCATAAGCCTGAAACAACAGCAGTGGGAACAGAAATATCCCTCAGCTAGTGGTGAGGAAACAGGTGAGAGCGTGAAAGAACCTTACAATTAAATCAACCCATACCAAACAATAATAAAAATCAATTGAATTTGTTTTTGCGAGCATTGCTAGTTGCCTTGCCAGTCTGAAGCTGGCACTGTGGGTTTGCTGTAATCACTGAGCTGAGAAAAAGAGACACGGGTTTTGTTTGTTTGTTTGTCATCGCGGAGTTGAGCGGGACTTAAGCAGCTGAATGCACAACACACTCCTCTGCTTTCATCCGCTCCTCTTTGATTGTAAATTCTGTAAGAATTCCCCTCAATTCTTCCAATGTTGTATTTGACTCTTTTTAAGAATTAGGATTTAAATATTACATGTGAATATCAGTTTGGAAGAGGCATCTTTTTATATATTGTGATAAAATGTGTGCTAAAAATTATGACCAGTTACATAATTTAGAGTATTTTGCTTGAGAGTGTATATGCGTGTATTTGCATTTGGGGTGGCCAGGTAGTAGCCTTTATTCTGGCAAGTTGTCAGGTCTGTAGGCAGTGGGAATCTTAGGCTTATTGCAGTACAGGGTGGCACAAGGGCAAATTCCCAGGATATGAATTTTGACCTCTGTGCAATATGCTGCAGAATAATGTGCAGCTTGGGGTTATCACACAGAGTTGTTCAAAGATTCATAGGCGCAAGATACATATTCGAGAAGAAGCAATAATGTAATCAAGGAAGATGACACATAACAATGCCAAGGAAAAGAATTCCTTCAGTCAACCAGTCATGGCTAGTGCACTTCATCACTGGAGCCAATAATCCTATATCACTTGGAGAACAGCTTCAAAAGGCCTGAGCTATCCAATATTTTGAATGCAGTTGGTTGAAGATCAAATGCTGAGATCACAGAGCCTTTTCTTTCACTTCAGGAGCTGGGTCTCTGCCTTGCTGGGTTTCTTTGGTGCCACTCATGCAGTACAAAGGGTTGCATCCCCCCAGATCTGGATTCTCCCAGCAGACAGAGCCTGGCATCGCACAGTAACTGCTTTCCTCAAGCCTGACTGTAAAAAGTGTGCCAGAGGCAAAGAAAGGGCTGGAAAGACATGTGGTGGAAATATGTTGCACTCTAGCTTTGCTTGGCTAGCAGATGGTAAATCAAGATTAGTACAAGCTAGCCAGAGCAGCCCAAAGACTGCTCTAACATGCTTCCAAAGCTAACCTGTAGGCACAGCAGTTAATGTTTGCCATGAACTTGCTAATGATTACATGGACATTTCTGAGGTCTGTAGAGGTACAGCACTGAATATGAGTTACAGATATTTGCCCTATTCTCAGCTCTGCCACTTGTTTCCATGATTGCAAATCACATCTTGAGTGCTGCACTTTTTAGAATTGTCTCAGACTTTGAGACGTTTAAGCCAGTGAAATATAAAATGGAGAGTGTTACTGGAACTGCTTTTAAGCGAGGAGACAAAGGACTCAACTTTTAAATAGGGACTCATCTTTCAAACCAAGGCTTCACAGGTTTGACATAAGCAGTAAATAAGCACAGGACTTCTGAAACTTGACTGTATCTACTGAAAATGTCTAACTGCTGGAGTGAGGTACAGTCCTAGCAGAGAGTCCGTCCACCCTGTAAGGGGGAAGAAGTAGGAGTCAATGGCTTTATGGCCAGCTGGGCATTGATAGCGAGGATGATAATGCTTGCTGTCTTCATTAATGACCTGAATGTTAAGGTAGGATGAGGAGGAGCAGGAGGAAAAGCCTGCAGAGACCTCATGGAGTCCAACATGTACAGTTCACGGTGGCATTCTGTCTCATCCCATTTTAAATATCCATTATATCATTAAGGGATTTCCTTCCCCAGTCTGTAGAGTATAAAATGTCCTCTCAAAAGGTATAAACTCTCTCACCAAGAAGAGATACCATTCTCTCATTTTATAGGGGAAAAAAAGTGATGACCTGAACAGGAAGCAAGGTTGTCTCTATGATTGCAGCAGAAAAACGGAATGAAGGGTGTGAGCCAAGGAGTCTGCGAGGAGCTGCCATCTCTGTGGGTTAGAGCACTCCTAGCAGGTCTGAATTGTTTCTCAACATGAACATACTGGAAGGAAGGAGAAAGTCTCATGCTATTTCATGTCCCCCAAAAGCAGGCTGCCTGATAGGCTGGTATGTAGTTCACATCATGTTCCATTAAAGCTTATATATTTGACTAGACTGGACTATTCTTTGAGAGGACACAGCATCTGACTTCTAGGGAGAGACTCCAAAGTTAATAGAATTATCCTCCCTGTTTGGCTTTATGTCTTGACACACCTGAGAACCGAATGTGTTGGAGGCAAATTTTGCCAGACTCTTCTGACCAGCGGTTGCCTTGTACCAAAGGTCTTGATAACCATCTCTCTGACACAGACCCCTCCATAAGGCAGTCCTGTTGACATTTCACATGAGCAAGTAAGAAGAATGAAACAGTGAGTGAAAACTCACTGTTTTCAACTGGTTCTTTCACTGCTCATGCTTATTTCAGTCTGCCCTGTCTCAGGTTACGGTGACTTCACGCTCTTGTTTAGATAGTTGGCTAATGTTTGCATCTGGGTACACTATCCCACACGAATTTCTGATGTTCCCTCTATCAGCTTCATGCACCTTAAGCATGCAGCCAAAAAGTCATTCTTATTAATAGAGAGCTGGATTTCTGTGGTGAGACATTGAGGTTAGTTGTCACAGGGTGCAGTTAAGTGATAAGGACATGAGGTCTGCTGCTTTGGAGGACTGGCAGGAAGCAGTTCAAGCCAAGTCCAGCCTGGGCATATGAAAATGCCGTAGGACTTCCAGGCCATCCTAGATGGAGACATATGGTGGGCTCAAAAGAGCATGGCTTTCAGCACTGCAGCTATCTACAGTAGAAAGAACTTCGGTCATTTTAAGGTGCAGCATTTTCCTTTAACCACCAAAAATGGACTGCGAGCTTAGGAGACCCCTGAGCCTGAGTCTGCATTTAAGGTGAGTGCAAAATGAACAGGATGTTAATCAAGGTATATTGTAGGAAAAATAAATAAATAAAAATCTTCAACTAACTTCACATTCTTCTTTTCCTCCTTTTTCTGCCTGTTGCCTTTCTACCTTACTCGTCCCGCCCAGAACAGTTAGAAGCTTCCTTTGCCTTTAGCTTGATGGTTGGTGACCCAGTCACAGGCTGGGTCATACCCTGACACCAAGGCAGTCCCCACGGCAGCAAACAGCCCCCAAACACAGTCTCTTTTATCTAACAAACCACCAAGCACAACCCAAACGGCGCTGCAGGCGCTTCTGCGCTCTTCCCGGCACCGTTATCCCCTTTTAAAGGCGAGCACGTAAGCGAGAAGTCTCCAAGCGGTCTGCGTGGTGGAGAGCGGAGATGTCAGGACCAGAATGGGTCCTCTGTGCTATTTATTTGGTGGGAAGACGGGTTATTTGCAGGAAGCGCAGCAGCTGTGCTGCTGCAGGGAGGACAGCGCAGGCAGCTCACGGGAGCTTACGGCCCCCTTGTCTCCCACCGGATCTGCCCCAGGTCATCTGGGTGGAGGGCTGTTTCGCCCCCTCATGCTCTTTTTTTTTCCTACTTTTTTTTTTTTTTTAAGATGGACTGAAGTGTTTTAGTTTAATGTTTAGATATTGGTGAAAAAAAACACAACAGAGTATTGCTGTGTGAGAACAGTCCCTATCCGACACAGGAGGCGGCATTCGCTGCTAGGACATCCATCCATCCGCTTCCAGAGGGCTTCCTAAAAACCATCTGTGGACATTAACGATCACTTTAACGGTTAAAAATATTAACTATGTTTTGTTACCTTTTTTATTATTATTTTTTCTTCCTCCCTTCTAGTCACAAGAAGGCCAGCCCTCCCGGAAGCCCCTGCTGTAAATGAAGGAATCGCCGGGGCAAAAGCAGCAATTTTCAGAAGGCTGTGAGATCAAAGCGCAGTGGCTCAGAAGAGCCTGTGTGCAGGTTTCCTCCTGCTCCTTGGTTCTCCTGGAGTGTCCAGCGCTCCATGCAAGGAGGAGACACTCGTTGGGACGGGACACTCTGCAGGGAGCTCCTCGCTCCTCAGAATATCCAGGGTTTTTTAAAAAAATTTGGCTTTAAAAATAATTTAGTGGATCCCTAATCTGGTTATCTGCTGTAGCTGCAATATGCGCTGCGTGTCTGACTCCCACAGCCGACGGCCTCTGTTTCCTTTCTGCCAGTACCTTAGTATCTGCCTTGCCCAGGAGTCTGCTGATGAAGACTTCCTGTTTGTTTTGAGTCACTGCTGGAGTGATAAATATACTTCAGCTTTTCTCCTCCGAGAGGAAAGAAACCAGCTGCCCCGCGCTACAGAGAAAATATGTCGAAATTCCACCAAAGGGCCCCGTTATCATGGAGCTTCTATGGGAGCATGAAAAACCCAGGCACACACGCGCCGACAAAAGCAGCAATTTACATATTAAAACGGCCGTCCGCCCGCACGGACTTAAATTGTTTGCCTTTAATCATTTATTTTCACTCTATAACTTTAATTTGGAGTGATTGGGAAATAAATAAATAAATGCAAAACCCCCATAAACTTACACTACAAGAGTAATGCTTGGCTGGATAAACAAACAATTATACTTGTGGTTTCTTGATCTGACCACAAGCTTTAAATGCCATATTTTTGCATGAACCTATAATGCTTCTGGATAAACAATTGTGTTTATATTGTCAGGAGGATCCAGCGTAGTATTGTGTAATTTCTATGTGCGATTACTAGGATATAGGATAAATTCCAAAATAAAAGCAAGGAAAGGAAGATTAGATTATTAAGTCATTTTTAATAAAAACAGCATAGTTTGAAATCACTTTTAGCTTAATTTGTAATTTTAAAAGAATGCATCACTGGCTTCGAAGTTCCTACAATTATCTGCTCATCTCCTTTTATCCCTTTTTTACTCACGACAGAGTCAAACCCAAAACCTTGGATTTAAACCCGAGGTCCAGGTTCAGCTCAAAGTTCACAGTATGGAACCTCATTCCACAAGGAATCGGCTCCTGTCCTGCAAGCTGCTGTTTGCATTTCGACCCCTCCCTGGGCCCCAGATTGCAGGGATCTCAGGAATTGCTATTATTATTATTATCATTATTATCATTATTGTTGTTATTACCTGGAGGAGCAGTGTGAGCAGCCACAGTGTCAGGCCTTCTGCAGGAGAGCGCAGCGGAGCTGCTTTTCACTACATTTTGGGTATATTCTTTCTTTATTTTTTTTTTAAATGCAAGCTCAGTAAGTGCCAACAAACAACCTATACTATTATACATTAAGGCACTTACTTCCCTTATCCTATCTTGGCTCCCTCCTTTACACATCCCACTGAAATCACCCAGAACAAAAATAATCATATTTAAGCAATTTGAAAACTCTTTTTTTTTCCTGTGGTTTACCTTTACCATCTCCTAGTAAAATATAATTTCTTCTTTAACAGCAGATGAAAAAAAAATCATTAAAGCTTTAAAGCATAAGATTATAAAAGACTGCGGCTAGTTTAGATCTCACAGTTAGAAGTTAATTCTAAGTCACTGGAATTGAAAACATCAGTTTACAACATTTACAGGCTTGCTATAAAAATGTATTCCCCTGTGTTATGTTAAACATGAGAAACTACACCTCGGTGTGTCCATTATTTATATATTTATTCATATCTTGCTGCTTCTGATTCAGCTGTGTAACTGTATGCAAAACAGATAATTACCGGGGAACAGAATAATTTGTATTTTGAGGGGAATAAATACCCTGAAGGATTTGCTTTTGGGGAAAGAACAAACTGCAAAGAAATTACATGGATTTTGTAAACAGATATGAAAAGGGGGGAAAAAAAAAAAGTAAGGAAATATTTTGTGCCAAGCAACTTTGACATGGCCACCTCTGTGGTCAGAAAGAAGATTTTCTTTTTCTGTACGTGAGAAAAAGTATGTGTTTTCCATGCATTTTCAGAGGCTTTGTGGAAAACTGGGATTCATGGCAAAGGCGCCACGTGCCGCTGACCGTGAGGGCGACGGGCGCCATTTGATGCCACGAGGGCAGCAGGCGCCATTTTGTGCCGCCCCCAGGTGCGGCAGGTGCCATTTTCTGCAGCGAGGGAGGTAGGGGCCATTTCGTGCAACTAGCACGAAAATCTTAGGTATTTTGTGCAAATAGCACATGGGGCTTTGGGCCTGGCGCCTGCACCAACCTCCGCAGCCTGCCTTGTGCGGTGATCCCCAGCCTCCAACTCCCTCCATGCAGGAGTGACAGGGATCAGTATGGAGAATGGCACCGGGATGATGCTTTAAAGGTTAGATTGCTTGTGGTATGCTTGCTTTCTTCCCTTTTCTTCTTTTTTTTCTTTTTTAATGAGGGTTGAGGTTCAAGGGCACAGCAGCCTGCTTAAGAAATACCTCCATCCAGCATGCCTTGCACGCAGCGATTGTTTTAAGGAAAATGCCATTTTTCCTTCCCTTTGCAGTACACACAGACCTGCATGCTTGACCCTGGCCTGCTTTGGCCCTCGACTACCTCTGTGCATGGGGAAAGCTACCCCAGTGTTGCTACCTTCTGCAGGGGTAAGTGGCACAAATCTTTATTTTCCCCTGATTTAGCACCAGAATATGGAGGGGAGATGCTGAGGACACTAATTTCAGTGCATTATTTTCAGTAATAGTTACATTACTGCAAGTGTGTCTGCTTGTAGCATGGCTGTGCGGTGCGGCTCCCTTTGATTTATTCAGCATGAGCCTTTGCCGGTTTAATTTCTGTGTGCAAGGTTTCCAGTGAGGAAGTGGGAGTCTCCCAAGCGTTCCTATAGCTAGGTTTTTACATGAAGGTTCATGCCAGGAATGTTTTTCTGGTCACCTTAAAGCTACCAAAATAGCCCCACATCCTGCTTAGCACAGAGGGGTGTTTAACCTGTGCCAGAGAGCATCCAAAAGGTCTGGGATTCAGGATCCAGACGCTTTCTCGGAGCAGCTCCCAGGAGCTGCGCGTGCTGCCTCGGCCCCATGTATTTGCCTATCAAAGTTAAATCTTGCATGTGTGTGGTAAGTAAACACTGCAGTTTGCTATCTGTTTATCTTAGGTATTTCAAAGGTCCTTTTGCTGTAATTATATCCGTCTTCAACCTATGCAGCCATAAAACACCTCCAAGAGGTAGGGACAGGCTCCAGGCCAGGGAGCAGGGGGCCAAGGCACAGGAGGACTAAGTGACATGACTTGTGGCACGCGAGAAGTCGGTGGCAGGACGTGGAACTGAAACTGCATTTCCAAATTCCTAGGTCAGTGATTGAACAACTAGATAATTCCTGTAACAGCCGACCGCGTGGGGCTGTGCCTTTCTGCCATCAAGAAAAAAAATCTTTTTCTTAAGGCACACCACAGACAATACTATTGTTCATAACGGTGCACAAAAACCAGCTTAACATAGTGTTAAAGAAAACGAAAGAGAAAAATCTGTCTTAGGATCACAGCCTTAACACTTCGACCAGTTCTGATCATAAGTTTTTGTTTTTCTTCTTTTTTTTTTCCTCTTTCCTTTTGGTGGAGAAGTTTTCTAAGGTATTTTTCAAACTTTCCAGTTTAGCAATGTGTTGGCTCAAATTGAAAAGAGAACTAGGCACTGGGTCACAGTCAGAATTAGGTTTGCACAGTGGTGGGGGCAGGTTGCTGACACAGCTACAATCAGACAAAACATTTAAAACTTCTGGCTTTGTACTTCTCAAATGCCTCTTTTAGAAAATCGCTTAAGTTGTTATTAACATCCACCACCCACCTTCCCTTTCTGGTCCTGACATTGTGTAATAATAGATAATGTTGACATATGTTCCCTGCTGGTCAGAAATACTATACTTCTGTGAAAGGTAACATTTTCAAGCAATGACAAAATGTATTTTACTTGGACAGAACATTAGTTATTGGACTAATCTCACAATGTGGGATGTGGGGTAAAAGTTTTAACGTTTTAGTTGTGGGAGAAAGTTTGTTGGGACAGTAAAAGCATCAGTATGGGGTGTGTTTAGTTTTCTCCATTTCTAGAGGTACTGGCTTTGTATCAAACTCTTGCGTCCTTAGGAATTTAAAAGAAACATTTGCAGTATGTATGAGGAACAGCTGTCTGTGTGCTCAGAGCAACTTTTCAAAATGACTGTTTGGACATTTTTTTCTAACAACGACGGAAAAACTAAGGAGTATGTGTGTGTGTCCCACACACGCTGAATTATTTTTTTAGTGGATCAATATTTAAATGTTGAGTAACTGTAAAAAGATCTACATTTATGTATCCATTTCCCACTAGGCAAAGCGGTCTGAAAATAGAAAAAGAGGAAGAGACGGCAAAATCTACCAAACAAATATGTTGTGAAAAACTACTTTTGAAAGTAATCTAGGGTGAGATTCTATAAAAATGTGTCTACTTCGCACGCCACTGAAGTCGGCACAAGACAGCGCAAGCCTGGAGAAATAGAGTTTTATTTTAAGTCTTGCATGGATTTCTGTGCTGGAGAAGCTGGAAATAATTTTTTATTGAATCTGGTCTTTTACATTTTATGGCAGTCAGACCTGGTGTTCAGAATCCAGAAATAATCACAGTGGTTCTGTAATTTGGCAGATAACATCTCCTCTCTCCGCGTGCTCCCTGTGATTTGTCTTCTCGCCACACTGCGTAGTCTGTGCAGCCAGTTTCTGCTGCAAGGCCTTTTCCTGCAGTGCTTGCGAAGTTGTGGGAGGCAGCTCTGTGTCCAGTCCCTGTGCCAGAAGGAGATCCGGGATTTTTTCTCTTGTCCCTTATCTTCCCGGTGGAGGGTGCTGATGTTTGGTGGTCAGGAGCTCTGCAGAGAGCCTAGATCCTTTCTCCAAGGTTTTCTTGACTTGGCAGTGAGTGGGTTTGCCCTAGAGTTGTGGGCCAGAGACCGGAGCAAATGTGGGATGTGTGGTCACACTGCGGGGTGAGGACTGGTTCTTCAAGGTGCAGTTATTATTGTTTGACTGCCTTTCCCTGTCCTAGAGCTGTATTTATGTCCCGTGAGGCTGGTTATTCTCTTCTTCTCAGCCCAGTGACCTTCTTGTGCTAGCTTTGGTGGATGTGCAGTGCACAGAGCTGCTGCTGTGGGATGGAGGGATCGCTGCGGCCTGAGACAGTGTTCTAGGCATCTGCCTTTGGTGGAGAAGATGTCTCCTTGCCAGTGCAGCAGCCAGCGAGGGCTGTCACAGAGGCAGAAGGATCCTGGCATGGGAAGGGCTCCAGGCAGGTTTGCTGTGGTCGCCACCATCCGCACGCGCGCGCCGCACGCGCCGGGGGAGCCTTCGCAGCCATAACCTCTTAACGGGAACGGGCTCGTGCACTAACTGCTGCAGGGACCAAACAGGGGGTTGAGTGAACGAAGGCACCCAGTGCACGTGCCAGCAGCTCTGCGGGTCGTGGGACAGGCCTGGCCATCGGGGCTTTTCGGATGGAGCCGAGCGCTTGTGTCCTGTGCCTTTTGGAGGGAGCTGGCTACTGGCGAGCTGCAGCAGCCTGGCCAACAGCTCCCCCACAAGCTCCCCATTCATCTTAGTTTACTGATCAGAACCGTCCTGTTTGTTTTCAAACTCTCTCTGTATTTCTGTCAGGCTACGTTAGGTTGGCTCTGTTCTCAGTTACACCCATTGATGTCAGTGGGGTTGCGTTGGTGGAACCAAGAGAAGAATTTGGCTCCTCATCTTTTTATCCCCCCTCCCTTTTTTTTTTTTTTTTTTCCTCTGCTCTCCCTAACCCCAGCCCTTTCCCTGGCTTCTCCTGGGTTCCTGCCTTTGCTGGTGTGAGAGCCTGCTACTTGGCACAGTTTTACTGCTTCATATCCAATCTCAGCTGAAAACATATCTGTTCTGCTTTTTGCTTCCTCCCTCCTTCTCTGCTCTCTGTAAAGCATTTTATTATCCAGACTTTATGGAAGGCTCTGTACAAAATGAAGTTGTGAGGTTATTTGTTTTGGTGCAGCCGATCCAATAGTGTAAGCTACTTCCCTCCTTTAATCTTCTCCTCTTTAGATAATACATAGGCTTTTATGTCCATTAATTGTCAGAAATAAATAAATGCTTCTTTAGCTATTACTTCCTGAAACGGAACAGTGATCTCCCTTACATATAGCTGTTTATATTATGCATAACATAGTTCTGTTACAAGAATATGAGTTTTTTTGTATGACTTTATACTCACATTTAGCTTAATCTCTAGTTTAACTTTTCCAAAAAACAGGGAAAGTAAGTGGCCTACTGAAGAGGAGTGTCTGCTGCCCCTCAGTAGAAGTGGCTCTGAAGTAATCCCTGGCTTCCTGGGTTAACTGAAGCTAGCAGGCATTAGTAGAGAGAGTGATAGGAGCAGTGAGTGGAGTTTCACATGCTGGCAGCATTGCTGCTTTAGGACCTAATCATTATTAATTATTCGTTTAATAGTAGAGACTTCATGTCCCAGCTGAGATTAAGACCAAATGGTGCCAGATGTAGTGCAAACACCTATTAAGTCATGGTCCCTTTATCAAACAATTTACTGTCTAAATAGACAAGACAGAGAAAAGATGGGAGATGAACAAAGAGGTGTCAGCACAGGAGACAGGAAATTGAATGAACAGGGGCATTAAGGAATACAGAGATAAATGAAGGCCACAGTGTAATTTCTTGAGATTATCCAGAAAAGACCCACAACTGAGGTAAAGACATAGACACGCTCCTTTGGAAACCTACTGTGTCAGCTGAAAATGGTACTGCCTGTCACCCACTGTCCGCTGTCCTCGGCGCTCTGCAGATGTAAGAGGTTGCATAAATGCTCATTATCCACTTCCAACAAAGTAACCTGTGTTACTTTAGCCTGCTGAGTAGCAGCATTTGAACTGGAGCGATTGGTGGCTATTTCTGACCAGAGCTGGGGGAGGTTCACGTGCACCCTCTTCTGCTAGGCTTGCGGGAGAGGTAACCGAAGAGGCAGGCGAAGGTGCTGCCGTGCAGTCTGCGAGGAGGTACATCCATATCCTTACAAGTTGTTCTCCCCCTCCCAGCTTTACGTGGTACCTTTTGCAGGCCCCCCGGCATGTAAGCACCACCAGCATAGAGTCTCACACTCACTCGCATCTACTTGCACCTACTTACACAATGTAATTTGCACCACCTTACAAATCACCTCTGAATTTGGCCCACAGTTCAGTTCATAGCTGGAATAAACAGATCTATGTGATTGCCTACAAATGATCCAACTACTGAGGTTTGTTATGTGGACTATGCTGCTTTGATTCACGGTCATTTTTAAGTTTAACTCAGTACAGCAGAAAAAATGACAACTTTACAAAGTTCTTTAAATTCTCAAAATACTATACAAATGTTAACTATCTAGTAACAAAGTATTTAAGAGACTTTGCTTATGGTTTCATGAATAACTTTCTGAAAGGGTTGTGACATACTTGTAGCATTATTTTGTACGGCAATTGAAAAAATCTTGGAAGAATGTTTATTTTTATTTTTCTTCTTCTGACCACGCTGTGTGGAAGAACTGCCAAGTTTGACTCTAAACTTGCAAGTACAGTAACTTTTTTTCTTTGAAATCTGGGTCTATAATGTCTGGAGCTGCTTTTGCTTGAAAGCAATTGTTATGTTACTGACTCTTATGATCAATTCCTTTTCCTGAAATCAATTTCATACATAAGGTTAACAGAGAAGGTCCAAACAAATGAATCCATGTGCATTTATCTGACAGTATTTCATATACAAATAACGAAAGCAGTACATTATCAATTCTCCTTAGTAAGAAGTATTCTTCATGTTTTTATAAAAAGTACTTAAGAGCTGACTTTGAAGAAAGACTTTGAAAACTTGCCAAACCGTCTTTGTATTTTGAAAGTCCACATCAAGAAAGTAGTAAATAGTCATTGAGCGTAGGAAAAAGGAAACTATTAGCATTGTTTTCTTTTAAAGATAAAAAGAAAAATGCAGTGCAAAACTTCATAATCTCTGAAATGTGTATTTGTTATTTGAAGCAATTTAAAACAATTGTCAGTATTAAGTTCATGTTAGCTTGCCTACTGAACTGTATAAAATGGCTCTGTATCTACTAGTTTCATATATGTGGGTTCCCCCCTTTCCTCAGCTCCTTCTGGTTTTGCAGGCTTAAACATTTCTATTCAATTGCAGAGTTAGAATTTATTTAAAGGCTCTACTTAAAAAAAAAATAAGTCAGCTCCCCAATCCTCCTAAATGTCATTTATGCTCTTTTGTTTTTTTTTCTAATGTAAGGATATCGCCTTGATATCCATAAAGCAATAGTTGTTCAGATTTCCCTTTCTGGGGCCCCATTTTCATCTTGCAGCAGCTGTCGGTTATGGGTTCAGATAAGATATCCATGCTCTTTTTTTTTTTTTTTGTTTCGTTTTCAGATAGCTCCTGGGCCAAGTCTATTGTTGCTGGTCGGATTTGGTGCGGTGTCATTTTAAAGTCACTGCTCAGCACCAGGAGAGATGTGACCAGGTGCTTTCCATCATTTCAGAATAAGCTTAGACACGTGTTTGGAAGAAGCTATATATAATCTCATACCGTATACCACTGTGGAACAGGTATATCACACGCATGCACTGAGCACAAGAACTTTGGGATTGTTTAATTATGTGTGATCAAGTAGCCAACTTGCCTTTTACCACTGATAATGCAGGTTGTACTTATGCATATATTAATTGCAAAGCCATTAAGCTGTCCCATGTGTGAGGTAGTGCTATGAGGAAATGCCTGTTCACTTCATCTTTAATAAGTTCACTAAAAGCCAATCTAAACTGTGTGTAACCTGTGAGAAACAGAAGTGGAAGATGGTACATGAAGAAACATATGTCTGCCATTTAGAAATAGAATATTTGCCCTTTTTTTTTTTTCCATAGAAGTAACTGGAGATTATAAAAAAGTGATGGTAAAGAATGTGCATGGTTGGGAAGGCATACTGGGTGTTTGGTAGCCAACTACAAATACTGACCTTTTAAGAGGGATCATGTCTTTATACAGAAAATGCATATTTGTGGAGATCAAGGTGGGATTACAGTAAGGCTTCTTTTTTTTTTTTTTTTTCAGGAGTTTCCATGATTGTGTTTCTTAAGAAGATAGTTGAAGGATTAAATGATCATCTGAGATTTTCAGAGTTTGTTAAGACTTTCAGATTTACCAATTCATCATCTCTTGTCTCCATCTAATTATTACAAATCTGTTGTCTCTAAATATTTGTTGCTGCAGGATATTGACTCGTCTCCTGCCTTAGCTTTGTTTGAAGTATCTATCTGATTTTACAATAAACGATCAAGCAAACCTAAAATAGATTAAATTGTGATGAACGCTAAATGCCTGAAAATATACTGCTGAAAAGTGTGCTCCTGTCTGCCTCTGTATTTTTAGATTGATAAAATGAATCTAATAATATTCACGTGTCTCGTGATATTATTGTAATGAACAGGCCCAAGCAGGACCCATTGATGGCCTGTTGGTGACTTTTTTTCTTGTAAGCGGATGACAGGTGATCTTTGATGGGAGAAGGTTTTGTTCAATCAGCTCCTTAGTAGGGACATTTTGTTTCCTAAAGATGGGACAGTACTAATTTAGGGATTTAGCCTCTCAGCTCTGACCATATGTTGTGATGCTTGCTACAGCTTTCCTGCCAGAGCACTTCTGGTGAGAGTAGAAATGACAAAATGAATATGGGAGCCGAAGGAGTTACTTCAGACTTCCAGTGGAAGTTTTTATTTATTTAATTATTAAAAAATCACTGTCCTTACCAACATTCTCAAAATGCTGTAACGTGGCTCTTTATGGATTTCTGGGATACAGCTTTTAGGTTAGCATGGAAATGTAGGGAGGACAATGGCACTCTCCATATGATAAGGTCCCTAAAATACTTTCACTTAATAGGGTCTTCTCTGTTGGAGAAGAGGGGGCCTCCAGATCCTGTTACTCTCTGTGAAATGACATAGTGTCCTCACGTGCAACTTGGTGGTGTTCCAGGAGCTTGATTATTTTGCTAAAGAAAATATCCATTTTTTTTGCTAAAGAAAATATCCGGTTAATATTAACATAGCAATAAAAACACCATTTTGTTTATAGAATTCTCTTATTTGGTTGATAAAAATTTTCCTTGAAGCTAGAAGAAGTGAAATACTAGAAATGGGCCTTTTTTTTCCCTCTGACAACATCACACAGGCATCCTTGTGACACTCAAAGAAGAATGTCTTCCTGTCTAGGAGAGGGATGCAAATGACTATGCAGCATTTCAGTTATCATTCCTTTGCTCCATGTATAAGGATGCTCTAAGGTTTCGTTTCAAGAGCCTTTCCCATATTGTCATTTAGATTGTGACATTAGGAGCTATCTGATGGCTGTGTAAATGGTTTATTTTATCATCAACGTGAACTCTGTTGATGTTTACCAAGAGGAACGTAGCTTCAAGAAGAACATAAATTTTGAAGTTGCTGGGAGTTTGAGCGATTTCAGTGAAGCCAAGACTTCATCAAAAGTGTGTCAACATTGCTACAGCTTCACGAAGCTGTATTGAAAGAATTTTAGTGTTCATAAAGCAAAGCTCCCTCTGTCTCTTCAGATGTGTGTGTGTGTGTGTGTATTTTAAGCAATGGCACGTGTCCATTCCTTAGGAAATCAACTAAATATAGTTTTGGTAAGGATGATTTTGGAACTATTCGCTTATTCAGAGGTAATTTCACATGCTCTTTATTCTTCTAAAACATAAAATGAATCCTGCATTATTCCAGCCAGTATTATCATCCCTATAGAGAAGTATAATTTCAACAAGTTAAACTTTTGTTTTTGCAAGATTAAAGGAGAAGGCAGAGGGCCAAATTCTCCTCTGTTGAGCTAGATGATCCACTGACATAAAAAAATCTACTTTGGGTTTAGTTGTAATCAAACGCAGAATTTCTCCCATGGATTTCCGGTGTTTTTTCCAGTTCCTAATGATACAAAAAGTACAGCCCTAGTTGCAGTTGTATTGCTGTGGAGATCGGAGGTGTTTTTTAGATCATCAAAGCCCTTGGATAGCCACAGTCCAAATGATTTATGGCACATAAATGATCAATAAAGAAGATGGGTGTCGTAGCTACACTTTGTACTTCCTAGGAGCTGGAAGGGAAACCCAAGTTATTAAGTTAGAGTTGGCCCTTGGTTTGCCAGCGCAGAAACACTCTTCTTATCAATTCCTTATTCTAGTGAAGAAGAAGCCCCTGCCTGGGCTCGGTGTCTTGGGGACAGAAGGGTCTTGTTACCCGATGCGAGGCCGCGGGTGGTGGCACCGTCCCCCGCTTGGCCATGGCTGTCCCTGGAGGCTGCCAGGCGCTCCACCCGGCTCTCCCTCCTCGAAGGAATTCCTGAAGCCGCTTTCCACAGAAATCCCGCTCCGCAGGGTGACTCACAGCAGAAGACATTCCAGAAAGAAGAATAATTAGGCCGTTGCTGGAATTGATGTAATGGTGTTTTTCGGGATGCTTTAATAGACGTGAGTGATGTTTTGGCAGGCATTTGAAATAGCCCTAGATATCTGATTGCATTACTGCCTGCTACCAAGGGCATCTCTGGGGAGAGGGACATTACTTAAGGTACTTTCTTCGTATTTTCAACTAGCTAAAGCTAACTTTTAACGTAGCGTAGGATTCCTTCTCAAAAGACAGACATATTGGAGAGCTTAACCAAGACATATAACAAACCAAACCTAAACATATACAGATTCCAAGAGACAGGCCTGTGTAAACAACATCATAATTCCCTGGGTTATGTGCTGTTTAAAATAACATCCAGCTATGCATTCACCTCAAAAGATTGCCACTTAGCAGCATTGTTTCTTTTTGTAATCTTTATTGTTTAGGTTTATTATGGCTTGCATTTTTTTTTTCCCCTGGAGGATATAAACAGTTCCCTCCTGGATGCGATGCCCCTTGTCCCAGCGCGGCTTGTGCACAAGGTGCTCACAGGAACCGTTGGGTTCTGCAGGGCTCCCCGTCACCCAGCAGGCTGGCGGGGATGGGGATGGGGCTGGTTCACCCCCTGTGCCCTCATCCAGGGTCATCCCGTGCTGCTTTTTTCTCTTCCCGCTCTCCAGAGGGGAGGAACAGGTGGGTCTCCAAGGCATCCGTCCCTTCCAAGCACCAAACACCACCCCAAATGCAGTGCCGAGCCAGGAAGGGTGTAAAAGAACACTATACTGACCCAAAGTGCCTCTCCTTCTCCCAGAAATAGGTTTATTCTGCCTGTTTCTGTGTATTAATACCACGCTTATTTCGATGGTGTTTTTATTAATGACTACCACCATCATTTAAACACACCGGTGGCAATCGCATCAAACACCCACACAGTCCCACCAAGAGCTTCATTTAAGCTATATACTAAAAACAAAAGAAAAAAACAACTCCGAGCACTGACGTCCCCGTGTCGTTCCGCGCCGCCCCGTCGTTTCGCTGCTCTCCGCAGGTGAACGGGTCCTTCTCTTGGTCTGGCACGTTGATCAGCCTTCACACTTGGCTGGGCCCGAGGTGCGTTTGTGCAAAGGCAGATTGTTTTAGTTAACATAATCAGTGAACTCACTGTTCTACCTGGATGTCTGGGAGAATTGCCAAGAGATTTCCCAACATTTCAATCAGAGGCATGGGCTATAAAGCTGTCAGTTTTCTTGTAGGCCAATTTGCCTTTGCCAGGGTTCTAACATTCTGTTCATTTATAAAGAAATCAGCCCAGGTCTTTTGGGGTAATATTTTATGCTGGTTTCAATTTGAAGGAGAATGATTTCTTTCGCTTTCTTTCTCCTTTTTATTTTAAAGATGCGTGTTTGAAAAGCATTTCCTGACACAGAGAAATGTCCCAGGTTAAGATTCTGACACAATAGTAATTTTAAAAAATAAATTAATTAATATTCCATTCTGTTCCCAGCAGTTGAGCCAAGCTCGTTTCACATATTGCACCAGCCTCAAGTAAATCTGTTCTTAAACAAAGAAATGGAGCTACCCGGGTCAAATGTTCAGGGTGATATTGGTCTGCGTAGTAATTACAATCAGAGATATGTTAAACTACCTGAAAATAATTCACTTCCACGGGGAAAAAGAAGTAGACCCAGAAGTTTATGGTTTGTAGGTCATTGTCATCTACCCCACTTCCACCTGGTATAATAAATTCTGGTGAAATATCTACTACTGAGTACTGAACTTAAAGATTTTTTTTCCAAGCCCTCGATATTTACCACCTTGTGCCAGATTACATCATGTAACCTTCAACAACGTTGTGACATTTTTGCAGTTGATGTGATGCAGAAGAACAGGGTACCGCGTCCGCTTGAAATTTCTTTAATGTTCCCCACAGGAAGTTCTTCAATATTTGGTCCCTGGGATGTTTTTCGGATGTTTCTTTGTGGTCAGTACCTAGGACAACCGTCTGCTGTTTTTCTGGGCACTGAAGACACAGATGATTCCTTCTGCTCAGCAATACTTCCAATTGCATTTGGCTGGACGAGCTGAGTGACAGGGGCAGGAGCAGTCCTGAGTGGGCATGCATAATCCCGGGTAAGCCTGCAGGACAGGTAAGCAGAACTATCAAACACATTTTGTACAAGTACTCTTAGTGGTTAATGATTTTGAAGTTTTTGAGGCCTGCAGGTCAGTATCCCAGGAACATGTCGGTGCAGCTAAGAGGGAAGAGCACAAACCTGGAAGATAGGGAGCGACAGATTCTCTGGATGGCAGAGCTGCAAATAAAAAACAGGTTAAGAGTGTCACCTGTCAAAGGAGAAGTTCACTTGCAAGAGGCAGACGTCAGAAGGACAGTCTGAGCTTCCAAGAGTTCAAAAGAGGTGTTTGAAAGGAGGAGAGAGGCTTATTTATAATGAAAATATTGAGCATAAATAGCACTCACTTGTATGAAGAGTCTATCAAGACTTGACAAATTCACCTGTCTGAGGCCTAACACAGCTGATTTATTTGCCAGGGCAGGTGGAAAACTGGCTAGGTTTATCCATGAGTAAAGTGGCATTAGAGGAGGCGCGATAAAGAAGTTCTGCCTGTGACTGCAGCAGGGAGAGTGTGACTGTTACAGTGCCACAAATTAGCAGACGGTTTTAAAACAGTTCCCAAGCATTGAAATTAAAAGCACTTAATACAGAAATCGTATTCTCTAGCAAAGGCACAACGGGACTCTGGTGAATTTAGTTTATAATGTTTCCGTGTTGCAACAGAAATTTGTCTTTTTGAGGCAATCAGGGGAGCCGCATTACAGCAGGACTTGCTAAGATTCTTGTTTGCATCTAGTGACTGCAATTCTGTTAACTCTTTAATGTTAACTTCTATGTAAATGTAATGATTTCTGCTCAACTGAATTCAGTAAACCCCTGGAAAACAATACTCTTGTTAACTTCTATGTAAATGTAATGATTCCTGCTCAACTGAGCAGTTTCCTCAGTAAACCCCTGGAAAACAATACTCCGCTCAAGGTGAATAGAACACAGATAACAGAATCCATGTCGTACTCATTTCTTGGAGGAAAAAACAAAGGTTTACATCATGGAATTGTGTGGATAAAGTTATATTGGATTGCCATCTTTGGAGCAATTTGTCCTAACATTAACAATTAAAAATCAGTCCATCTCGGGTGATTTAGATCAGCTAAGAACCAGGCCCACAAACGTTTGAATGAAGAATGCAGTTTTTGGAAGGTTCTATGAAAGATAAAGTACTCTGATTTTTTTTTTTCTACTGGAAATGGTGTTTTATAGAGCCTTACATCGTGTCAGACTTTTTTTCCCTTTCTCTCAAGTGTGCCAGAATCTTGTGTTGGCAAAGCAGGCCACAATGCCATGTATTGTAACGGGATAGCAGAGAACACAGCCACCATGCTCATTACTCTTGCATTATTTGATGATCGAGAGAGCTTTTCTCCATCAGTGTCTGATTTTCACATTATCAGGAAAAGGGCAAGGCCTTTGATGTTTTGTATCATTCTTCAGCGATACTAGAAAACTACTTGTTTTCTTCATTTTCAAGGGTAGGTCAGTGGTTTATAATTGATCTATAGCAGATCTTTCAGATCTAACCTTAGGTCATGTATAAAATATTAAATATCACCATTATAGAGACTGTCTTTTCTGAAAATTGCATGGATGTTAGTCTTTATGTCCTAGACAAATTCCAGTTTGGATAATTAAATTTTCCCTGCATTCATTTCCCATGCAATTTTAATTGGATATAGTATTTTTCACTTCCAGTGCAAAGTAGAAGTGCATTGTCCTATGCTGTGAAAGAGTTAATGTGCCCTATGCTAGAGGTTGCACATTTCAGTGGTAATTGAATCCTCTATTTGTGCTTGCAAAGGAGGCCATCGCAGAAGAATGCCAAATCCTCTTGAAATCAGGTGTTTCGGCATTTGGATACCGTAGAAATGTAAAATGGCATTATTGCCAACCGCGTTACTACATGCATGTCCTAAAAAGCAGATTTCTGTGGATTCCAAATGCTCAGCACAGTGGGACAACTCCGGGAGGTGGGATGGGCCAGCTGAATTCCAGCACGGAGAGCCTTAGTAGGTACCTTACTTTGCACCAACCCTTGGCTTCCTGCTATTTTCTGTAGCTCTA
This sequence comes from Tinamus guttatus, assembly GCF_000705375.1. Next base: position 92,443 of record NW_010589216.1, on the reverse strand, counting down.
TGGGGATGTTTTTCACAGTGGCTTGTGTAAGTTTGCAGTATTTTTCGTGTGAGGATGCAGCCACAGCTGAGTGACCTGGGGACAAGGGTCCCTGGCGGGATCCCCGTGGTGGCTTCTCCAAAGTGCCGCTCGTGACACGGAACGCTTTGCCGGGAAAGATGCGGCACGCGGAAGACTCCTTATTAAATGTAGCAGTCTGAGCTATCCCTTGCTCGTGTGGATCATCAGATTGCATTAGCTACCTCTACAAAAGGAAAAGGAATTGTAAATTTGGCTCTGGAAATGTAAATGTGACTCTGGTTTAAAAAGTTATTTTTAGATTCGCTGCTACCGTGTTAAAAGACATTGTAAACTGCCACGGACCTGCTTCCTACTGGCTGGCTTAGCCCTGTCGCTGGAGTAAAGGGAGATCAGTAGACTAAAGCTAGGACGAGCCTTAATCATTTGCAGAAGATCCTGTTCCATTTTGAGGAGGCTTCTAAAGATGAAACCCATTTGAGAGGTTTTCCCAAACCCTGGAATTCACATAGACCGTTTAAACATTTATTACGGATTGCCCGTCACGGATAAAACAGACTTAGGTCCTTAGATCAGGCAATAAGCATTGTCATTAACACTCAGATTTGTCTAACCTAAGAAACCTGAGTCACTTAGATCTGAGGCTGTGAGGTCCAGCTGCAAGGTCTTCTCCATCTGTAGGAAATTTTACAGATAACTAGTATTATACTTCGTAGTTTTCTACTCTTGGCGATAAAACCAGATTCAAAATGTTCATGAGGTCTGAAATAATACATAAATATGGCCATGCAAATAGCATTTTCACTAAGTAGCAGTCCTTGATGTTGTTTACATTTGACTATATCAATATAATCAAAAAGCGGGTGTTTTCCTTCATTCTCTCCTTTGTACCACGTCTCTGTTATTTGCTCCCTTTGAAAAGAGTTGGCACTGGAGAGCCTTAATGATTGAAATCCCAAGACTGGTAGAATTTGACCCAAACAAGTCTAGCAAAGTTTGGTTTAATGCAGCAATGCAGTAACTTTCCCCATAGAGTACACTCCTTATCCATGATTAGATTTCTGTAATTAAAATTTTACTTAACTAGTTAACTGGTGCTTTATTTCTATAGAAGGGTAAACAAGCAGAGATCCTCCAGAATATTTGAGGATAATCATGGGGAATTTTTTACTCCCATTTGCAGCTTTCCTGATGGAATTTAGTTTCCATTCTGTAATCTAAGCATCACTTCAAGTCATTCAGTATTATCTTATTAAGCTGAACTACCTTGACTGCTCCTGCATCAAGATTTATGGGAATAAATCCACTAGGCATCATGAACTGTGCTGTGTTTTGTAGGTTAAAGCAATGCAAACTCACTGTTTAAGAGACTCTTTAGTCATCCTGTTTTTATGCATTTTGTGTATGTGTGTTTTTGTATTCTGTCCCTAGGATACCTTCATTTTGAGCATATTTAGATTCCTGTTGTGACCCCTGGCCAGCTGCTATTGAAACACCCCAGGAGGGTCTCTGAAAGCACCTTGTGTGCCAAGGGGGAGCAAAACCCATGGTAAAGCTGTTCGTGGCACCATTCACTCGCGGGTAGGGATATTACTGTGATATCTTCTATCCATAATGGGATGAACACTCTGGACAGTAACTTCTCAATATCTTGTTCTTAGCTCTCCAAGCCTGGAGACTTGCAAATTCCGAGATCTTTAATAAAGCACCTTCAGTGGACAGAGGGAAAAAGAAATTGCGCTGTGAACCCCATAGTCCTATGCAGTAAGTGCTTGGTCACTTGGATATTTAGCAGTGATTTACAAGCATTAATGAATCTGAGCCTCAATTACATCCTCAAGGGCAAGCAAGTATTTCCAGTCCTTTTCCCTTCCTTCCCCACACAATTTACAGGTGGGGTAGAGGTAGCACAACAAGATAAAGGCCAATGATTTCTCATCTGATGCTTTTACCACTGGGACCTCTTTCCTCAGTTCTCCCTTTCCCCTAATCCAAACACCTGAGAATGACACTTTTTTTTTTTCTGAGTAAATTTTGATATATTCATGTAGAGTGCTTGGAAAAACACACCTTTTGTTTGAAGTGATAACTGCTGAGCATTCATTGAAAAGAGCATTTATTTTCCTTTCCCATTCTCTTTTACTGCATGTCCAAATTTGTAATCTTTCAGCCCTTAAATGACTCCATTCTGATTGTGGCTAACGATTAACATAGGGTTAATAATTCTGCCTGATGGATGTAAGAGACTGTAAGAGAGTGACTGTTGCTGACTGCGTCCCTATTAGCGTTACATTCTGATTGGTTTGGAAGCCAAATTATTGTGTGCTTTAACTACTCAGAAACAGCTTTTCCATAAAAAGGCAGAGTAAGACTATATTTTTAGGAACAATCTGTTTTCTGTCTGTAATTAACGTGTTCCGGATTGTTTGGCTACTTTGATCGGTGTATCACAAACTCGCCTATTATGCTCAAAAACGCACTTTTGGGACATACAGTAATAGCTGCTTTTGAAACCATTAAGGACAACCCATGTAAATTCGCTGTGGATTTGAGTAACTATCTCGCTGCGTCTAAACCCTGCCGGGTTTCTGTAACAAGCTGATGAGCTATCACTGGGTAAAAAATGTATCCTCGATTCACACCTCTCTGGTGTAAATCCTGTTCCAATTTTAAAAGCACCTTGCTATAACAGTGTTGGACAGAGGAATTCTTGAGGCTAAGTGACATTTACAGCCTATGATACTGGTGTATCTGCACTGTGTATCCATCAACATTTGGCATTTAAGAAAATCTGCTCATCCTTGCGTTGCCTGTTAGACACTCACTCTATTAGGAAAAAAAAAAAACCTCCTCTCTGCATTTGAGTTTTTAACGGGCAAAAATGGGTCAGTTTGACCAGAGTGGAATGAAATCAGCCCCAAATGACCCCAAGCTACTCCACACCTGGAAGGAAAAGGTGGGTTCGGAGATTTTTTTTTGTCCGCAAGCTCAAGCTGGAATAGCTTGCAGTCCTTAGCGTGCACAGCTGTATTATCCCGGGGCAGTTCTTTGGCTCCACGTGAATTTACACATCTGTCGGATCACTTGGACATCCATAGGCAGAATTTAGCGCTTGGGAACATCGTGTGGATTTGTGATGTTTCCTGTAGGACCTGGGAGCCAGAGAGCAGCACCGGGATTGCATTCCCAGTGTCCTGAGCACGGGAACAGACTCTCCTCGCTGTCACTGCGGTGCCATCTCTGCGTGCGCTCCAGGACGTGGGACAAAAGCCCTTCTGTCCACAGGTGATTTTAGGCTCCACTTCAGACCCACATTTGTAATTTAAAACTGCTGTGGACTTTCCCAGGTTTATTCCAAATAGCAGTTGGAATTGGTGTAAGAACCACAGATTCATCTGACTTCTTTTTTTAAGAAGTGTAAGTGCAGCACCAAACTATGATCACAGACTGTTAATCTTGGGTTTTGTCCAGGTATCACATTCCTTTGTTTGTCCTTAACTTCCCATATTCCTTCAGCCATTTCCTTCTTTCTTTCTTGTTTACTGTGCTGTCGTTCTTCAGCCTTATTTTCTCTGTCCTCTAAACTCCAGGGTTTTCCCACATCTTCCCAACGTGCTGTGCTCTGCCTAAGATCCTTGTTTTCCTCTCCAAAGAGCTTCCCAGTGGGTCAAGACTCTGCAGTGGGCTGAGCTGGAGACCTGAAACCACTCGGTTCCTCTCTCTGGCTTGCTAGGTGGCCCTTAGAAAGGCAACTAATCTTTTTATGGCTCCATCTCTTTGTTTAAGGAGGGAATTATACTCATTAACCAGATTACAGAGGCCGAGTAAGTGCAAAATATTCTTACATTTTTGCAGTCAAGTGTTTCCATTTATTCACAACACGGTATTTTACACTCCTGTTGCCCGTAACCTGCATCTTAGATTGCTGCCACAATGCATAGTGCATAGTGGACTAATGCATAGTGCATTTTAGGATGCAGTTTGTATGTTCTGCTGTGTACAGTGCAGTTGTATCGTGCATCTGGCAAATCAGTTGGCATCTTATTAAACTCAAGGTTCTGGGCAAGCAAAATGAATGCCATTTTTCTTTAATTTCTGTAGAGTGAGCGAGCACAGTAGAGCAGAAATTGGTTTTCATGTTTGAGGAGCTGAGTTGCAGTGTTTGGGGCCGTGTCATGCGTGTTCACGGAGAGAGATGTAACTCAGACGTGATGTTTTTTGATTGGGTTTTCAAGTAGGTTGTGCCGCGGCGTCGCTCGCGGTGTCGCTGGCACAGCTTCCGTGCCTGGGGTGAAGTTGCTCGGTTTGGTTCAACTGGTAATTAATAAAAGCAGTGGCCAATTCAACTTTGCACCATGTGTCTGTGTGTGTGCAACCTGGCACACACGAAGCCCGTTGCTGCCGCGCAGGGCATTTTTTGCGGTGAACATTTGGAAGTTGGAAGTGTTGGAGGTTTCAGGGAAGAGGAGGCGCTGTCGCTGACCACGGGTTTCCAACACGAGCTCCACTTGGAGCCCGTTCACAGGGGCCGATCCGTTTTCGGAGGGCACATCCATGGGCACGTCAGGGCAGCCCCCCAAAGCGGTGTCACCGCGTGCGCTCGGGAGGGTCCCCCGAGGTCTCGAGGTGACTCCGAAGGGACCATCTGCCCCTCAGCCCGCCGGGATGGCAGCTCTCCAGGGCTCATCGTGCCGCTGGCGTCCGCGCTCCCCAGCGCCTTGCGTGCGCCTTTGTGCGCCCTCAGTTATTGCTACTGTGCACTTACGTATAATAACGGCCATTCATTACCATGAGAGAGCCTCTTTTTTTTTTTTTTTTTTGGCCTGGGAATCATCAGAGTACACGCTGTAAACGCACCCTGACAATAGTTTGCGTTTGTATATTATGGGCTCATAATATCTATTTATTTGTGTGTATAAAACTGTAATACGGAATGCATGGTTTAAAGAAAAAAAAAAAGAACACCCTAGGAAATCGCATGAACAGTAGTTCCATTTAAAATATCATATCTTGGCCAATTTTGTTATGTCCAAATATCCTAGTCACATTGTAGACTAACAGCCTGCCAAATTTCACTTAAAAGCACAGCCAATTTTTAAGTTACAGAAGCACAAAGAGCAATGGAATGTTCTTTTTTAGGACTCCTCTAACTTAAACAAAAATTATAAGGTTTTTATTGTTTTGCTTTAGTCCAAGGCAAAAAATATTTGCTGCAATTCAGCCTGGATCACACTACAGAACTGAGCATTTGGCGCTCTATGCAAGCAGAGGGTACTGCTTAAACATGCTGATTTGCCTGTTAGGAGTTCAAAGCCCATTAAAAGTATAACCATGAGTAAATATGAGTCAGTCAGATGATTTTTTATTAACAGTAGCTAATGCTTTTTTATTTCTTTTTTTCCTTTTTTCCTCTTGCAAAGCAGAGCAGTTCTCCAGTTGAGCTATTAGCTGGAGGTATTTTTCCTCCAGCTGCTGTTCTGCACTGGTGTCCTTACGTGTGCTTTATCCTGCTCTTTGGAGAAGGTAACAGGATGCTCTGTGTCACTCACGGGGCAATAAAAATAAAGTTCAACATGATATAAAATAAGAAACGCTAACAGATTTTCGCCCCTATTAAAGGTAGTCAAAAACTACTATTAAACTGAAGGAAAGTATTATTAAAATAAAATGTTGTCATAACCACAGATGTTTGTGTGAAGGAATTGGTTTTTATTTGACCAAGGTTTCATTGTCAGGAAAAAAAAAATAAAAGGGTCCTCTTTTAAGATTTCTCATCTACATGCTTAAAATCATTTTCCACTGGCATCAAAGGAACAAATGCATGGATTCATTAGAATAATTATAGAAAAAAGAGAAAAATGGAGGCAGTGAGTTAAAACCTCCATTTCTGCCATGGGGGGGACGCATTAATTGGAACAGCAGAAGACAGTACTAATAAAACGTGCTGTGTGATAAAGGCGGTAAAAGATGGGTATTGAATAAGTTATAGCATCCCTATGCAATAGCTGGGAAAAAAACCCTCCAAGCCCAGAAATTCCCAGCCCTGGGTTAGGATATTTCCAGAGGCGAGGGTTGTGGAATAGCGGTTATTTATCAAGGAGCTGCTCTCCTGCTCGCGCCGCTCCGGTTATTTATTCCGCGTGCGGCTCCGGGCCCGCGTAGCCGGCGAGGGGGGCCGCGAGGGCCTCGGACCGCGCTTGGTGCTGAGCTCCAAATGCGATTCCAGCCCTGACAGGGGGATTATAGGAAACAGATGACTTACGCTTCTAATTTGTGGCCTTAAATTGCAAACAGAATTTCAGGAGTCGAGCGGAGTAATAAATGGCAATAGAGAAAGCCACACACAGCCAAATCAGTATGTGGTGGTTGTAGGTTAAACTAAATAGGAAGAGACAGGTTATGATGGTTTAGTGTATTACGGAGAAGAAAGTCTTAAATTACTAGTGCTGAGAGGTATTGCGCTATGGCAGACAGTATTGCATTGTGTAGTCTACAGATATCACAAGCAGAACAATAAAAAAAAAGCAGGTTTAGCATAAAACCTGTTGCTGGACAAATCTTTTTTTCCCCTAGAAATGGGAGCTGTGTTTTATGTTTGTTTTGACCTTAACTATATGCTTGCCCCTTAACATCTGTTTTCTACTGTTGCAGTTTTTCACACCAAATTAACTGTCAGGAGTTCAGATAAAGTAAGTTGAAAATACTTCCAAATTACTTTTTGTTGACTTTCAGGACTAGAAGAGTATCCTCTTACTCTTCCTGCCGTGGATCACACTACTTATATCTTACAAGCTTAAAATATAGTCCATTAAACATTTTCAAATGATTAAAAATCAAAGTGGCAGATTTTAAACTCCCCCCCCCTCTTTTTGCTTATGGCAGCTCTTTGAGCCGCTGCTTCTTGTGTAATTGGTGTAATGGCATCAGAGTACATTTTGGAGAAGAGTTTTTTTGCACTTTCACATTGAATCTGCTGACCTCTTTTGTTATCATTTGTAGCTTCTGGTTCTGAAAAGCTCTGGCGTGTTTATTTAATGATTTGTATCAAAAGCTTGTTCCAGTGTTAATTGGTGCATGTTCTGTAGAAGCCTTAAATTATAAAGATATATTCTTAGAATCTAGAGTGGTCTCAGATCTGACATCCTGACCGACTAACATGGGATAAAATATATGAATATATATATTTCATCTCAGTACTCCTGCAGTACAGTAGGGAAGGAATGATGAAGAATATGCTTAGAGGTCTTGAGGAATAGCTAGTACCACAAAGGCATATGTCAGTTGTTAGTACTTCTTAAGCCTCTTAATTTGAAGATGTAGTTTAGAAATGGAACGACTTTTCTTGAACAATATGCAATCTCCGGAGTCTCTGGAAGCTGTTAGAAAAAAAAAAATCCCATTACATCCCAAGTAAGTTGGTGATATTCTACCACCCAGATACTGCTGCGCTCAAATGACAACTTGGCAAGACCTACAGATAGCGTCAACCCAAAAGATGTAAAAAAAAAAAGGGTGAAATAAACCTTTTGCTCACAGGTACCTTGAACTGGGTGCAAATCTGTGCAACCTGCAGATTGGTAACTTCCCACCGGAGAAACCCTTGGTGTTTGGAGCCGTTGCATTAGGGGACAGCGCAGACACTTTATGCCAGGCAGCAGAGCCAGCTTGCATTGGAACGAGCATAACTGTTATTATTGCAAAATGATTATTGTTTTAAGCAGGCCTTTTGATTATCATTGAAAATGACTGGCTAAATACATTTTGATTAATCACTTGCAAAAATTATGCTTGTTAGAGCTGTTTTATATTCTCCGTCCCTGTGTTCTCACTGTAGGTTAAAGCTATTTCTTTATAGCTGGAGATTTTTTTCCCTTTAAGTCACCTGGTGAGAAAGGAAAACAAATCTTAGTTGAAAGCTTTTGTCTGCAGCACAGACTCCTCTTTTCATCCCTATGCTCTTTAAAAAAATGCTCAATTATTGTCTGTGCCACAGAGGGAGGAATGGGGCCTACACAGGACCTGAACCTTTTCAGACAGGAGATGGCTTTTGTTTTTGCACCCCATCAACACCGCTCACCTAATTAAATCTGATATCTCTGGCTGAAGCAAAATGATTTGTTAATAGTTCTTTGGGAATTTACTTAATGAGTTGAGATGTCTTTTGTATGGTACATGTGGGGGCATTTTTTGCAAGCGGAGCTGAAAAGGGGAGGAAAATGGGGCAAAACGGGGAGGCGAAGGAGCCGCGACGGGGCGGACGCGCGGCCAAGGTGTGGGAGGGAGGCGGGAGCTGCAGCCCCTCATTAGGCAGGAGCTGGAAAAACCCTCCCTGTCAAACACAGCCGGGGACATCTGTCAGCGACTCCGATATTACACCTTGATCACACCGAGCCAGTGACACCATTTTCTTTAACAAACACCAGCAGCCTTTCTTTCTCCTTTATTTTAACATCTCTCAGGGGTTGGATTCCCTTTCTTCTCCTGCTCTGCAGAGAGTAAAAGGAGCTTGTTAACTTGCTTAGATATTTTGACTGCTGATGCACTTTGGCCACTTGCCTGTGGTAACAGTGTCAAAGCATTACTTGGGATAATTGCTATATTTGCAGTCTGAAGAGTGCTCTGACTTAGTGTTCAAGCTGCTGAATAAAAAAGAAATTGTCATTTTGGAAAAAAATCCGCGAATTACCCTCCCAGTTAGAAGAACGCACAGTTTTCAAAACGCCTTTCCCCTTGCATTCGAGCATAATGTTATTCAGATAATTAACATTTTAATAAATTGCTTAAAATATAAGATAGCAGCTTAAAAGGCTTTGGTTTCAGTAGGGTATTGTTTATTTTTTATTTTTAGCTTTGGGGATTAACCACTATGGGGCTCTATTTCTTCATTCTGTGTATACCCAAAAGCACCCACCGATCCATAAAAACACCGTGCGCTTCCAGCTTTGGATTTTTCAAAGGATGCAGGATCAAGGCCATAGGTTTTGCAAAGTTTACTAGTCTTTCTACTTTCACACTTTGAACTAGTTCTGTAAAAGATCAGTGTTCTCATAATTATGAAATAACTGGAATATTAAAAATATTAGTTACGTTGTCAATTGTGTCTCAAGTCATACCGTATATGGATAGCATGTGACAATTTTTTGATACTCTTTCATTTACTAAAGACGTGAATAATTCATACATGCTCTTGTGACATCCATTTTCCAAGTAGAAATTGAGATTATAATAGAATTTAATTGTATGAACTTGCTCTACGAAATGGCATTTTGAAGCTATATTTGCTATGTGTTACTCCTGTCTGATGTGCTTGTGTGTCCTATTTGCCATGCGATTTTTTTCCTCTGAGAAGTTAGGGCAGATATCATAAATACGATTTGGTCTAGGAAAAGTCCATTTTTCTCACTAAATCATTGAATGGTCCCAGCTTCTTCTGAGCAACAAACGGCAGTGCGAGGGGCTGAAGTGCCATGGGAATATGGTCGGTAGAGTCCAACCAGCAGGACCATCCAACCATCATCTCCTCAAGGTGAGTAAAGAAACAGCTGCTCCAAGCAAACAAATTCTTCTCGTGGACCCATGTTTTCTGGTCTGGCCAGGAGCTCTAAAATTTCATGGAATAAACGAAAGGGAGGGATACTTTCCGCCAGTTTGCCCCACATTTCAACTCTCAGTCTTCTGGAATCATACATTCAATTTTGCACTGGATCTACAGCAAGTATTTCCTTCTTCCAGTTGAATACTAAGACCTCGCCAATGTGTAGTAGGTTAAATGTGTATCTAGAAATCCCTCATTTTATGTGATCTAAAGATCCAGTCAAACAGGAGGAACTGCACCAGGAAGGACTGAATGTCAGAATGAACCTCGCTAACGCCCATCCCCAAACCTGAGCTAATCGGCCTAAGAATTACCAGAATTAGCCGTCCTGCTGGTGTTTCATCCTTACCTACATTAGAGGCCAATCCCATTGCATCTGGCTCCTGTCATTTGATGGCACACTGAGAAACACTCCTTGATTTCATCAAAATTACATAGGTTGGGAGCCAGGACAGCGTTTGGCCCCAGGAAATCTTGCGAGGAAGCACCTAGTGAAATTACACATCCTGCATTTTCCTATTGCTCGTAGGCTTCAGCGCTCGCCCGCCCTAATGCGAAGTGAAACCTACTTTGTTCCAGTGCCTCCAGATACCTTGTGTGCATGGCTGAGGCCGTGTGATGTGCATTTTACCTGGCATTTGGGAGTATTTACTTAACGTGGACGCGATTGCTTCTCTTACGGCGATATTCCTGAAAAGTGTTGCTCTACGGACCGGCGCGGTGGCAAAAACGGGAAGCATCGGGTATGGGGCCGGGCCAGAGCCCCAGGGACTTGAGGGTTAGTGGTGCTCGGGGTTGAACATTCGTGACAAACCTGCAGCTAGCGAAATTGTGTAGGGCCCTTCTGGACTCTAGTTATGTGGATTTAAATTTAGAGCAATTCCGGAGATGTCATTAGTTACTGGAAATTTCAAAGCGCGTAGCTAGGTCAGACTATGGCTGTCTGTGTTTGGGGCTGTATTCAGCTCAGCGAGGGGAAGCCCTATCCCTTTAACTCTTCCCAGAGTAAAATTCCCTTTATGGTTTTGGTGGCTGATCTGTGTATTTTCAAACTGCTTGTGAATTAAAAAAAAAAAAGGAAAAATATCCAAAAGATGCCCACCCCCTCCAAAAAAAAAAAAAAATGGAATTCCAGAAGTTAAACAGTATGAAAGAAAAGCTCCTTTCTGCAGGGTAAAATCGCCAGGGCTGGGATAAGCCCCTTGCCATATTATACATATTTGAAACATGAGAGCTATTGTTTTGAAGCTTGGCTGTGTTATTGTCCTGCTTGTCTGAATAAGGAGCGTATATCTCTGGTGGATGGAGGTTAGCTAAGTAAGTCATGCATAGATGGAATTTATTAAGTTTGCATGGTAGTGACAGCTGTGAGTGGGAACAGTAACTCGGAACGTGCCAAGGGCTGAGAAAGAGGAGGAATGTTCCTATGTGTCTTAAAGGAAAACGGCAGGGTAATTGTGAAAGCTCCTCTGATCGCTCCTGCTCACTGCGGAGGGACAAAGTCACCAAAATGATTTTTAAAGTGCAATAATCCCACAGGAAGCTGTTTCTGGACAATCTCACGAGGCAGATTAGGATGGAGGGCAGTCAGGTTCCTTTAAGGACCGCTGAAAATCAGACAAGTTAATACAAGTCCATGTAAGTGGAGCTACAAATACACATCAACGCAATGTAGCAACTGGTTAAGTTATCTGTTAAATTGGCTAGAAATCCCTTTCGAATATAGAATTTACCCCCAAATCGTTTCCCAGCCATCTCAGTAGTTTCTCAAGGCCGGGCATTTTTCCTTCGCGTTCCCACTCGTCCTGCCGAGATGGAATCGCCGTTGACACCATGCCATGAGTGCAGCCCGTGAGCCCGCCGTGCCGAGCATCATCCTGCCGTGCCGAGCATCATCCTGCCATGCTGAGCATCATCCCATCGTGCTGAGCATCATCCCACTGTGCCGAGCATCATCCCACTGTGAGAGCCGTCGGGACGGGCTCCCTGGCCCAGGGGGACCAGGTAAGAGGCAAGTTATTACTCACAACCCACCAGAAACGCACCGCACGCTTCTCCCATGCCCCCAGAAGGGCTGGTTAGTGGCTGTGCTCCAAAATGCCTTTTTCCCCATGGAAAACGTGCCTTGGAAGCCTGAAGCGCTCCCCCGGCTATGGCCGGGGTCACCAGATCGAGAAGGTTTTGGTGAAGAAGAGCAGGAGATGAGGCTGGTGACGGATCTGCTGCTGCCCTCGGTGCCCGTCGTCCTCTTGGCCTAACCTTGCTACGTGCTTCGTCCCATCTGCTTTCTTTGCATACATTACATTAAAAAATATTCCCATCTTCTTAGTTCTCAGCACTATCCATTTTAGAGACTTTCAGGAAGACTTAAATTCTAATTTTAGAGCGCTCTTTAGGTGGCATCTGTTAATTTTCACCTTTTCTGGGGCTTTTGTTGCAGCCTAAGAATTAGCCTACAGTAGGTTAAATCCCTGTTCTTAATGAAGCACTTCTTGCTCTCTGTTTCTTGTTGTTAGACCACATAGGATATGTTCTGTTGATGTGTGGGGAGTTACGATTAGATGAGAATTTACCTCTGAGGAAGCTCAGATTATCACACATAAAGCATCAGAAATAGAAAAATGATGTGCACAACCATGAAAAAACAATGGATCTTATCTTTAGTTTTTTTCCTAATCACCCTCCAGCATCACTACAGCAGTTAAGTTGCCTCAGGGCTCGCTAGGATTTATAGTTTATTATAACATTGATAAGAGCAGCTGAGCGAACAGTGAACAGGGTGTTCGGTAAATATTACTTTGAATTCCTGACAGAATTTTGATTCGATGCGTTCACAATTCTCCTGTATTTACACAGTTCACTGCAAAATCGCACTGCATTGACTAGCTGGACAAATTGCATGTTTTGGGTTTTTTTTTTTTGACTGAACTAACCAATGTAGCTCAAAGAGCTCTGGTTGCAACTGCAAATACAATTTGAAGTGTATGTTCTGTCTGGCACAAGTGACATATTCCAGGTAATAAATTACGCAAATCATGAATTTTATGTTTATGTTTTGTCTTGAGTTAATAGGCTTAATAGTTTGATGGTAAAATTGGTGAATAATTTGGAATAGCAAATCATTGGTTTGGGGATGTATTGGCGAATCATTTAGATCAAACTTTTCACTGTGAATTGTTCTCTTGCCTTATATCTTGATGCAAGGACTTGATCCCTCATCATTAAGGGATGACAATTAGGAGCTTTTTCTTGCTTTGAAAGGGAGCAGAATCAAGCCCCAAAAGGGAAGTGGGAATGCCAATACTGCCTTAACGCTACCCAATGGATGTCATCTCGGCAGATTTATGAATCCCACCACATCTAAATAACGGAGCAGAAGTGATGCAATATCCTTCACCTCTCTTCTCTGTTTCTAGCCTGTGCTGAGATGGGAAAGTACGTTCTTGCAAGGAGCTGGAGTCCAAATTCATTATTATTTTTAATAATATTTTTAATAATATTTTTTTCATTTTTTTAAATAAATTCATTATTAAAGAGTCTGGTTTGGTATTTGTACCAAGCCATCTTGTTGGATGATTTGGAAAAAATTGCTCATATTCTATCTATTTTAATACAAGTGAGGATTTCCTTACAAAAATTGATGGAATGAGAACATCTGTTGGTGCTGTGAACCAAAGGAAGAAGCAGAAAAAAATAGAGTTCATTCTTCTCAAAGTTAAATCACTTCTCCGTGTTTTACCAGCCTTTATCAGAGTTTGTACACTCGCTCCAATTAAATTATTTTTTCTTCAGGGGAGCTTGCGAGGCACTTACATAAATTCTGTTAATTTCTGAGTAATGCAGTTCCTGACAATCACTTAGGACAATATAGTTGATACTGCTGTCAGGGAAGACTCTTTTTCAAAAGAATGTTTTTATAGAATATCACTGTGACACTTTGCTTAGATGGATGTCTTTAGCAGAATTTGATTAATGTAATGTAATAAAAGAGATGCACACTAAAGTGTCTGTACATGTCTTGTTAAGTATGTTTGATTCATTATATGTAGTTCTCCTCACTTCTTTTCTCTTTCCTCAGTTCATTTTTTATCATTTCAATAATATATCTATAAATATGAAAAAGTCGGCACTTTCTTTGACATATATGGCTATTAATTCATAACTCTAAAAAATTGTATCTTTCAACTTGTCACTTTAAAGCTTGTACAGTTTATTACAGTAAGTAACCTGTGTTGGAAATTAGATTTTGAACTTTAGCAAGGAGATAAATAAGCTTGTGGACACAGAAGTTATGGAGAAGATGCCTAGACATAGTGCTAAAATAAAATTGTATGAAAAGATCACTTACTTGAAGATGATAATTTCAGAGCTCCCTGAGGATCACATTAAGATTGCATATTGGAAATGGGCTTCACCTTGAGTTCCAGTAACTTTAATTCCTTAAAATGGTACTATTTCTGCTAATCCTTCTCCTTGGTTCTGTGTGTTTGTCTCATTCTGTAGGTCTATAATATATGTTAAGAGAACATGATATCACAAAATACATGAACTTTACTTTAGAAAGACTCCTAAAAACCATCTAGGCTAAACTTCGTGTCCCTCCTGTTACAGCATCAATCAGTTTGGGGAAGGGAAAACCCTAGGAAATTACAATGTCTTTTTGACTCAGTTCATGACAACATTTGAAGTTCTCTGGGTTGGTTCTTTCCCATTTAGCCAACTAGGACGTGGGGAGGGAGGGATGGTCCTGACCATGCTTTTGGCATGATTCTTTTTTGTTTTAACATTAAAATAACTCCTGGGATTATTTCCTCACTAGGACATGCTGGGCTTTAACTGGACTCTTTGCAGAGGGTGTCTGAGGAGTTGCCAGGCTGATCTTGGTCCACGTCAAGGCTGGGACTGCAGAGATCATTGGAGGAGCTGCTCCTCACAGAGTGGTCCTGTAGGACCATAGATACAGCCTGTAAGTGATCTCTGTTTGCTCATTTTTCTTTAAGCACTTGTTAATCAGACAAGTAAATAAGCCCGGAATACTTTTCACCTTTAACAAACCCGTTATCTCAGGAGGGTCAATCAGCTCTATTGATTCTTGTCAACGTGCACAGTTGTCTCTGGAGAAGTATTTATTTTATAAAACCAGTTTGCCAGATCTTTACAGCAGAAGGAAAGAGAAGAAAAAACCCACCACATTTTGAATAAAAGTGAATAAACCTTCTAGGAATGAAGCTCTCCGACTGTGATAATCTTTATCATGTGAGCATGAGCAGCTGGGATAGGCATCTCTGCCATGCCCGGGCAGCAGGACCACGGCAATAAGAAGAAACTTCATGGAATTGCTCCCCTTGCTGTGAACACTTTTCATATCCAACCCAGCTCTTTAGTAGATGACAACTAACGTGCTTTCTCTGGCCTACATTCACAAAGGAAATTTAGTTTAATGCTCATTCCTGCCCCCTGTCTTTTCCCCCCATTTTGGTCCCTGCCTCTCTGCATTTTTGACCCCAAGTCTGTGCACTGATGTCTTGCAAAGCCTGATGCTGACAGACACTTCAGGGCCTGGTTCATGGCAAAGCCTGATGTGATTCACAACCTTGCACCTGGGAGCATTTTCCAGGTGCACCGAATTAAGCCCAATTACTGGAAGATAACTAGCAGGAGAGCAGGGCTCTTTCCTTCTTTGGGTCAAGGAAGGCAGCTCAGGAGTGAAGAAGAAAGAATACTCTTGTTTTTAAGATAAAAACAGCTTCTGGAGGTGGCGAGGGGGAATAAAAAGTGTGTTAAGGTAGCTCTTGATCTGTGTTTACAAGCAGAATCATGAAATGTGAGTGCTTGGGCAGGGGTTAACAGCAACAAAATTTTGGCTAATTGATCAGTGATTTAGTCACTGATGATATGCTTATTTAAGTAATCTGTCCAAGTTATATATGTCAAATGATTCAAATAAAAACAACCTTGAGTGATTCATTCATTCATGCATATATATATATATATATATAAAAAAAAACTCTATGACATAATTGCTATTAAACTTGCAAGCCATATGTGTGGCTAAGGAAACTACTTTATTGGCTTTAGCAACTACTTTATATTTCTGTCCAAAGTCATTTCTGCTCTTGTGAGCAGAAAAGGCCTGTATCGGAAAATAGCCCCTACATGTGTTATTTGGAGATCTGTTAATACATGGAAGTAATGTATTTCTAGCAATGTAGGAAAAAAACTAAAATCTTGATAATGTTGGTTTGCTGAGACAGGGCTCTGTGACTGTATTTTATTTATTTATTTTTTATCAGTGAGATTAAGCAGCAGTTCTTGCAATATGTGCCGTCTGAGATTTTATGCATCCCTGTTATTTTTAGTACTCGATGAGAGATTAAATGAAATCCGGGATTATTTCAGCTGATGTTAAACTTTTTATTGCTCCCTCCTACCATGAGGCTGACCCAGCTGGAGGGGTCACTCTCAAGCCTAGGTTCTCCTCTATGAATTCCCTGGCAATTAAAGCCTCCTCGCTGTGCACTGTTTTATAGGAAAGATGAATATAGGCAACAGCAAAAGACTATGGCTGTTAAGGCAGCTAGGCTTTTGTTTGACACTAATTACTTGGTTCTGTAAGTTTGCAGTGTCTTGTGTGCAGAACTTCATATATGCAAACTATCGTTTTCTCTGCAGCACAGCCCATGTGAGATCACAACTCTTTTTTTTTCTCCCTGGTATTTTGGAAGCTTATTTTTATGTTCAGGGTATCTTAGAGCTAAATAAAGTGAACCTAAACTGATGAAGAGGCCCAAAATTCAATCAGAGGAGGATTAAATAGAGGACTCTTTCTGAGCTTGTATTCCAGTTGAAGTTTTACCTTAAAAAGTTAATAGAACTGACAGGGCTTGTTACCGATTTTCAGTTTGTTCCTCTCTGGAGTGTGTTGCCTTTTCCATCGGCCACAGTTCCAGATAATGATATGAGCAGTGAAGAAGGCAGATATCTGACTTTGACGTGACACTGGTGTCACCAGTGTTGGGGAACAGGGCATCTTGCATAGCTCAGATGCAAAGGGAGCATCTTTAGTATGAAAATACCAAGAATACCAGAAATGGCATCAGCTGTTAGTAAATGCACATGTCACTGCTATAGTCTTTACTGTGTGGCTTCTAGAATTCTATTTATAAGCTGAATTTGTCTGTTTGGAGCACGTGGTGGGTAAAAAAGAAAAGGAGAAGGGACTAGGTGAGAATAATATAGGTGAGAACCAATACTCTAGAAGTATTAGTTTCTTTTGACTTCCTAATTTGTTTTCTAAACCTTCTAAGCAGAAACGGAGATTTGGTATCAGTGGTCATGAATCTGCCTGGTTTTGGGAACTCTTACTCATTTTTGTCCCCGTTCAGGTTCAGAGCTGAGTCATTCCTTCTGCTCTTCCTCCCTCGGTGACTTTCCGTCCCGCTTCACTTTTTCCCACATGAAGGTTGCGAGAGCGGGACGGGAGAGCAGCTCCATCTGCTCTGTGTTTTGCACCAAGGGGCTGTTGTTTTAGGGAAGTTGCTTGGGGTAAGGTGTGGGGAAGGCCACAGCCGTGGCTGCCCGTGCCCATAGTTACAGCCAGAGCTGAAATAACAAACTCGTGTTTTGTAGTCTTCGCTTTGGTGCTGAGTTTAGCAATGCAGAGAGCTGAATGGGACTGAGGAGGCAGCACGAGGAGCTGCTCTCCCTGCTCTGTGCTTTCACCTTGTTCGGTATTGACACAGCAAGGAGCATCATGAGAGACACCGAGAGGGAAAACGCATCTCAGAAGAGGAAAAGGGGCCCACGTAATGAAGAGTTCAACCGAAATAAGTGGGGGGGATTTTTTTATATGCCAGATTTCTTGCCACTTTCAAGCTAATCCTTTCAGTTCACTTCAATACAGTCACTGAAGTAGCTTAGAAAGAGAGGAAAAAGACCTTTGATATGCTAGATCAACCCAAAGTTAAAAAAGTCTCTCTTTGTATATGCCATTTATAATGCAAATCTCGAGTTGGCATTTTGGGTTCACTTACTGCTGTTACTGAAGTACTTTGGAAGACAAAGACTGGAGATAGAGGGAGATCCCAAATGACAGAGCATCTTTGATGGTTCAATAATAAAAAATATTAATTTTTCCTCACTTCTATAAATTTACTTCCTCAGCATGTGTATATGAGGGGGAAAAAAAGAGAAAGGTGGGGGGGAAAACAGGGAAAGCTGCTGTACAGAGTCTGGAGTTATTGGTCCAAGTCTTCTAAGATTTGAATTCAGTTTTACAGTCTGTCCCAGGCACGGATGTGACCCTTGCAACTCGTCTTAGACCAGGGAGGATGAGCATGTGCTGAGCAATGTTTGCTTAGGCAGTAGCAACCGGTTAAGTATTCCTTTGGAAAGCAGCCTAATTTTTAAGAGTTGCTTCTCCAAATATGTCACCCGTTTTCTTTCCCTTGTGTCCCCAAAGTCTGAGCACTTATTAAATGTCACCGACGATAACAGGAGAAATGCTTATGAAGGCCGGCCTATTTTAAAGCAGCATGGGCATGCTTAAAGTAGTAAGTAATTTTTGCCTCTATTACCTAGTGTGTTTAATGCATATTTAAATTCACTGTAGACAACTTTGAGCAATCTGGATGTGGAAACGAGTTGTTTGGGGATTTGCCCTGCTGAGTTTCAGGCAATGACTTTGGAAGAGATGGTTATCCAATGTGCTGGCCCTGGCCTCCTGTCGTGCTTTGTTTTGAGGCCCTGTGAGCTGTTTTGCTGCATCTGGAAGACCATAGGTGAAAAGTAATGTGTGTCCTCTAACCAAGCTGTTACTGATTATCTTGGTGCAATGTACAGATTAAGGGCCTGATCTAGAGACCGCTGGGGTCAGTTGGTTGAGCTGGACTTTGAGCCAAGTCTCGTGAGCGTTCAGCAGAGACTGAAGGGGAAGGTTATGGGGATGCTTCTCTGCGAAAAGTCCTAAATACTGCAACTGAAATTCTAAAGTAGGGTTGGTTTTCTGACATATGTTGAGAAAAACCCTAAAATGGTTACATAAGGGCTATTTTTAATATGTAATATGAAAAATATTCAGCTGGGAGCACAGATGTTAGGTTATTAGTAGCATCTCAAGAATGTGACTTTTCAGGTGTAGGAACTAGTGTTTCAGAGTTGCTTTTCTTTTTTGACAAGGGGGTATTTCATCAGATTGGCCGCTTTTGAAAAGTCTATGATCTAAGTCTGCTAGATTACATGTTTCCCCACATCATAGTGATTCTATTGCCTATTTCAGGCTATTATGGAAAAACTCAAGGGAAAAATATAAATAAAATATGCCCAAGCACGCAAGTCAATGATCTGTGTGTTAAGCCTATTGGCACATACAGGACAATTTTATTGCATGACCTACTGGTTAAAAACATCAAAAATATAAGTCAAGTCATTTGAAGAACTGCTGTTTAGTGAGTTAGAATGAATGAAGTCTTTATTGAGTACATGCTTTCAGATTCATCACTGGTTCTGTTCTAGTCATGCCCTATCCTAGTCTTAACTGCCCCGGGCAGTCTTTTTGAGGACACTTGACCTGCCAGTCATATTTCAGAAACCACTGATATGGTGCTTGCTGATTTAGTTTAGATTCCAAACGGGCTAGCTGCTGGATTACAGGCTAATGACCCATCAGATGCTAAAGGCAAAGGCTTAAAGTGCACTACTGAATTAAGCCTCAACATTGTCCAAAGGGGAGAATTTATTATGTTGTTAAACTTGATTCAGTAAGTTTCACTTTAGATGCGTTGCGCTATGGAAGAAGGAAAGAATTTAAGGTGACTGGGAGTTACTGTTTTGTTTCTCTTCAGGTAATGCCTTGATATTCCCATAGAGGTTCAAGGGATGCTGTTTTACAGAATTTTGGCAACGTTGATAGAAAAGATGGAAGGGGGGGAACTGCATAGCTGATTAACCAACCATGGACTCCCCAGACTGGGTTCAGTTGAATATATGCTTCAGTTGCTAAATGCATAAGAAAGAGAGGCTTGCCTGGGTCGGTGGTACCCGTGGTGAGGTTTCGGGCACTTTCAATCAAATATCAAAGCTCAGTGGTGTAAAAATACTAGTTCTAAGTTAGAGATGACACTGAGGTTTAATGCAAACCTTAATGTGAGCACAAAATGTGACGAGTCAAACGGGGATCGCAGCTTGCTTCTGAGAAGACTGTCATAGCAGTCTGAAGCAAAATCCCATATAATGCAAAGATCACTTTAAAACAAAAAAAAGGAAAAAAATAAACATTTGGTGTTTTAGCTGTCTGCATATGTCTCCTAGTTGTGTTACAGCAACAGAAACAGTGTTTATAAATAATAACAAAGATACTTAGGGAAAATGTTAGGATTCCTGCCTTTGGGTTTTGTCACTCATCTCTCACGGTATCTGCTGAAGTTCTCTTGAGTTCTCCAAGAGAGTTTGATGTTGTAGAGGTGATCACGTTTTTATCAGCAAAATACTAAAAGCTTATCTCAGCCCGTGCAATATATGGTTTTACTTTGTTTTTTTTGTATATCAGACTAGGATAGTAAAAGTGTACTTAAGTTTGAATCATTTTAAGTGTGCCTAGATTGTGTTTGTTCACAATGAAAATGTACTTTATTACTAATGTTAAGTTGCAGTGAGACACTGTGAAATATATGTATATATGACAGCAGTTCTGGGATTAGGATTTTTCTTATTAAAATATTTTAATCACATCCATACAATTCATATTCAAAGGAGGTATTTAATATTCTAGTTTCAAAATTAAAATTGATCTAATAGACTGATTCTCTTTTCCTTTTGTGGAGTCTATTCTTTCCCTATAACACAATAGTGTTTTTTTTTTTGTTTTTTTTTTTTGACTTGTGGCTTAAGTGGTTAAAGGTCACTCTGACTTACGTTCATATACAACTCTACTTTTCTCTCTTTTCTAATATGTGTCAATGGTAACATATACTATTATGCTGAAAATTTCCACAGTGATCTGAATTATTTAAAAAAGCACAGGTATATACTTACACATTTGTATTTATCATATCCCTTCCAGTAGAAAAGCAGGTATATAATTCAGCTGACCACGGCAAGCTTAATTTACTTGATGCATTTCTGGGGAGCTAAAGTAGTCACTAACCTGAACAGCCTCAAACTTGCTCTGCTTTTCTTAGGCTTTTCCACTGAATATGCCAGGAGGTTCTCGGCTGGCATTGTGAAACTAAGCAGATTCTAGAATAGTGCTTAAATGTGCTCGAGAGGCAAAACATGATATTTAAGCGTGATAAGGTGTATCTTTCTCTCCAGGCTTTGTGGCTTTCTGTGCTGCCAGCACAGTCATGTCCTGTTCCTCCAGCGTGGTCTCTGTGCTGCTCCTGGGAAGAAACTGCTTGCTAAAATTAAAATTGCAGAAATAGTTCAGGTTTCTGGGAGCTTCCACGTGCCTAAGGTGTGACATGGGATGGAAGAAGGTGGCCTCAGCATCTTTGGTCCCTTTTGGGAGTCAAAAATGCCAAGAAGCCATAGAGTTGATATGGAGAAGGCCATAAATGCCTTCAAAGCATCCCTCAAACCCTCAGAAAATCTCTGTATTTCATAACATCCATCATTTCCCTTTTTTGGCTTTAAATCTGGATATAAAAATGGGAACCTGAAGCCAGCGAGATCAAACTCCATTTCTGAGCAGCAACACCGCGTAGCCTTGACGCAATCTCCGTCCGTTTTCCTACCCGCGTAACGGGGAAAATATTTAACCAGCCCATGGTGGTGTTAAGTCACTATCACTTCTATAGTAGCACGCTTTATTAGCGATCCCACGTCCCTCCTTGCTGACACGGGCAATGTCTGCTTGCCTGTCGTGTTCTATTACTAAATAAGTGTTGTCGAGTTGCTTCCTCTCTGCGTGGCGAAGGAGCGACAAACCGGGCCTGGAAGTTGGAGGAGTGGAGCATTAAGAAATAAGATATGCAAACAGTATTTTCACCAGCTTCTGCCTGTACATGGACCTCTATTCAGCTTTTTTGGGGGGTATAGTTTCAGTCTGAGGCTGCTGGTGAAGCTGGTTTTACTGTGAATGGTATGTGAGTGGGCCGAGGGAGCAGGGCAGTGCTGCTGAAGATCACTTTAAATAGACTTAACAAAATATTTCTGTTGGTTATGCTACAGAAATTTAACCTGAACTATTATTTCTTAAGAGCAATACCAATATTGATGCATTTCTCTGTTTTAACTCCTAAATGAGCATCCTGAAAAGGAAGTGAGGGAAATGAGTTGAGAAAACGTCTTTCTAGGTTGTTGCTGCTGTTGCTCCTTAGACCAGACTCTGTGCTCTACACACACCGAATGAGCAGCTCCTGGCTGGGGAACATCAATTTGACTCCCCTGCTACCTGGGGTCTTTTTCTTACCACAACTCACTGTGGTATTTCTTGAGTCTACTTAGGAAACCCTCTAGCAACGATGGCCTCGATTCTGCCTTGGAGGCCTATGTAGACATTAGTGCATGGGAAGGGCATTGGGTTTTAAACAGTGCTCCCGCTTTGCAGAAAATGAAACTGAGGCTCAAAAACCCAGACAGTTAAACGCTGTTTATCTTTTCTCATGATTTCTTTTTTCAAAAGTTAAATTTACATGCTGAATAGTGTGTGTGTATATATGTATGCATCCAGAAAGAATATGAATTGCCTTGGGCCTTGGTGTTAGCTAGGAATTCCATTTTCCTTTCAGGGAATTAATCCATATTCTTGCTAAAGCTGTATATGTGTTTATGTGCATATATGTATACCATATGTCCTTGCTCACTCTACTTTTCTTATTTCCGTGTTTTTTAGATGTCTTCATATACTCAATTAAAGCCTTACAGACCTAGACTTATGGGCCTGTACAGTCTGTTTTTTAAAAAGAAGAGGGGGAAAAATGTTATTTTTTCTCCTGTATGTTGGGTGAGTTGCCTTTCCCAGCCATAATGTACAGGTCTGTAGTATGACAGGTCTTAGTAATGGGAGGTAAGATAAACAGAATATGGGCCTGTACAGTCTGTTTTTTAAAAAGAAGAGGGGGAAAAATGTTATTTTTTCTCCTGTATGTTGGGTGAGTTGCCTTTCCCAGCCATAATGTACAGGTCTGTAGTATGACAGGTCTTAGTAATGGGAGGTAAGATAAACAGAAAGCAAACAATGAAAATGATTAAAAAAATGGCTTTTCTTTGTCACGTGTGCACTTTTTTTTTGGTGTATGGATGACTTATTTCAAGGAGGAGTTTCAGTTACCTATTTTATAATGCTCCGTTTGCTCTCAGGTATTTCAGGTAGATTAATAGCTTGATGTAGCCTTCCCAGCGTGAAATCAGTGATGCGGTCGTGTTACCTTGGATGCAATAGGTACAAGGTACAAACTTCATATTCCTGTTTTTCTCTCCTCACATTCCATCTTCCACCTTTTGGTAAATTTTAAACACGTATAGCAAGGCTATTAATGGTTCGCTTGAGAAAAAGTGTGTAAAAACACAATTATTGAAATAGAAATGGATTACAGTTTTAAAGAATCTGAGTTGACGTGTCAAGGACTTCTTGGCCGATCCATAACTTTGTATCTGATTTACTAAAATATCAGCTCAGAAGATAAATGCAAAATACATGCTCCAGCTTGTACCTTCCTGTTGACCTTAGGCATTTTAATGCCTCCTTACCTTGGCGTTCTGCTTGGCCCATGCACCCTGCAAGTGGCAGCATGGAAAAATGTGTGGCTGACTTGAGACCCGCAGTATTTTTATAAGGGTCATTTGCTTCCAAGGAAAGTGATCCCTGGAGTTGGTAGGCATAGCTTCAGCACAAGGGATTCACTTGCATCTGTATTGCATGGACCTATGAAAAGTTTTGGGCCTGGGTATAATATCCACTGTGCCTGTAGCGTGGTGCACATAAGGGGTGCGAGGCTGAGAATTGGGTTTATAGATGCATTTAGTTGCATAAGCAACTGCTTTCAGTAGGAATTTGTAACCTAAACACTGGCATAAAATTTGGCCCGCGAAAGGATTTGACCAACAGATGTTGGTATGTTCAGTTACAAAGAAAGAGTTCAATTTTCTGACCCTAGGCTAGCAGTGCAGGCCAGCTTAGCTTTCTCTTGATATCCCCTCTTTTTCCCCCCATTTTTCTTTTGAGCAGTGGCAAAACACTGGAAAGTATCTTAAAAAGTGATGCTCATAGGAGAATATTTCCATTTAAGCTCATGAAGTCAAATGCTGGTTTCAATTACTAAAGGACAAACTTATTGCCCTCTGTGGGGCCGCGTTGCTGCAATACGGCCATAAAAGAGCACAATTTGTTTAGCCCAACAACGATGCAGATTAAGAGGGGTCACGAAATAGGGAAGGGAGCACCGAGGAGGGTTGGCTGCTCAGTGTCAGATGGCAGGATGGACATAAGAACAAATGAATATTCAAGAGCCATAAATAAAACAAGACCTAGATAAGGAGCCCTCCACTTATCAGAGGAGTAAAGTCTGGGCAAAGCTGGCAGTTACAGGGTTAAAGAGCTTAACTGGTTTTAAGATAGAGCTAAATAGTTTATGAAGAGCATCAAAAGATGTGCTTTTCTGGGATAGCAAGGGAGAGGACTCGTTAACCCAGAACTGAAGATTTCCTGTGTTTTATAAGCAGAATTTGGCCTGTCCAGTCTGTAGTAGAGAGGAAAAAACAAACAAAACAAAAAACCACTTATACTTGAAAAGAAATATTTATATCTACTGAGTGTGGTGAGTATACATGAGGATACCCCAAGGTGCGTTCTTGGAGGAGAGCAAGGGCTTTGGTTCTCCACAGCTGCCTCCAACACATACGTGTTCTGCAGAACATTTGACCACCTGAAGTAATCCTGAGCTGTTCCCATTTCTCCATGGCTATCCCGGCTTTTGCTCGGAGGGGAAACAGAGGCAGTGGGAAGCGGGATGGCTCCCCAAAGCAAGGCTGGGGCACGGCGCTTGCCGACGTGGGTTGCTGGCGAAGCAGGGCCAAGTTAAAGACGGCTTCAACTTTGAATTTCCGTGCTCTCTTGGAGGAGAAATATAATCCTTGCCCTTGCTCTGATGCATCCTTTGTGGTTTAATTTAAATGGTGATTTTTATGGTGAAATGCGATGTTCATCCGCTAACCTTCTACCCAACACGCTCAATTTAAAGCCGTGTCGCGTCTCCGGGCGCGTGTCGCTCTCCTGCTATATACACGCTCTCTAAGGTAGTTTACCTACTTAGGTTGGTACCTAAGAGCTTGTAAACAAATTCATAAATTTGTCATGCTGATTATAGTGTTGGCAAACACAATGGTTGATCATGTTATAAATGTTTATCAACACCCGCACTCACCCACCTGCTAAGAGGTGCTACGCTTTAATGAAATTGTTTGAATATCAAGGCTGGTTGCTAAGATACAATGTTCTTGTTACCAGGGATGTGATGCTTACAGATTTCTGTTATCAAATAATGATTAGAGATGTGCTAACCTCAAGGTGCTCGGTGCACTGAAAGGTTTACTGAGCCACAAATTAGTAAACTGTCTGCCTGAGCAGACACTTACAGAAGGAGCACATGTGCATCAAACTCGCGGAGCTGGCGTGGTTTTTTAGAGGAGACGAGATCTGGCAGTGCAAACGTTCCTATAGATGATGAAAGACTGTCATAGGAAATGTTTACATGGTCGGCTGCCGAGCACGATGTCTCCGCACCGTTTCTCCCAACTTAGGAGAGTGTTGAAATCCAAGTCAAATAATTGCTTGCTTCTTCCTTGCTAAAAATGTCTCCTGGCTCTTACCTCTCCGTAGCACCCTGCAGTCTGCAAATGCTCTGGTTTCCACAGGCCGCACAAAGAAGGGAACAAAAATATGTAAGAAAATGACCAGAATGAGCATCTCATAGGCAAAAGATCACAGCTCTAGATACTGCAATGAATTTGGGGTCAAAAGCTTTAGTGATGTGAAAACACAATGAGATGTTAAGATGGACATCAAATATTGATAGTGTTTTCTTTTTACTGTAAGGTGCTCTAAGCCATCTGATTTGCTAAAGCACTTTGTAATAAGGTATAAATATTGTACTTCACTTCCTCCTTTTTAACAAGCACGTTTCAATGTTATTAACCATCAAAGAAAATAATGAATTGCACAACATAGGTGATCAAAAGGATTTTGCTCACACTGCTGAAGTGCTAAGTAATCTTTAAGTGTAATTGTTGATCTCATTATTGAATTAAGGTTCAAACTGTATTTACAGTACCTGCATTAGCATGAATTTGAGTTTAAAGGCAGTTCAGCTGAAATAATCTAAATTGTAGGCAGGGTTTGCCTGTGGGACTACATATTTTTACATCACCAGTAATTGTTTGCTTCAGTGTAAGGGATGTTATTTTCCTGGTTCTCTGAACATCCTTTTGTTGCTGCTTCACAAGAAACTCCTACTACTGTAACTACAAATCCACTGCTGATTAAATGTAACTCAGTGTAGCTCTCTAGTAGCTAGGGAGATAACCTCAAAATTATAAAATTACAGGAAAAAAAGGGCTGTAATTTACTACAGGTCATGGTATTATGCCTATCTGCTGGATGTAAAAATCCATACTTGATAAAATGATATGACTGCATCCTACAAGAGGCTCTTAACATAACCCATGTTCTACCTACGCTGTGTGGGATGTTCAGACAAATAATCGCCTTTAGCAGATGCCTTTGTCATAATGAGTGTGATAGTTCTAGTTCTTCCATAAATATTAAACTGTGAAGCCTGCAACCATCCAAATGCCGTGCAAAGCAAAAGGGATATACAAACCTTTCCACACCACTTCTAAATGCTGAGTGTGAGTCTCTCGTGTGCCATGCGATGAGGGCACGTATCCACACTCCTTTTGCCTGCCCTGTATATGTGGGGAGCAGCACTGGGGCTGTAAGGGATGCTCCTGTCCTTCCCTTGGGTGATGCAGAATTGCTGGTTGCTGCTCCCTAAGCTGAGGTGGGAGAACCTGTAACTTGGCCTGTATGGGAATGGATTTGTCCCGTGGTTTGCATTCACTCCTGGGATAGCTGATCTCCCACCTGTTGCTTATCCTCACGAAGCTGGTTTTCACTGAGCTTTGGGCCTGCATTGAATTTTATGACTGTATGCTATAATATTTCCTCTGTTTTCCTTTCACTGTAGCATATATTAGTCAAATAGGAAATATTTCTATAAACGTCAAGTCATAAAACTTCCTTCCATCACCAGAGCTCGGTGAGCTAGGACCGTAGCTACCGTTGTACTGAAATGGAAGCGTAGTGAATTATGTTGAAGCATGTCAAAGTGTGGCTGCTTACCTGGCCATATATAATAGTATGGACACTTTATCTACTGCAGCTGTCTGTGAGGTGGGAGGAGAGTTTTTTCATCTAAGTTTGTTGTAGTGAGTGATTTACATCGCACTAGATTATGTTGGGATATACCGTGTCAGGTGGCATGACCTGATATAACCCAACTTAATGCAACACACATGTTTAGATTGTATTACACGTTAAGAAAAAAAATCCCTGAGAAGTTGTCAGGAGCAGGTGATTTCTGAAAATGGAAAATATTTGCACAGTGATATTTTATATGAGTTGCCACTGAAAGGTGTATAAAACTTATAGTGTGGAGTTAGGAGCTGTAGCCTTGTTGGTTTCCTGGGACTAGAGCTCTTAAATGGCACAGTTCCCTTTGGAAATAAGATTTGGCTTCTGATGTCATGTTGGGAATCTTGGAAAAACCTTGCATTCGTCAGATGGACCCTGAGCTAATGGAATTATCATGGTGCAAGAGGGCTGCATGGAAGGTCCCAGTCAGGTGACTAGCAACTACAAATAAAGCAGGATGCAAGGAATTCACACTACCAAGTTTGGATAATTATTTTCCTTTTAAAAGTCCTGTGTGCTTGATCAGTTCCTCTTTTGGAAATCAGCTTGGTGGGAATGTGGGCCGAAGTGCAAGGTTTACATTTCAGTCGTAGATGACTACGTTGAGGTACCCGGCTCTAAATTTGGAGGCTCATATGGGTCTTTTTTTATTTGGCGGCAAAAATAGGAGCCTAAATTTAGGCTGCTAAGTTCATTTAGGGATCGGAATGTAAATGTCCTGCTGCTTTTAAATGTGCTGAGCACCTTGCAGCTCCCGCAGGCTTCCTTGAGGCCTTGTCTTGGCGCAGGAGCCCCATTCCAAGCAGACCCCAGCTGGGAGCACGGCTTGCGTGGGCACCTCGAGTCTACTCAAAAGCTACGTGCAGACATACTGGAGCTGGCAAATGCTGATGTGATGTTAAGGGTATATGGTATGGTATCCCCTTCAGCTTTGAGCTGGATTGCCTCCAAAGCATCTGCACTGAAAGCAGACACCTGGCTTGGAAGTGCCAGTTCAGAGAGGTGAAACAGGCTTTGCAAAAAGCAACGGGAATTGGTGCCTACTAATGATGGCAAGTTTGGGGCAAATGGTTGTTGCTGGTGCCAAGAGATGTCACGTTGATATTTTTCGGTGCATCCTTCTGCAGGAGAATTTGGTACTGAGGAGCTGCCTTTAAATGTTGTTATTGCTGGTGCAGTTCATCATCGAGGATTACTTCCCTCAGAGCATATGGTGGGACTCAATATCAGAGGTGGGAAGCAAGTGATAAATGCTCAGTGCAGGCACCCACTGTCACGACCCCAAGTGTGTTTTGTAGCCAGGTTTTGGTGGTTCGTCTGATGGAGTTGGTTCTGATCCAGATGTGTTGCATGAAGAGGAGATCTTCTCTGTGGGGCAGCACCTTTCCTGGCTGCTGTGGGCGATGGTATCCACATCTCTGCTGAAGCGACTCCACCTTTGAGTGGATGATCCCCTGATCCTCTGAAGTTTGCAGAAACAGCGACTACCTGTTTTGAAGGCTCTGACTTCCTCTCCCCTGTACGGTTGAAGAGATGGTAGCAGATGTCGGGAGCTTAGGATTTGGATCTGATGAAGACTTGGATCAAGAATATCAAATAAAAATATTTTAGGGAAAGTTTCTAGGAGGAAGTGAGCTACATAGGGAGTGTGGCTTGCCAGGCTTTAAAAATAAAACTTTCTCACTCTGGCTCTCAAACAGTTTGAAGCGCTCGCTGGGGATCGAGCCTAGCAACCCCTGTCAATCCACAGTACATCATTCCCCTTTGGTTGGCTGTGAACATCTCTCCTGGAAGGGCAAAATAGAGCTGCTCATTTTGCACACATCCTTTCCAAACTATAGGCAAGAAAGACCTAAATATAAATCAAGGGCACCTTGAGCTCAAAGCTTTCACTGAGGCTGTTATTGCCCCCATTCCTCCCTTTCCTCTTTGCCCCTTAACCATCACACACGTGCTTTTCCTGCCTGTTTTAATGCACACCTGTGGCTTTGTTTTGGAAATCCACTTGTTTGCATGTGTGAGTTGCTCAGATTGATGGCATGGTGAAACCGAGGTTGCTTCTATGCTTGGAAGTGTTTCCCTTGATAGTAGCTTCTTCCAAACTGAGGAATGGGCAGAGCCTTCTGATGCTCTTTGACTTGAGGATGACTGGGTTTGGAGTACAGGAAAGGAGATGAGCAGACCTTGATTAAAGAATCATGGCTAGAATTAATCTCTGGAGCTTTTTGTGGTGTTTGAAAACTAAAGACACAAGTTAATTCAGTACCTTTCAGTGAAGTTCTCTCCAATCAACAATTAGGAACAGTATTACTAAAATTCCTTATCATAAAAGTTTTGTCAGCCTGCATGTGATAGTGTTTTGTTTCATGGTAGGTTTTCAGTTACTTTTGTTTTATTGCTTTGTAATGAACTGTGTTGTGGTTGGTTCTTGCATAAAGAAGTATTATCAACTTAAATTTGTCCCAAAGGTTTAACACCTTTTTTTTCCCCTCTGTGAAAACAAAGACTTGGTTTATTTAGGAGATTATCTTGTATATCCAATGCTGACAGCTCTTTCACCAGAAAAGACTTTGCTATGAGTGCCTTGTGTTTCCTGGTGCTCAGGTAGAAGAATGAGACACGATGCTGACTGCAAGTCAACATACCTCAGCTTTATTGTTTCTAAATTTCCCATGGTTTAATAATTCAAATGTCTTCCAAGAGGAATAAATGTCTTCAAAGAGGAATAAATTAGTGAGAAGGGTGCTAAAGGACAGTCTATGGGGAGAAGCCATCCTGATGTGAAGTCTGATGGCCCGGGAGATTTGGGGAGCTTTGTTTGCAGATGGGGACCCCTGGCCACTTTCTTGAGTACTGATTAACCTTCTGGAAATAGACTACTGGAAATGAGTGTCTTATATGTTAGCTCCTCATCTCTTTCTACTGAGTGTTGTGGTTGACATGGAGTCCCTGCTGCATCCCAGGAGAGGACCAGTCCCCTGTATATATCCTTTTTCTGCTATTCTGCTTCTGTCGGTGGTTCCAAATCATAAATCTCCTTTCTTAAGACTTTAACTGAGTGTTGTGGTTGACATGGAGTCCCTGCTGCATCCTGGGAGAGGACCAGTCCCCTGTATATATATTCTTTTCCTGCTATTCTGCTTCTGTTGGTGGTTCCAAATCATAAATCTCCTTTTTTAAGACTTTCATTCTTCCCTTGACTCTTCCTTCTAACAGATGTTCCTTTCTTGCTTTCTCTCCCCATTGCAACCAACTCTTATCCTAAACCCGCTTCCATCTCCATCCAAGCACCTCCATGCTCTTGCCAAGGCACTCTTACAGCCTTGCTGATCTTGCTCCCTGTCTCACAGATGTCCTTGGTTTATCCCCCATGTTGTCTGTGTTCAGGTCATCTTGGGTGTTTAGTGCAAGGGAGCAGTGGGTCTGAAATCAACACTTCACTTACTGGCTTGGGTGGCCTTCTCATGGGTGAAGTGTGCTGCTGTAGCCATAAACATGTTGCGTTCAGCCTGGGAAAACATTAGGAAGACTTATTTATCAAAATAAATTGCAAAATGTACTTAGCTGATGTCCACTTTACTCCTTGTTATACTAGTGCTTGAACGCTGCATGCCAAATTAAGGTGTAACGCAGCTTATTGACGTAGGCGACTACTCCTTTATGATACCATAATGCCCAAATGTGGAATAATCCCGGCTCACAGTCACCATAAAATATTTGTTTTAAGAGTATGGTTTATAGGAAACAACTGAGTTGGAATGAGCATCTTGTGGCGCATTGCTTTGTATACTAATTATCTACATCAATGGGTGCGCAAAGCGGTTCGGAGCCCTGTACCTGCTGTGCCGAACAACTCGCTCGCAGTCACAGAA
Source organism: Tinamus guttatus (assembly GCF_000705375.1). Next base: position 61,548 of record NW_010589216.1, on the reverse strand, counting down.
CACGTGTCCTGTGGGCACCTGACTGCTGTGTGCATCCCATCACATCGAGTTATGTCACGTTGTGTCACATCACGGATGAGATGTGACCCGGTGTAACCTGACACAGTGCAGCGGCAGCGTCGCAGTGGATCAGAACTCCAGAAAACCTCGCGGTTGTGTTTTGTCAGGGGCAGTAAAATACAGCCCGGCTACCCATGAACCTGCAGGGGCTCCAATTTTCCCTCTAGCCTGGCTATTTGTAGATAGTTTGGCATATCTCTCTGGGATATAAATACAAGAATTTCTCTGCTTGTGTTTATTTATGATACATGTCGTTTGGGAAACAATAATCTTCCTACTTCTTAATCTAAATTGAACCACAGTGAGTGCACCAATAAAACACATCACGGCAAACAAAGGAAATTCTCCCTGTATTAATAATAAACTCTTTAAGATTTATCAGTCTATCCCTCTTTCTTCCCTTTGTGCGATGTAGTCTAAAGCAACTGCTACGTTTATAGATGTCTGATAAAATTTTAATAAAAGAACCCATTACCTTTGAATCTGGAGTTAGGAGACTATATCAAAACCACGAGTGTTGACCTCAGCTAAATATAGCTTGTTAACTGAGGGTAGTTTTATAATGCTGATGGTTTTTTTCTTTATTTTGGTGCAACGAGAGGGATGGTGGATGTTGTTAGCAGGTGAGGTATCACAGAGCAAGAACAGGAGCTGTTTGCTATTGAGATGTCCAGTAAGAGCTGTTTCAGTCTATAAGACTCTTTTCCCCTCATCCCTGTGGGAGCTGGTTCCGTAAAATTAGGTACTTTGGGAATTTACTGCTCATATTGTGGGGAGATTAAAACCCAAACAACAATTTTATTCTTGTACGAGCTGGGTTTGTGATTCCTTCGGATGTGCTTTGAAGCAAGACCTCAGTATGGAGTTTAACAACCAAAATCCGGATGATTTGGGGGAAGAAATGCTGCTGCCTCTGACTCTGACATGAATTTGGGAGCTGTTGGCTTTCCAGCATCTGGCTTCAATTTCTGGATGGGCTTCATTCACCTGGCATTTACTGCTTACATAATCCGCTTGCTAACTTAAATGGCTTTTTGTGGAGATGATGAAGATTGACTTTTTTTTTTTTTAATTTGGAGTGGTATATACTTTTTAAGCTTTTAGCAGAAAATCTTTTAACACTTGATACCTTCAAGAGTTTTAAAAAAAAACTTCAAAAAATGTCTTTTTTATATAGAAAGGCATAAAATAAGTCAATGTTAATTAGAACAGAACTGCTTGTCTCACGGGAGGTGGCATTGCAAATCAAAGCATTTGTTAGATGTACAGATTACTGTATGCGGATTATTTTACATGGATAACAACAGATTAGTACAGGTAGGTAGCAGAGAGTCTCTGGCACTGCAGCTTTGCACTGTTCCACTGCTCTTGCAATTTGTAAGCCAAACTTCACACTGTAGTTTTTGATGCCCACAAAATATTTCTTGTGTGATTGGAAAGGTGCTATATGTTGAGAGTTTTTGTATCAGCAAAAATCCAGATACTCACCTGACAGCAAGGAATTCCTGAATTCTTAGTGCAAGTTAAACAAGGGTCTCATCTGAACTGGTATCTGCTGCAAAGGAAGGGAGTCTGAGGTAATGTTCAGTGTTGTAACTGAGGGTGAATGATACAACAGGTTTCAGATAGAGAAGCTAATGACTTTGATTGCAACACAACCGGCTTAGAACCAAATTTGTAGTAGTAAAATATATTTTACAATAATATATGAAGTATATATGAAGTTCTGAGTATATAGAATCTCTAAAGTTTTCTACCAAAATATGAAGTCAGTAAATGCAGTTGCATCCTCTTTGTCCTCAAGCTGAGCTGAATTTAAACTGCGAGCTTCATTTCCACAATTCAGTGTCCAATATGCAATCTGATCACACCTCTAGATTTGTGAGTTGTAGCCATGGCCTTAAATTAAATTACAAATCCTTCATTGGACTGACATAAATCTGATTTTGGCCTGAACTTGAAGTGTTTGAAATACCAAATCACTACTCCCTGATCCCTAATGAGAAGTAATCAAAGAATTTAACCAGCAGTACAAACACACATCACTACAGATGTAGCCAAATTGACTCAAAGTGCTCTTTTTTTTCCTCTGTGAAGGATTGTGTGCAAATATACCTTACTAGCATCGGCTCTTCTAGGGGGATCTCTGAAGATGAAGGAAAATGTCTTTCGATTTAATTTTCCAAAGAGAGTCCTGCTGTCATCTTCCCCCTTTCCTTTTTTTAAGTGCTGATTTTAGACTTTCTCATTATATACCATGCCATTAACAAGTCTTAAGCCACAATAAAAGAGCCATTCAACCTACCTGACCATAACTTGGGCAGTTACTAACCTGATACTTTTCCATTCACTTTCTTCGTCACCTACATATTGTTTGAGGTTACTTTCCACTGGCTGTTGCCCCAAAACTGGCTGGACAGCTTGCTAGCCAAAATGATCATCATTATCTCACTGCTGAACTCTTACTGTCTCCCTAAATTTTCCACAGCTGTTCAAAACTTCAACATATTGGGGCAGTTGCAATATTATAGTTGGTACAGATGTATTCTAGGAAAAAAAGACTCCAAATCAAAAGCATTTCTGTGCTTTAGCAGAGGAGCAGGAACACAGCTATGCCTGGCTGAAAAAGGCACCGCCTGTGCAGTAGTCTGGTGCAGTTAAATGAAGAAAACTGTTTTTTTGTGCTGAAGAGAAGCCCTTGCCTTTTGACCGTATGGAGATATGTGCTTTTTGGCTCTGTGGTAGGGAACCTCCATTTTCTGGAATGTGAAATGTGAAAAGGCCTCCTTTAGGCAAATTTGTAGCTTATAGGCAAAATGCATATAAGGATTGGGTGACTATGTAGGTGATAATAGGATACTTAAGTAAGGTGAACAGAGTTTACATCATCTGGCTGCTGGAGCACAGGGTAAGATGTAATCTGATATTTGATACTCAACATACATGACCTAGAAAGATTGTTTTCATTCTCCAATATGCATTTTACTGCCTAGAAAGACTGTATCTCTTTTTCTGGTCTGACAGCTCATGTTCTAGGGCCAGGAAAGTGCCACAAATTGCGTTTTATCCAAGGAGCTATTAGATGAGAAATAACCATGGTGAATGATATGGGTAAATGTTATAGGTACTGATTGAATAAATGCTCTCCAGGCCTTATTACTGTTCTCTTAATACTACACTAGTGGCTACCCTTTCATATACAATCTGTTATACACAATTAATTTATGCATATAAGGTGCATCCAGGTAGGAGGACTTATTATAACCTTCAAGTGAACTAAGAATGTTTGTTTTTGTTTATATATATATATGCATGTTTGTGTGTGTATATATATATATAAAGTTTTTATATAAGAGTATGAGTGCTAGACTGTGCACAATTAAAACAACCATTCATTATTAGAGCAATGCATGGAAGCTATTAAATGTAGAACAGGCCTTGCTGGCTGCATAGTCATCCACATAAAAGCAGCCTTTGGATCATCACTTTAGAAAGGAGATTTGTTTTGTTTCTGCTGTTAAGTAGCAAGTTATACCAGTTGGTGATGATTGGATTTCAGAAATTACATGAATTGGTAGTTTTATGTCCCTGATACAGAATGAATGAGGCTGACACATATCAGTGGTTGTTTTGCTGGCATTGCTGCTTGACTATGAGTTGGTAGAATAAAAGTGACTCTGCAATTACAGATCCTGTGATTCAGGAGTTAAATATACAGAGCACAAGCCAGTGAATCACAGGTTCCCTGCCTGTGCTCACACAGCATGCACGTAGTTTTCCTGAAGCACTTGCAAAATCTCTGAAAAAGTCATGAGGTTCCAAATGAAAAGTTCAGAAAAAGAGTTTCTGTTCCCTCTTTCTAAATGTCCTGAACTGTGCTGTCTAACTTCCCTTGAAATGAGACTCATGGTCTTGTATTTTGTTGCAACTTCTTTGTAATGACTTTGGTTTTTTTTTTTGCAAAGAGGCAACCTCATGTGGTTTGCAAGATGCCCATCAGGGTGAGGAGGAGGAGGCAGGCAGGGCTTTCCCAGTGTGGTGGGAGAGAGTTGTAGCAAGGATGCTCAGTACTTCAGGGCCTGGCCTGAGGACACTGAACTCTAGTCCCTGCAGTAACGTGGCTTTCTGAGGACCCTGCAGAGTATATTGGAGATATTTCAGTGTCTAAACACATCAGTGCATACCAAGTGGAAATTTTGATATTTCATAGGACTTGGTGCTAGAAAAGGATTTGAACCAAAGTGCTCATCTGGGCATTGGGCCTAGAAATCCAGAATTTGGGTTTTGGAGTAGGAAAACTTAGTTTTTGCTCTAAGTAATATTCTAATTAATTATTGGTAGGAACAAATACAGGGTGCTTCCTGCCTGGGGGAGTAGATGCAACCATATTCTAGGCACCAGCTGCTGTCTTCTAATGCGATAACTCATAAGCAGTCGTTACTACCTTTTTACACAACAAATGTCTGATGCATTTGCAGAGAGAAGGCCTAAAAGTGAGACCTGTTTGATGTCAGCTTTCACAATTGCTGTTCTCGGTACAATCTGACCTCCTGAAAATACCGCTTTTTGTCCACACCTTTCCTATTGCCCAAGACAACCGAAGCTTAGGTGGAGACCGACAGGAAGGAAACAGAGGTGAATGACAGAGAAGCATGCAATTTAGCTACAAAAACTAAAACTTTCCTGAGTGGCTTGTTTTATTTATTTTTCTTTCTTTTTTGAAGCAAGAAGACCTTAAAAGAGATTTTTTTTTTTCTATATGCTAGTAGAAGCAGAAGCTCATCTGTACGTAAAATGGTTTTGGTAGCTGTAGGCAAGCATTTCTTCCAAAAGCAGGCCCTTAATGGCACTAAGTCTCTTGCTGCACTAATTGCCAGGGGAGGAGGAACAAGGGGACAAGTCTACTTGGGTGAGAAGAGCATTTCCACACAGTGATATGGACAAAATAATACGGGAACTTTTTGCTCTGATAACCTGCTCTGGGGATGCACAGAAGAGAATTTTCTCTTTAATGTTTGTGCTAGTTTATGGATTGATGAGGAAATTCACTTAATTTAGGAGAGAAGTGTGGGGAGGAGGAGAAGAAATGAAAATGAGGAAGTTCTTAGTTCAGTGCTAGAAGAAAAAAAAAGCATATTAACGATAATTGAAATTCACCTCCGTGAGGGTAATGAATCATCAGAAACAGCCTGTGGAAAACAAGGTTGTGCAACCTTGACCAGTGTGTGTCACTGACTGGTGGAATTTTTAGAAAAGCAGCAGTTTGGGCTCATTGCTGTGGTTCACGATTGCACACACCTGTTCAGCTCGGAGGTTTTGCAACCAATTTTTTTAAAGAAAAAAAGGGAAGCTGAACTCGGTGCTTCTCCTGAGCAGTGGAGAAAAGCAGAAAACCACAGCTGTTCTAGCTGTTAACAGATATCAGCAACATACCCTCTGTTACATAATTGAGGATAACGTTTTTGAAGCATATGGGCTGGAGGTATTATAAACTCATTAAAACTTTAGGTGGGAAACATTCTAGCACATTTCTAGGTTTGATATCTTTAACAAATGTTTATAATCAGGGCTCCTATAAACAATTTATTAAATAATAAATGAAGAAAAAGCTTGATGGACAGTAGAAAGCTAGAAATTTGTGTGGTGAGATGCAAGATGAGTAGTGAATGATTTTCTTTGGGTAGTCTAAGATTGAGGATGAGGGTATATTAGCTTGCATGTAATCTGAAATAGAGTTAAAAACCCTTTGAGATGTGTTTTCTGCCATTTCTGTCCCTTATTTGCAAACTTCCACCATGTAAGAAAAGCCGTGGAAAATTCGATTGCTATCAAGTGGTTAGTGTGGGTCCTAAGAGCTTCTCTAGTTCTGCTGATCTGATCATTAAGATGAATGAGGACAGAGTTTTCCTTTCTGTAATTGTGCTTGCACTAATAGACCAGGCATGAATTTGGCCCATTTCTGAACGTCCCCTTGTCAAGTAAAATTAAATAATATTATAACACTGGGAGGCTTAACATGCAGCCTTCAGTGAGCATAGGTGGTTGAGGTCTAGAAAAGGCTAAGTGTTTCAGGGATACAGTCATTAGTAATTTCATCTTGGATGTTATATAGTCATCTTATTGTTTCAGGAGACCCTCAAATGATAATGGGCTGTGAATCTTTGGCTATAGGTCAGTGGTTCACAACCAAGTTAGTTCAGTAAACAGGGCTGGGCAGCATGCAGAAGTTTAAAGATTGGGAAATACACAACCCATTGGTTTTCTGCTGAATTTACTGGTGAAGCCAAAGAAGAACATGGTCCTGCTTTTGCAGAAGCTGCCAAGTTTGTCAGGTGGCAACAACTTCTAATACCATTTTTACTGTCCTAATGTGTGGCCACGGGTGATTCATGGTTTACAGGGAAGTGGATTGCACATCTCGGAGTTCTCAGGAATGCTGCCTTCCCGGGCCAGGCTAAAGGCCACAGGTCTCCTGCGTTCCACCTTTTCCCTAGGATGTGATCCCAGCTGGATCTAAAGAGGGTCCATCTGCCTGGGCCAGGGAAGAAATACAAATAAGATTGCTCTTAATCTTGAGTGTGTGTCCTCTGCTCTCCTCCCTGCAAGGCTGTTCATCAGAGAGCTGTTTGAATTCTTTATTTTCAGTGACATAAGAAAATTTAATTTGTTTAATCTGCAGTTCATTTGGTTGGCATCAAAGTGACTAGAGGGGTATTGGCTGTCATGGTACATGTGGCCTGAAAACATATTCTTGATGGTTTATTACTGAGGACCGAGTTTTTCTTTTATGACTAGAACTTGGCTAAAAACTGGACTTGTCACTGGCTGGCACGTTCCCACGGTGTGAGATGTGGACTATCCTAAAACATGGTTTGTTGGGCCTCTGCAGTAAAGGACCTGCTTGCTGAAGAGCATCATGATCATTCTCTAACACAGCTGTGGCTGCAGAAGAAATGTAGCAAGTGAGAGACTTCATTTAAAAAAAAAAAAAAAAAAAATCCACACTGACACTCTCTTCTGACTGATTACAGTTGTGCTCAGACCAGAGTTTGATTTTTTTTTTTTTTTTTTTTTTTTTTTTTTTGAGTTTCAAGAGAACTTGAAACAGGACCTGAAACTTGAGACCTGCCTACCTACTTCCATAGGTAACCCAGATGGAGATGGATATTGTCTGCTAGGTGCAGGTTATGTGGGAACGCATCCTTTTGGAAAAAAAGGGCTAATAAAACAAACTTATTTCCCTTCCATATTTTTTGATGCAATCTGATGCCCCTTAGAAGTAGGGCTATGTTTGAAGGCTGCCCACACTGGATATGTCTTCTGCAGAACTCTCCACCACCACTTTTGCTCCCAATTAACAGTTGTGTTACATACTATTACCATTCAACCTATTTTAAAAGTATCTGATTCTGGAGAAAGGTGGGGAGTTACTGGCTTGGTTAGGGGCTTTATGAGTTATTCAGATTGCTTACATAAGGAAATACCCACTTTGCTCTGAATGCAACAAATATTTGAAATAGATTCAAGCTATTCATCAGAGAGTGTCTTCTCTGATGAAGGAGGAATTTCAGATCTGTAGCTTTGGTGCTAACCTGATCCTCTTGTTTTATTACCAATCCAAAACAACATAGCAAAGGTCTCTGAGAAGTCAGTGAGAAAGTAATGTTGTTAGTATTGTGATTGTTCTGGTAAATCTGTGGAATTCACAGTATTGGTATTTTATGTTCAAATGTGGCATTAATTATACTCCAGTATTATGAATTAGGAAGAGCTGAAATGGAAGGAACAGAAAACCCTTGAAATATTTGTGGAAAAGCTGGTCTTGTGCATGGATGTTGCATGTCAGTGGAAACCTGGTGTGGATGAAGTAGTGAACAGCTATGGTAACAAACTACCAGGGAAAACAAATTGATCTACTCCCTTGTAATATCATTAGGACTCATGTTCCCAAACTTATCTCGACTTTTTGTGAAAATCCTACTTATTGTGCAAGTTGTTTTTGTTTTATTTCGGGTAGCTCGGTTTATCCACATGTATGGGGGAAACTGGTATGTTATTTCTTTTTTGCTGTAGCATGATGTGCAGAAACACATATTTGGAGAGGTGTCTCAAATACATTCATATGCTATATCCACATTAGGAAGGATGGATAATGCTGATACAAATATATTCTGGAAAACAGCAATAAAAGATGAATATCTGCAGTATCTATGAACATGGAGTGCTGTAGTTTTCCAGCTCACCAGGTTATTTCTGACTGGTTAAGCACATTCTCTAATTCAATGCTTGTTCAATGTGTGCATGCCTTTCTATTTGTTTTATTTTATTTATTTCCTCTCTCCGAGTGCTCGTAAGGTTGGAAAGTGCTGAAACTCCCTGCGTAGTTGCAGAAATCCATTCCAGATTCACCTTTAAAAGTGAAAGGTCAATGTAAAAAATGCTGCTTTTTTGGACATGCTCCAACTGAGGCTTTTGCCTTGTTGTTACCATTTCTTCTTTTGAACTAGCCCATTCACTCTCATCTCCCAGATCTCTGTGGCAGCTGGATATTCCTGAAGAAGGAAAGCATCCATATGTGCTCATGCGACCAGACAGTTCATGTTTATACAATAATGCTCCTAATCCGTATTTTTCTATAACTAGCCTTCATTTCTTTGTGCACCATACATAGGGATACTGGTGGACTGGAGGTATTCTGCAACATGAAGAAATTGTGTTTGTGTTGCTGCTTTTTGTCATGTGTTGGGACAAATCTGAGGTCATTTCTCGCAAAGGTGTCCACAGCTCTGAGGACTGAGGCACACATGGAAATAGTATCAGCTTTTAAAGCCTGCATGTGTTCTCTTTCCATGGCAGAAAAGGCAATTCACTGTTTCTGAAAATTAGATTGTAGTTATCCAGGTTATCTACAGTAGGGCATCTATATTAAAGAAGACCCTCATTATTAATATTCATGTATGTTTCTCAGCATATAGAAAGGAACATTTAGGTTCACTTTTTGAAGCATATCTTAACTCTCTGCGCTATTTGTTGCAAGGTGCTGGCGAATTGAAACACCAGCAAGCTGGCTTTTCAGTTCCTGAAAATTCAGGGCTGTGGGACAGCCACCGTGACCATCATCTGGCTAATCTGGGCATATCCTCCCCATGCTGTATTAATAGATGTGTTTGGACGTAAAACCAGAGTCGGTTTGTGTGATGGCTTGTGATGGTAGGTGATACGTAGCTTCCTTGTGATGCTGTGTGATGGAGAAGCCTTTTTAGGCTCTACCAAGAGTCTTACAAATGGTGCTGTTGTCTGCCCTGAAAATGTGGGTGCCGTTGACTCAGCGTTGAACATTGCTGCAACTGTGTGGTGCTGTTTCTCTGCTCGGAGACAGAAACCATCTGCTCTGAAACAGCCCGCTTTGAGAAGGAAAATATATATATATATATATCTCCTATTATGTGAGCTCTGAGATGGTAGGAGCAACTATGCCTCTGACGAGGAGATGGTATCTTAATACGGAGAAAACTCTTTCTAAAAAACAAACCAACAAACAAAAATGAACAACCCCCCCTTCCTTTTCCTGGGGGACTGCACATAAATTTCAAGACCTTTTTTTTCCTAGATCTGTCTTCTGAAAGCTGTCATTGAAATGGACACCATGGTCTCCCTGTGCCCTGGCCCTGCTGTTGGGTGGATGGTGATGGTTCCCTGCACTGCTCTGAGGACCGCATGTGTCTAAGCTGCCCAGATTGTAGCCGAGTCCCATCCCAGGTCCTGTTGTCCCTGTCCCCTCTCTTTGGGCCAAGAGAGAGGCCACCACACAGTGCCCGGCCACCTGTGAGCTCTTCCTCTTTCTCTTGCCAATAACCAGCGAGCTCTTGGTTGCTCGTATCAGCAAAGCCACTGTGCTGCAGGACACCTGGTGCTGGGGTTTTTGCATTGCCCTGTTTCTCTGAGAAATGCATCAAATCCTCAACTACTCAGGTTTTGTTTCTGCTCCATATGTGCAAAAGTACAGGCACGGAAGAAGTGAGGAATGGGGCAGGTGGAGCAATGGAGGGGAGGCTCACAGGTGAGGATGGAGCAAGCCCAGCTCCCCTCCAACCGGGAATCAGTCTCTTCTGGTTTACAGCCGCAAGCAGAGAATTAGATTCACCTTCTTGCTCCTGGCTGCTGTGCACGGGAATAGCAACTTATGTTGCTTAAAATAACAAATAAATAAAAGGTTAATATGCTGCAACTCCCCTCTAGCCAGACAGTGAGCCAAATGCCTGTGCAAAGGTTGCTAAATGCAAATTTGGTGATATTATTAGGCCTTTGCGATTGTTTTCTTATTTTAAAAAAAGCCTATATATATTTTTTTAATCCTTATTTGCCTTTTTGATCTAAAGCTGCAGGATGTTGTTTAGTTTTGTGATAGATGTCAAGATAGCATCAGATATCTCTAGCTCGATGCCTCAGTTATTGTGTTTAGTGAAGGTTCTCAACTGTGCAGAGTTTAAAAAAGAAAACAAAATCCTTCACTTGTTTATGGCAAACAGCACCAGGGCAGCGTTCAGGCTGCTTTTTCCTCCTTGAACATTATACTATTAGCTGTGCACACTTATGCTACGTAATAATTACATTTAAGTCAACATAAGAATATTCTAGGAATGTTGCTGATGCTTTAAGAATGCACCCTATTAATTGAAAAGAAATTCTGTGCATGTTATTTGCTAAACTAATCCTAAAAGTAATTGCTAGGGCTGTGTTTTCTTGATGATGATGTGGCTTTTTGTTGCCCAGGGAGGAAAAATAACTTGAAGATTCTCTGTTGAGGTGGAGATTTGGCCTGATTTTCAGGGCAGGTAAGGGAGATTAATAACAGACCACTCATAAGAAGGCTTCAGATCTTACTGTCAGAGGGTAATAATTAATGATCAAATGTTAATGGAGATGCTGGGCTGTTGATGCCATTAATTCAGCTCAGTGGAGCCAGTCCTGCCCAGGACCTGCCACAGCTGTCACTGCATTCGCTTAATTATTCCAGCGCCTTCAGGCTCTTTTTCCCTTTTTTCCTGTGAACTGCAGGACAGTATGTTTTCACTGAAGCAGAATTGGGAAGAATGTCCTCTTTTCTGGGTGCTGCCAGGCCGGCTCCGTGTGAACGCTGAACGGCAGAGGGGATGGCCCCAAAGTTAACGAAATAACCTCATTTTCCCCTCCGTGAAGTCCCGATTTGTGCAGTGCTGGGTGAAACAGGGTGGTCAGAAGAGCCTGGAGGATCCTCGGGGCTGGAGGGACAGAGCTGAGGAGCAGCTGAGCCCTGTGGAAAACCCGGCTACATCCGGATGGCCGTGGCTTATTTTACTTATTTCTAATGAGAAATACAGTATTTCTTATAACTTTCAATCCCTTTTGAAGCAAGTGTTTAATTATTTTGTCTTGTCTCTCTTGCCACCTCTCCCCTGCAAGAAAAAAAAAAGTATTTTTTGTTTAATTTCCAGTTCTGAGTGTTGCATTTAAAATCAGTCCAGTGTGTCTTGAGCGGCTAGGCTGGAATGCTTCTTGACTCGCTTCCAAACTGAAGTGCTTAAAAAAAAATGTGAAGCACTACAACAATTTTAAATCACTCTATACACTGCACATGGTGATTTAAAATAATTGAAGCTCTTCAAATTTTTATATGCCCTTGAATTTGGAAGTGATCAAGGTTCTGAGCATGTGCAGTACACAATGATTTAAAATTATTAGAGCTCTTCAAATTTATCACAAGTGTTTCAGCTTGAAAGTGATAGGGAATCTGGACTTCAGCAGTGTAAAGTGATTTAAAATTATCAGAGCACTACAGATGTTTTATAGGTGCTTTAATTTGGAACTGATCTCAGTTCTGGACTGTAGCGATGTATAGCATATTACTTTTTAAAATCACTGAAACGGTTTCATATTTTTCCATGCAGGTTTTCTTGAGAAGTCAAACATCTTTAATAATTTTAAAATACATCAGGTTGCAAGTGGCACCATTTTAATGGAATATTTTGCACTTCATAATGATAGCAGAAACTGTTGCTGTTTGGCTGCAGTTTGGTCCTGTGGCTTTTTTTTTTTTTCTTTTTTTTTCTTTTAAAGGATACAATATTTATATGTGGATGCTTATGGCTTGGCCTTTCCGCCGTGTCGTGCTTGAGATCCTCCTGATGCTTCTGGTTCTTGGTGCTTATGGCCCAAAAGGAGGCAGGTTCTGCCCATGTGTGCACAAATTAGGTAATAGCATGTGCAAATGGCTAGTTAGCCATGTAATGACCCGCATTGGGGGTGCCCATGTCCATCTGCTGGCCCTGATTTTATAGGTGCAATTCTGGCACGTGCCCTAGAGATTTCTCTTTTTTAAAAAAAGTCTTAGTTTGGTTTAAGTGAACAAGGATAAACCACCAATGCTTAACAACATAAAAAAACTAAATGCAAAAATAGCACCTTTTTTGAAGGCCTCAGTGCAGGCTCTCCTATATAATATTTTCATAAGCTGGGTAAACTTTCTGAATTTTAATTCATAAAGCCAGAAGCCCAAGTACCCAGACCAATGGGCAGCCATGGTAACTTTGATAAAGAGACTGTTCAAAATTCATGTTAATTAAATAAAGGCATCTGTGGCAAGGCCCTGGCTCCTGAGCTTCAGGAGTTGTTTTCAGTAATGTGGCTTTCCCTTTGCTGAGCAATCTCAGGCTGAATTCACACTTGTGCAAATTTACTTTGGCGAGCCCAAACTCTGGGGATGCCCCACGGTGCAATAGGTATTTTTGGAAAGTGGGGTGTAGCTTTGCCTCTTTGTGCCCCCTAAATATTGCTTCATCTTTAAATAAAGTTGCAGAGGTGAAATCTCAGTGTTTCCTAACTGACTTCTCCTCTTGGCAAATAACTTAAAAATTTGATTTTGATCAAAAAATTATTAAAAATATATATTTTTTAAAAAGGAAAGAAGTAGATTAAATGAAAATTGGCTTCTACACGTACGCATTCATGAAGAACCTCAATGCAAATTAGAAATTTTCTAACATGGAGGAGTTGTTTGACCTGTGCTCTATTTCGCTGACTCTCCAAGTCACTGTGAGAGTAGAAATTTAACAGGATTAGGAATAAGAGATTCTAATAATAGCATGTATTTTACATTTAGGATTATGATGGAAGATACCATCATTAACCTTAGCCCTAGGACTTGTTCTAACACCATTAACATCCTGACCCAGAGCTTAACACCATCCTATTTTCCTTGCTTAGTGAAATACTTGGCCTTGTCTTGAATTTTCTTTTCCTTACTAAAAAGGAAGTGTGCGTAGCTTTCTTTTTTTCTAAAAATACATATACATACATAAATATATATATATAAAATAAAGTCTTTTTGATGCTTCTCTTTGGGCTAAGAAGCTTACTTTGGGAAATGGAGAACAGTGGCCATCGTTTTCGTGTTTAGGCAGGAGATGTTAAATGCACAAGGGGTAATAAGGTGGCCTGTTTCCACTGCAGATCAATGGGATTGAGCATGTGGTGCCCTTTGTACTTCAGAAATCTACTGCTGGATGCATGAAGTCAGGAGCATAGAAAACATACAGCTGCTATAAACAGCTTCGTATTCAGCTGGCCAGAATATTTGAAGTTTCCAAGAGGACTGATTTAAGGTTGACTAATTGTAGATCTTGCAGTCAGGCTGCAGTTTTGGGTTGTATTTGTGCAACTTTGTTGTAGTTTCGGTTTGATCTTGGAGGTAAAATTTGAAGCTGGTCGCTTGAGTCAGACTCGGTCTGTGCTAGTGCTAGAGCCTCTCCACCTACCTCCAAGCAGGAGTGAAGTTGCAGGGGGTGAAGGAGAATCTGTAATACAACTCCACCTACCTCCAAGCAGGAGTGAAGGAGAATCTGTAATACAGTAATATAATAATACAAGGGGGTGTTCTGCCGTGTTCTGCCAAGTTTTTTGACAGAGCACTCTGGAGGAGGGGGAAAAAATTGAAGTTGTCAAATGGTACTAGCAGATGATGGTAGGTGGCATAGAGAAGGTTGCAAACCTTGTGCTCCATCATTGCCATTTCAGCATTTCAAGACAACAAATTGAGAGAAGTTAGGACTATTTTAGTGGCAACAAGTCTCAGTATTTAGCTACTTTTTTTCCTGAAATGTGGTACAACAGAGTGAAGTAGCACCCTCTTTTTTACCCTATACTGGCCCATAATGGCATGGGCATAAGCAGCTCTTCTGAGTTAAAACCATCACCTGCTCTACACCCAGTTTTCTTGCACTATTTCACAGACTGCTTAAATCACTCCAACTCTACACATGTTTGAAGTGACGACCCCTGCTAGGTCAAGGACCCACCTCCAGGCCGTGTCCCTTTTTGCTGTCTAGGAATTGCTGCAAAATTCATTTTGTTGATCGTGAAATTGGTTTGAGAAGTGTATGTGAAATGGAAGATTTTAAAAAACCATGGTGAGAAATAGCTACAGCATAAACTAAACTAATGCAGATGTGCTGAGACTGTGAATACATAGTTATGGAAGCTTTTGTAAAAGACGACAAAATCTAAATTTTGTAATTCATTTTTGCTTGCTGAAAGTTTGATCTTTTTCCAGCTGAAAGTATGTGTTACTTAACCATTTATTTTTAAGATATAGAGTCCTAAAATAATACAATGTACATTGTTTTTACTTGCAGTGGGAACAGATTTTGCACTTTTAATTTGTCTGTGTTAAATGTTATGGAAGAAGGAGGTCACATTACGTTGAACTGTCTTTATTGTTATCCTAATAAGTTTAAAGGGAGACATTCAAGTCATACTAATTTGTGTGATAATAACACCCTCATCTGGGCGGTCCCAAGCCAAGGAAATCACTTCATCTCATTCAGCCTTTTGCGGAGTTATATTACATGTATTACCATGCATTAGTGCTCTATGTAAATTCACTAGCTGCTGAATGACACTTTATTATAGTGGTGCTGCTTGGCACCTTATAGTAGAATCATGTAGGCATCTCAAAGCAGGCTTCCTTCTTCCAAATATGTGTGGTTTTGAATTTGAAAAAATGGAAAGTAATTATATAAAAATGACGATTTTTCCCCTGAGGGGAAAGAACTGTCACTTGCTGTTAAGTGGGCTCTCAAGGTCTGTGACAATTAGTTGTTTTCCAAGTTTTCTGTTTTGAGTTTGTCCTGGTTTAGTCACAAGTCATGTGTGTCGGTTCTGGTTCCCTGCTTGCAGGAAGTCAGGCAAGGAGGAAATCCATGTTCGTTGGCTCTTTTTGTGCAGTAAAAGGCTATTTCCTATGCAGAAAGATGTTCTTAGGGCAGGTGGGGAGCACCATGCTGCTGTGCAAGTGCATCGAGTAAAGTTTCACCAAAATGCAACGTGGTGACAGCCTTAAAATCTCTTATAATGACAATTACTCAACATTGCAACTTTAAGACTCTTTCGGAGGCTGAGTATATGATATACTGGGCAGATTACACTTAAAATACCTGTTTAAAAGGTAGCAAACCATTGAATGCAAAGCATTAAAGTAACTATGAAGTTTTGCACCAAATAGCCAACATTCCAAAAAAAAAAAAAAAAAAAAGATAGAGGAATATTTGGAGAGGAGAAAAAAAAAAAAAGGTGTTGGTTGAGGTAAACTGTAGACTCTTAATCTCCCAAATGCAGGTCAGAATGGCAACACAAATTGAGAAACACTGACTGATGGATTAACTACACATTAGCTGTAACCAGCAGACTATAGAAGTGCATCCAAGTTTCTGGAATTCCCCTCTGGATGTGCTAAGCTGCTTTCACTTTTTCTTTGCTAAAAACAACTAAAGAAAAGGTTTACTACTTGTAAAGTAGCTTTAAGACAAGCTACTTGTCTTAAAGTAGCTGGCCCAAGTTGGCAAATGCAGAGGAGCTGGAGGGAGAGCCCCATGGTTACCTGCATTAACCCGTTGTGCCATTTGTATGTTTTTTTGCATCTAATGCATATGTGCACGTGTGTCCCAGCACTAGGTAAATGGGCAAGATGTGGATGGAGCATCTGCTGCTTGAACTGCTGTGCTTTTGTTGATTTGTCACATAAATGTTATATAAATGTAGCTTTTTGTGTGTTAATATTACATATTGTGGAGGTGGTTGTGGTCCCTTCAGTGTTGAGAAGCGCTGTTTAAAAATTAACCAAAGAGCAGGTTCCCTCATTTTATGGCATTACCTGGTTTAACGTGTGCATGTGAATTATTAATTGTCCGTCTTGTTAAGCGCAGGGCTCGTGGCTTTGCCATAGATGAAAGTGCATGAAGTGTAAAAGTGCTCTGCTGAAACTCCAGCTGCAAAAAGCCATGATAAAACCATCCAAGGCCCATGCTTCTTGAGAAACACAGTGGGAACTTTCTGCAGCCTGGGCTAGCTCTCATTTCCCCTTGTTTCCTTGTTAGAAAAAAGGAATTTAGAGTACGTTGCATGTTCCCAAACTGATCTGGAAGATAAGAAACTCGAGCTGAATAATTTATCTATCAAAAATGCTGCAAAGGTCAGAAAAATAGTTCATAGACCTGCCTGTAGAAACTACTTAATATCAGCATGGTCCATTGGCAGCAGTTAGAATTGCTTTTGCTAACAGCTGTGGTGCTTAGTGCTCATCATGTTCCCTCCCTATAACGGAGGGAAGTGGCTTGATATACTCATTGGATGGTAGTAGTGCCTGGAAAATGTGCAGAAACCCCCGTCTCTCATAAGGAAATTTTTTTTAAAAAAAAAATGCATTGAAAAAGTGAATCTTGATACTTTGTGTTCTAGATTTTGTTGTCGGCCCCAAAGTCAAGAAACAAAAGGGTGCTAAGATTGCTTTATAACTAGACTTCTTAGGCAGATTCAAATTATAGCCATAATATGAGTTAATGTAGTTGTATTATAGGACTATGCTGCTTCATTATTAAAGATTACTTATTTATTGAAATACTGTCTCCAAGCACCACCAATCAGCAGAAGTGGCAACTTCTGCCTTGTGATGTGAAAAAAAACAGCCATGAAGAAATTGGGTAGAGCCAAAATAGGGAATGACCTAGAAATTGAAGTGTATTCATCCACACTTAAAAACCAGGATTGTTCCGTGAAAATGAAAAGTACATCCTGTGGAAATGCTTCTTTTTGAGGGGAGCAAGAGAGCTTCTTACTATTGAATTAATTGACATCTTACAGGTATTGCCTTATTTATTAAGCAGCTGAAATCAATTTAATGGTATACTGTGTAGTTTTAAGTCTGGAGGTTTGCCTAAAAACAACAACAACAACAAAAAACAGAAACAGTAAATGTAAAAGTAAAGGGTGTTCTTGCTTGAACATGTATGTGCAGTAACACAGCTCCTTATATAAGAAGAGTTTTAGTGAGGAAACTGTCTTTGTTAAGCACTGCTACAGAACTAGTGGTATTTGATCAGTGAACAAAATTAAAAGTAGCAAAAAAAAAAAAAAAGAAAATGGGGGCAAAAAGAAGGAAAAAAGCTTTTGTACTGGAGATTTGCTCATGCAAGGTGCTTTCTTCTCTCGTGTGCTCAGCACAGTGGTTTTGGATTAGAGTGTGTTGTCCTCTTTGCTTGAAATGTATAGTCTGTAGCTGCCACATTTGTTCATCTATCAGCTTGGAGAGAGGCTGAGGTGATTTTGTGAAAGGTGGGGAAAAAGTCTCTCTGCAGTGTGTATGTGCAGTGTTTGTTGTTGTTTTTCTCAGGATATCTTCTCTTTGACCCATAGTTTGCTTGTGTTCTCCTCACTAATTGCCCTTGACCTATAGCCCACGAATGGGGCTCCTGATGGGTGCAGCTGATTTCCCAATTCCGTGGATGCGGAGGAATACGTCATTCCCAGGGAGCTGGAACAAACAAGTCCTTTTTCTATCCCTCCATGAAGCTCTGTGCTTAAATCACACCATATGAAATCTATATCTTAGTGAGGTCTTCGGGCTGCAACAGTACACAACTGCAAACTCCCATAGAGGACAGCAGCATCCCGCAAACTGTGGCAAATTTCCCACAAAGTCTTGCAAATTGCAGCAAAATTCATGGGAAAAGAGGCAGGAAATGATTTTTCCTGCCTGGGGAGAGCTGTTGTAGAGGTCTGATCTACAGGTTCTCACAAACGTTGGAGGGAAAAATACATTTTTAATATTGCACCGTGGAATATATATCTTTTCCTATTTCACACTTAGGGGAAAGCACTAAAAATTTAGTATGTGTTATAGATGTTACTTTCCACTGGTGTGATGTAGCAAACGCCACAGGTATATGTATTACATACGGTACAGTATAATGCATGAATGCTGGATAATGTGCCTGCTGCTGAACATACAGTCCCACCTTACCTTGGACTTGTCAAGTCCCTAAAGTGGCAGTGCTTGAACCGCCGCCATCTCAAATATTAGTGGAGAGCCGCACGGTCTTTCATGCTTTGCTTATAAAGGGAGCATATAAATTATTTAACTGGGAGAAAGTATTGCATTAATATATTTACACTTCTAATGCATTCACAGAAACGTGCTCCTCCCTGGTGAGGATGATAAAACACGGGTGTAAAGTTGCCCTGAAGAAGGGGCTGCAGGTTGTAAGAAGGTGCATGGAGCCCCT
This sequence comes from Tinamus guttatus, assembly GCF_000705375.1. Next base: position 42,895 of record NW_010589216.1, on the reverse strand, counting down.
CTCCATGCTGCCATGGAAGGATGTGTTTTCCAAGTGGGATCCAGCTGCCCTTGTTGGAGCTCTGCCAGAACCTGCAGCTTCTACATCAGTGTATTTTGCCTCGGTGTTCCCTTCATCTCAAGGGCAACTGTGCTCTGCAGATTGCTTGTCCTGCCCCAAATGAAGCTTTGGATAATTGCTGTGCTGGTGTGATGCGTTTTCCTCCACCTGCCAATGTCAACTCAAAGCAACGAGTCTGCTGAAAACTCCTTTGCTCCGAGTCTCCTGCTTGTCTAGCTAACCAGTGCCCAGGCTTGTCATTTACTTAGGCTTATGTTTCACAGGTACAGCTAGAGATTTGGAATATTTAAAACCATATGCCCGCTTGCCTCAAAGAAAAGGCCTTGTTTTTTTAAAGTTTCATTTAATCCTTTTTGGATTTGCACTTGAAGGCAATGGATTCTCAACAGCTGTAAAAGTGCTGAAATTAGAGCGTGGAGCAGCCATGTAATTTAAGGGCAGTGTCAACATGGAAAGGGGTTTTGAGTGAGATGTAGGTGTTTACCAGAAATATCCCACTGTACAAGACCAACTCTTTGTTGGTCAGGCTGAGACTTTATGATGAAGAAATGAGCTAAAGCAAATAAATATTGTAGGCAGGTGTGTATCCAGTGCTTGTGGTCACAGGTTAGATGCTAGAATGGAAATGCAAATGGAAAAATGTCTGGTTTGGATAGGAAGTTTGTCTGTGTGCCCTAGTGAGGTTTTCTAGGGGAGTTACATGAGCAGGACAACCCAGCAGAGCATGGCACCTTTTAGACCTGCTTTCCCAGCTTCCAGTGACTTTGGCTATGGAGCTCCAGAGCTAAAGACGTAGCTCTGTTGGGAGCGTCCTCAGCTGCTCCTGGCACAAGGTTTTGGAATAAGCATGTTGCTTCATTGGGAAGTGTTTTTTGGATGGAAGTTACCAATTGAGGTTGGAATTGAGGAAGAGGAGGCTAAGGGAAAAGGTTGCTGAAGACCACACTGGCTTAGATGGTACTTGCCCCTCAGAGCTCTAAAGTTGCTGCTGTGTTTCTCTTGTCCTTTCCTCGTGTTGCTTTTCTTCTGGCTTGATCTATCTGGATAAAAGAGAAGTGCTTCCCAGGTATGATAGTGTGTCTGTAGCAAAGGGATTCCTCCTCTTAAATGACCTCCTGACAGAGCAAATTCAACTGTAAGATTCAGACTCCGTGGTACGTTTGCTGTGTGAGTGAGTGGTCACTTTGGGAAGTGAACACTGCTCTTTAGTGAGCATGGATCCATTGCATGGCACAGCACCGCGGCCTCGCTTGCAGCTTTGACCCAATGACTGTTGACAACAGTGCATTTATATGAGTACTTAAACTACTTAGGGGAGCTGCCAGCAGCTTTTTGGCTATTTTATTGCTTGAGTTGCTTTAATCCTGCCTGTACAGCACCAAAAGTGCATGCATTTTTAAAAATAGTCAAGAAAATTCTCCTTCCTTTTGTTTCTCGACAACAAAAAAAATCAGAGGGGAAAGAAAAGAAAACAAAACACCCCTCAACCCTGAAGTAAGTAGAATTGCTTTTGATGCATTCTTCTTTAATAGAATAAAGATGTGCAAGAAAAGCACAGTAGGCATCGCAAACGCGTGACCCTCTGTCCACTTGCTGTTACAAACAGAGCAGCAGCCTTCAACTCGCTGCTCTTAGCTTCCTGAAAGGTGTTACAGCTTTGCCTCAAAGGTCCAATATCCAGGATAACAATGATTTACCTTATTTACTAGTGCCTGACCTACCCTTTAGTATACTGCTCCTTCACTTAGTCAGCTAAATGAGTGCCAGATATTGTTCTCCTACAGGAAGTTCTTCCTGGAATTCTGCAGCAAGCTGAAGAATTGGTCAGTGGGAAAAAGAAAATAAGGTCAACTTTCCCTTAGGACTAGAGAATACAAGAAATGCCCTAACACCATTTGAGACCGCCTTCCCAGAAAAGTAACAAATACAAAAAGCCACAAATACAGATTACACAAACTGGGGCATGTAACCACTTCTCACTGTTGTTTTTATTTTTCCCCTCAGGATGAATTTAGTGTAACCTGTGTTGAAGCAAAGGGAAAAATGATTTATGTCCCAAAAGGATATGTTCCAAGATGACGATTTGATTTTCATTAGTTAAGAAACTATAATGAATACAAGGTGGGTGTTACCTGATGTGAGAAGCCTTTGCAAAAGATGGGTCACAACAGATAATAGAATAGCAGTTTGGTGGGTGTTTTTTCCTTTTTTTCTTCTTTTTTCTATAAACTGTTTTGTTAGTTTAACTTATATAAGCAAATTTTTGGCTAATGTCACCCTGGCTGGCCAGGAAAATGTGAAGCATCTCTGGGAAGGTTTGTAGTAAGAGCAATGCTTAACGTGCGTCTGTGACAGGGCTCCGGCATGTATATTTTTAGTTAACCTTAATAATTTCTTTCACCCCATTTGGCCCTAGTTTCCAGAAATTATGAATCATAGTTCTTGATAAAACAGAAAATACTACATAATAATAAGAAAAAAGAAATCTTACATATTTCCCAGGAATAGCTGTTGAGTGTCAATTTGTCAGATGTCTTTTCTTCCTATATATCTTCACTTTCTGAAGACAGGTCTGGAGAAAACTGTGTCTGCTCTTTAAGATACAAAGATTACTGACAAATTACAGCCTTGTGATAAAAGAGACAATGATGAAGACAAAAATACTGTAGCACTTGGGCAATAAAAAGTGACAGAGCTGAAAAGTTACCAAGGAATGTTTCGGAGAAACAGAGGATGTGATCTTAGGGTCTCTGGAGAGAACAGTTATTTTATTATATTCTGTTCCTATTATCACTTTCATTTTGTTCCAGGGAGATTTTCAGCAACTTGAGAAATACATTTTGGGGCCAGCTCTCCCTCAGATATGTGCACACAGCTCCCCTTGACTTTAATTGGAGCTGCGTGCGGGCATCCGAGAGCAGGATTTAGCCTTTGGTGCGTGGCTTTCTGTAGCTCCCATACACAAAACGCGAGCCCAAAATGACTACCTTAACCCCTCATTAACATGTAAGGCTCCTAAGGCAACAGGGACACATTAGGTGGGAAGTATTGAGGGGGGAAAAAATATTCTGGGTCTGTTTTTATCCCCCATGCATCATAATCGTAACTTATTTGTTGTATTCATTGAACCAACAAGCGCGCACAGTTGCTGTAAAACAAGTGCTGGGTCCCATGTGAGGTACCGTTTCAATTTTACGGTAAATTTCCTGTTTTATGGATTCCTTTCTGAAAAACTCTTCACAGTGTTCTCGCAAGAATATGAGCCTTTCTTTAAAACACATGTAATTGTTGCCATGTTACTAGTGTTTTGCCTTAGTCTTTACTTATCTCCAGTTTTGGTTTCACCAGTTGTTGTTATTACTTCTTAAATGCTTTATTTCTGCTTTACGTGCTTCTCATTAGGGTTGCTATTTTAGGGTGCTCTTAAAATATATATTTTATGGCATTCAGCTAATTACATAGAGCTTCTTCTGATGTGAGAAAGCATCTTATTTACAAAACCCCCCTCTGATCAGGCAGTAGTTAAAATACATGTACAGGATATTACAATTTGAAGTGTGCAAGGCATTTGTGTTTTAATTAAAATCTTAGAGAAAGAACTTGTTCACATGAGTTACTAGCTGGATTTTTAGCAGGTTGTATAAATGGTGACAAATTATATCTTTGTATTCAGGAAGAATATGGAATTACTTGTTGAAAATCAGGACATATGTTAAATCTTTTCAGTGCCTGCTATAAATATTAAAGATATGTGGGCATGAAAGTATACAAGTGCAAATGACCCAAGAGTAATTAAAAGTACTTGGTCTGCTTCTGTTTCTTATAGAAATATCTAGTTTTGCTTCTGTTTTTTTTGTAGAAATATCTAGTTTGGGGGAGAGGAAGGGAAGGAAAAAGGAAAAATTGGAGGAAGAGAAGCAGCCACGTTGTTTGTCAACATCTTGTCACAGCATCAGTATTGATGGTGTATTTCAGTATAACAGATGAGGAGGAAATAATTGAAGGAAAACTCTCTCAAATCCTTGAGGGCAGCACTTGGTTCATCCTAGGTCTAAGTGCAAGATGCACAAGAGGCCTTTCTTAGGACTTTGCTGCTGGAAGAGCATGGTGGTCCTACTGCATATATGTTTATTCCATGCAAAACCTTGTCATGTTGAAGAATGTTGCATTTAAAATAAGTAGGGGGGTGGGGGGAAGCCTCTTGGGTGATATTTCCTTTATCTAGAAAGTGGTGCAAGCTCTTTAGTGGGGCACTTGCCTCAGCCGGTCCCTTAACCTGTGGAGAAATGGAAAGCAATGTTAGCAATATTGCAAGAGCATGAACAGATCCCAGCAGCGATCAGGGCCTCGTGTGACTGTATGGAAAGAATAAGAGATTGTCTTTTCTGTAGAGCATCTACTGGAAAGGTTGCTCAGCAGAGATCCTGAAAATAGGAGAGATGACTCAAAGCTTTCTGACTAAACAGAAGTGCTGCTCATGCAGGATGCTGGTAGTTCCAGCTACCTCTGCTTGGCATTTACTTGTTGTCTTAATGTGCTTGATTATTGATATGCAGTTTTTATTTTGCATTATGGTTCAAGGTCTTAACTGAGAGCAACGAAAGAAATAAAGGGATGACTGCATCTTGAGGGGAAATACTGAAATTTCAGTAGGGACTAGGGAGAAGCAAATTTTTGGCAAGTTACCTGTCAAATCTAATCATAACTCTGGTATACCTTGAAAGAAACCTCCAATAGGTATGCTATATGGGTATAATGTTTTCTGATTAATTTTATATACGTATGTATGTGGCATGCATGGCTGTTCTAGGGCTCTGCTTGTAGATAGTATTAATAAATTATCCTTATTCAGTAAAGTTATTACAACTTCCTGGATTTTATGGGTGGCATATGAGCAGGAACAGGAAATTTAGATTGTTGAGTAACATCTGTGATTGACACGTAGCTCAGCAATATTTTCCTAATTGGAATTTGCCTTTGATCAAGGTAGAAGTAATGGATGTTATATAGAACTTCTTATTAGCTAACAAATAAGCAACAGAAAACCTCACATCCTCCAGCAAAAAAGGAAGGATGAGGGAACCCATAGCTTTGTGCCCAGTTACTTTATAGATGCTACTTGAAGTATATAGGTGCAGGATCATCTATAAATTGGTGCTTGTTAATTTGTAAGGATTAGTAAAACTTACTGTGGTAGCTAGTGTTGGAAGTTGAAAGCTGTATTGTGAAAATTGCTTTTTGGAAACATCTGACCTGTTATTCACAGGTGCTTCACATAAATCACTGTTTTCTCTCTCTTCCATGTTCATGAATTTAGTGCAATTAGATAAACTGAAACTCCTGGCAAGAGATTGGCTTTTGAGAAAATGGAGAGCTTTAAATATCAATAAAATGTGTGGAAGATGCTACGTAATTACTGGTGAACCTTTTGTGGTTGCCAAAATACCCTAGTATGTCTGTTTAGAGTAAAAGTGCTCATCTTCAAAAATGACACCTCTATTAAATTAACTGTTTCTGCTAGCCCGCTTGTTTACTTAAGGCCATTTTCACATAAAATGCCAGTAATGCAGGAGACTGACGTCATCTCCTTCCACATGTGCTCTTTCATGTGTTTTTATCCCATATGTATAAGGAGGGATTTTGGTCTTGTGATTAGTTCAAAAGACTGAGAATTTTGCCTCTTGCTTGCAAGTAGATATGACCTTTAATTTCAACAGTGCTGGATATTTACTCTGGTAAATTGAGACAAAATGTGGCAGCAGGTACCTATTTGTGAGGAACTTGGTTTAGATATCTAAATACATATATGTATGTAAATATATGCATAGAAAAATCTGCTTTTCATTTAGTTCCTCTAACAAAGTGATTGTGATATTAGCTTCCTAAGTGCACCGAAACATTAATACTTGAAAAGTGGTTAGAGATCTTCAGGGGAGGAAAAAAAAGTATGAAGTGTTCTTAAACATGAAACAATTAGAGATCAATTAAAGGTTTAACTTTTAGGAGCATGTTCAACAAGTATTTCCACTGGAAAGCTTTTATATGAATAGCTTCCAGGGCCCTGGGACATCTTTAGGCAGCTCGCCTCTATTGTTTTAAGTAGCCCTTAAGCAATTCTTGCTTTATTGAAGTATTGGATGTACCATATATGAAATTAGCTGTGTGTGCATGGAAACTTTATTTTGCATGTCATGAGGTAGTTCCTATTTCTAGTTCTCTGCTCAACTTCCTCAAGGTGGTTCTAGCTCGATGATAGACTTTTTAGTGATGTCTAGGTGTAATTTGAGGTAACTTAGACTCTGCAAAAGCTTTCTATATACATGAATGCCCCCAAGTCTTTACAGAACTAATGTAAAGGTAGCAGGAACAATCTCTGCTGATTAAAGTAAATGTCACCAAAATATGCTGGCTACATTAATAGGACATCATCTTTCTTGGTTATCCCCCTGTAATTTGGGAGCAATGCCACTGCAGCTGGTGGCCTTAAAATTATATGAGAGGAGAATTTGTTTATAGGAAGATGTCCCTTTTCTTGGAGCTGCTGCAGAATCGGAGCTATTAAGGGCAGCAAATAATGGATTCAGCCATTTACAGGCCAAAATGGGGGGTGGCTGATGAAATAATACTGGCAAAAAAGGAAGAAAAACAAAACAAAACATACGACTTCTGTTTCAGGTTAAGCAAAAAGATGAAAGATAAATATTTCAGAGAAAAAAAATCTGCTTGAGCCACTGTTGTAGAAGCCAAAAGAAATAATGCCCTAGGTCTGTAACATGGTGTTTCTGCTCTGAAGGAGCAACCTCATGGAGAAAACCGCTAGCCAAGGCGTAGGGTGTCCAGGTTGAGTTCCTTGACTTGTTTAGGTGGGAGCGGGTGATCCATGTGCTCTGTGTACAGGAAGGCTCTCGGTTTTGTTTAGAGCAGTAGAGGTCAAGTGCTCTTGAGCGCTGCTGCTGACACTGCTGCTTTTTCTTTTTTCTTTTTCTTTTTTCCCCCCTCTCCTTTCTCTCCTTTGAAAAACACCAAAGTCTTGAAGTGTTTTTGCAATGTATACTTCCAGTAACCCCCCCCCCACAACTGTGGTTCCCGGCTATAAGAACACGGCAGTCAAAGATAACCTAGTAATTCATGCCTCAGTCATCTTGGACCCTTCAAAAAGTGAAGAGAAAAAGAGATTAAACTGTGGGATTTTGTTTGTTTTCTCAAATTTGGGGTGTTTGTAGTCAAATCGGGCAGAGCCCTTTGCAGAGGCCGTGTGTGAATGTGTTGATGTAGGGGTGGAAGAGGCAAAATCGGTGCCCGGTTGTGCGTGTGGATCCGTGCGGGTGCCGGGCTGGAGCGCGAGGCCGGTGCCTCTTGATGAGCAGAAGCTGATGGAGCAAGGGAAACCCATGGGAAACCCGAGCTTCCTCTTCCCGTTGGCCAGCCTCCTCCTTCCCAATGCTGGCAACGATCCCGAGGAGCCCCGAGCTCGCTGGCTGAAGGCCTGGCCTCATTAAGGTCCATGCCAAGCCTCCCATTGACTTCACCGTCACCGTGGCCAGCCACCTCCCTGCTCCGTTGTTTATTGAGCTGTTCCGATGGGTTTGGGACAACGATGCTCCAATGGTTCATAACTCTTCTCCCTGCAGAGGCACAGCCAGCTCCACGTAAAGGCTGCTTCTGGTGAGCCTTTTATCAGCATCTTCATAAACCCGTCCAAAACGACATCAAATCCTCAGGGGTTCCTCCATAGCTGCACCCTGGAAAGTGCTTTTTTCCTTTTCTTTTTCTCTCTTTTTCCCCCTTTTCCTATGTGCAGTCAGATTCCAGTGCAGTGCCTTCCCTAATATAATTACACATATGCAAAAACTGGCAATCCAAATGTGTTAGGGAGCCAGTGGAAATGGTAAGAGCATATCCGAGGCAAGGGTTCAGGCCAGAAAGTACTGGATGTCATTTTGACAGAAAGAGGGAGAGGAGGAAAAAAGAAACAAACAAAAAGAGCAGGTCTCAAGTGGTTCCTTATGGGAGTGGTATATTCATCCTATTCTTTTTTTTTTAAAAAAAAAAGTCTATTTTCAGAGGTTTTGATGTAAAAGTAGTTAAAAAGCAGGTTTTAGGAACTGATTATTAATAACTCAAAGCTGTATTTGACATAGAGAACCTCCTTTTGTCTTTCAAGTTTCATAATACATTAAGTTTTTTTTGAATACAAAGAGGGCCCTTCATTTGATCAAGCCCCTTTACTTTGACTTGTTTGGTGCCATGTGCTGTTAAGAAGAAAAGAAACAAAACCCACAGGCAAATATAAACATAAAATAAATGATTATGCAAGCTAAAAGAATCCTGCAATGAAGGATTCGGACCCAATTTGGAAGTGGCTCGCTCTGTGGTCCCTCTGACCTCAAGCACAACAGAAAAACACGTTATTGGAAACCGCTCTAAAGTAAATACTCCTCTTGGCTGGTGCCAGCGAGGGCCTCGATGCTGCCGGTGCCCCGCGTGCCTCCGCTGACCTGCTCGCCCCGTGTGGGCTGGCAGCCAGGCCAGGAAAATGCTTTTAAAAAAAAAAAAAAAGGAGTTTTGGGAAATATTTACTTTCGGTTTAAGCCCTTAGTGTTTGTTTTTACCATTTTGGTGGAGAGGTTTGAGAGCACGCAAGTGGAAGCGGAGACGGGCTCTTTGGGCTGATGCTTGCAGTGCCGGCGGGGTCCTGCGGGAATCCGGGATGGGATCTGCTGCGGGAATCCGGGATGGGATCTGCTGCGGGAATCCCTCGAGGCTCCGGGTTGGATCTGTGCATGCTGCAACTTTTTGCAGGGCGGCTTTTGAGCAGTGCAAAAACGGAGAACATGGTCGGTTGTGCAGGATGCAGGAATCCCCTGCAAGCATGCTTATTATTGTTGTTATTTTTTTAAAAAAAGGGCAAGTGAGAGAAATGATTTCATAGATTTAATAAGCAGTTCAGAGCGTCCTGGCAGACTCCTTGTACTCTGTGTGTTTCTCATTGTTCTCTAATGAGTAAAGGCCCCGTTAATGTGCATAAGGACATATCAGAAGCACATGGCACCGAGGAAGCTTGGGTGGCGGGAGATTTGATCAAAGATATATATATTTTTTCCAATCTGACCCCAAGTATTTGATGAAGAAGATTAACGTGGAGACAATTTACCAAACAAATACAGCATCAAGAGCCAAGAGACGGGCTAAGGGAATTGAAGGCTCCAGATTGCCCACATAAAGAATATCATTAAACATAAAGAAAACAAAGCCAGGATGAATGTCTGGGATGTGGAATCTGATGGAATGGGGCTTCTGCTGCTGATTGATTCTTATTTTTTAATGCTATTTTTTTTAATATAGTACATGAGACTTTTTTCAAATGGGGGGTGGAATTTTGCCTGTGACCTGGGTTCTAATACTGTTACTCTAAGCATTTAAAAAAGATTTCTGGAGCAGAATTGGTTAATTAGTGCTTTGTGTTACACTGTGTTACATATGACCCAACCAGAGATAAAAAGGTTTAAAGGTCTCTTGTAACCCTGCAATGCCATTTGTAACACAAAAATAACCCCCTTTCATTACTGGCATGCCACTGTAGCAGGCAGGTTATTTTTTCCCTTTGCTGCAAAGAGGGCAGCTTTCGCATCAGAAGAATTCTTGGCAAATTAATGCGCTACCTCTTGGGCTAATTAAATTAGAAAGGATCAAAAATACAGAGCAGCTTTTGTGGTGGACACAATGTTGTGCTTCATGCATCTTGCTCAGAGAGGAATTTCTGCCATTTAGCCCCTTTTTGCCTCTAGCAGCGTTCTGGACTCTCTAACACAGTCAAGTTCCTAATTTGCCTCAATGAGAGAGAATTATTAACTGATAATAAGAAAAGGAGCATTCACAGCTCCAGGCTGGGCTGTGTGGAAAAGGGTGAGCTACACAGCACCTGAAGCGCATGCAATTTTTATTAATTCCTGCCTAAAACAACGCATTCAGGAGTAAAATTGCTGTGCAAATGACAAAAACAATTATAATTTTGATTCTTTGGTTCTGAAAACATGAACTGCTTTATCTCAAATATGACTAGATTAAACTAATAACAACTTCACCTCTCCCTAAGTCTCTGCTGAGCGGCTTGGGCTGCAGCAAGTGCATTTCATTTTGAAGTTGGTTCCACTTAAATTGATTGCACTTATCTTGAGAAATACTTTGGAAAGCACAAGAAAAGGTGTAGTTTTTCATTTAGACTAGCCATATAAATGGTCACACTGTTTCTTGCTCAATTGAAACAACAATTGCAGTGTTAGTGAGAACGACTTATATAATAAAAGATATTAAATTTTATCCAAGCTAACATGAAGCCTTCACAAGAACGTGTGTCAATGGATAAAAGTTCATACTAGGTGCATGTATTTTGTTTTTCCCCATTAATGGCATTTCTTTTTAGCATGGGGATATATATTTTTAAAAGGCATTATTGTCCTCAGTGGCACTGACCTGTGCTCCTCTTCAGATTGAAGCTAATGTCTCCAACCAAATCACCACCCAGGCCTACTCTAGGCAAACTTTAAAGCTAATTGCTGGATAGGGAAAATGAGGTAAAGATCCTGCATTTAGAATTAAAAATATATATATTTTTCCAAAACTCCCTACTTCAAAATGTTTAAACTTCTGCTGTGTTTTTCCATGGAAATCTGGACCATAGAAAAACAGTGTATTTTTGCCCTAATAGTTCTACTTGCTGCCATAGTTGCATCTTCTGAACTTTTAAGTATCATCTGCATCTGTTTTATTTTTTATTTCAACCATACGTCCTTTTATATGTGCTTTAAAAAAAGAAAAAGAATGAAATTCAAAGATCTTGAAATAGTAAGGAGGGCATGTATGCGAGTTACAGCAGCCCCAGGGTAACAGTATCTTGCTCACTAATGATTCACATGGAGTTTGTGTCTCGTTACACTCCTATCTCCTTCTCCCTTTCCTTTTCTGAAAAGTAAAAGGATGCTGTTGAAATGGTCTGCATTTCACTGGCATGCTTAACATCTCCTCAAATCATTTATTTATTTATTTTTGTGCGTGTGTTTAATTTGGAGCTTTGGAGGAGAGGAAGCTTTTTAGTAAAATGTGAAGCCTTGGGATTTTGGCATAATGTTAAATAGACAAAAACCCATATCGGTGTGTGACACATGTATTTTGTATGGCTTGTGATGATAGACTGATATCTGCATTTATATTAAATAGTGCCTGGAGGTCAACCTAGAAAGAGGTAGTGTTCTGCCTCCTGGCTAAATCTAAACCCTGAGCAACCCTATTTTCTGTAAATCTCGTACTTTTTTGGTGCATTGATCTAAAAGCCAGTCATGGGGGGAGGTAAGGCGGAAAGTGAGATTTCTCAGATGTTCCCAGCCCCACGGTACCTTCCAGCATTCGCACATTGGATGATGTTGGGTTTTGTCTCCTGTCTTCCTGCTCCTCCGAAGATGAAGCTCGAAGGAAAAAAGCAATCCAAGGAACGGTGTATTTGTGCGGACAGCCCAATTATTCCAATTAATTGCTTTTAAAATAAAATATTCTTGACATGTGTAAAGGTGGGAGAGGGTGACACATGGCGTAGAGCCGTGTGTGTGAAAAGGAGAGCGTCTGCAGATATTAGCACAGATCGTGGAGGCTAAAGATGCAACTTGGGGGGCAACTGCACATCTGTGGCTGGCCCCGTGGCCCATTTGGTACCTGCCCCGTGGCTGGTGCACAAGGATGCTCCTCTCTGGGCACATGATTGTGTTAGGCCACTGTTAGGGGTTGCCGTATTCGTGCAAAAAATTCGTCCGAAAAAGAAAGAATATATATATCAGATTGTACAATAACTCATTCTGTTGTCATTTTTAAGGATTTTAGATGAACTGGGTCACGGTCTGATTGGGTGAGTCACTAAAGAAAAATGTCCTCTCTGTGTCTGACTACGAACAGACATGAAAGAGTTTCATGGTGTGACTTTTGAGATGGGGGGACTTGGAGTCGGCTTCAGAGTGCCTGGAAGAGCCTCTGGAGAAAAACGGGTACCTCTTTGTTGCTAGATTGTACCAAACTTATCACTGATAAGGCTTATTTGTTTGCTGGTGAAGGAAGATGTCTTCAAATATTTCTGGCCCCTTAGCGAGTATTTTTGAGGCTGCTTTAGTGCACTACAATGGAGTATGGGCATGAATAAAAGGTGAAATAAAACTATAAATATTATCTGTTAGCTAAAAATGTATTTTTTTCAAATTATTTGGGAGTGAGTATGGTTTCTTACAAGTCTGTAAAGAAATCATTTGAAACCTTATTTTTGGTACATTCATTGTTATAAGGTAAAAAGAAAAGAAGGTTAAGGAAAAAATGTGAATGCTTGCATTAGTTGATCATTGTGAAATGTACTCTTACTTAACACAGAGAAACTCCTGAACTTGTGTGTATGTGTTTACATCTTTATTTTCAACATCTTTGGCATTACCAGGAAAAATGGACAGTTTGGGAAAAGCAATGACAAGATTATAGTTAATTTTTAGAGCTAGATGTAGAATTCTCTACATTTCCTGGATGACAAAGTAACTTTCTATCCAGGTGACTTCTAGTAGTACAAGATTGGACAAGAATGTCATCTTAGGAAATATTCTACATGCATTCAGGCTAATGAAAGCCTGGGTACATTCTGATTGCTTTTTGCAGTTTCTAATGGAAAATGTGTTTTTTGGGCAAAGAAGCCATCCAGGAGTTTAAAGGGATAGAAAAGTTGCTTTGCCAGCTCCTGCATTTCCAGGTCTTCTGCTTGCAAAGGCTTTAATGCTGGAGCATCTTCAGGCTCTGATGTGCAAAGGCCACGTTATCCACTGTGGTGCTTGATTTGCCCTATAGGAATGGCTCTTGCCTTCTCTGGTGTTGGAGATATACTATTATTTTCAGGACTTCAGTGATTTAACTAACAGTGTTTCATCATTTTCCATGTATTAACTCTGGTGTTGATGTTATGAGCTATGGGCTGATGTTAGGGGAGGTCAGAACACCTTGCTTGGGTCACTCTCAGAGGAGACCATGGGCAAACCCTTAGGACCCAAGCGAAGCCATGCTCACAACATTGAAATGAGGCTGTTTTCCCTTTTCTCAAGAGGTCAGATGCCTACCCCAAACATATGTGTGCTTTTCTTGAGCAAACTCTGTTGGCGTCTGTTTGCCAAACGAATATAGTCCTAGATACGCAAACTGTTGCTTGCTTTTTAAAGCAGGGCCAGTTTGGTGCTGATGATTCACTCCGTGCAATTCTGCCCAGCAAGAATGATTCTTCTCTCTCTCTTTTTTTTTTTTTTTTTTCTTTCTTTTTAAATGAGACTTCATTTTCTGAGAATTGAAGGATTTCTGAGCTGCATCATTTTAATCTTTTCAGCAAGGAATCCCTCTTTTTCTTTTGAAATGACGTAAGTTGCTGAAATGGGAATATTCACTTCATAGCTCTACTACTGGTCCTAACACAAGTTCAGGATTTTGGATCTGGGTCTGAACGGGAAAGAGCAGTGCTCCAGGGAGGCACTAACAGCAATATCATGACTGATTCCTAAAGAGAAGAGCAGCTTTTTCACTCCAGGGAATGCCATGGCTCTTTGAGTGCAAGATTTTAACAAGTCAGTGTTGCTGCTGCTTTTGGCTAGCTTGGTACCCACTGGAGGTGTCATACGGTTTCTTTTGGACATTGAAGTTATATGTAAAGAAGGTGTCAGAGAAAATTGCAATGTCCCAATTCCTCATTTTTCATTATTTTTTAAAGTTTTTCCTCTCTCTGAAATTGCTAATAGCAGATGCTTGAATTCTAGTCAAGTGAAAAATTCCATTTGATTTCAAAATAAGTTGGATTGGATCCTAGCATCAGTTTGGCACCTATGAAAATACAAACATATGCAGGGGCTTCACTTTCATCTGAACTAAAAAAATGCTATTAGAGTCCAGGGGCAAAATTTTGAAATTAGTTATTTAGAAGAAAAAAATGTAAAAATTTATCAAAAGCTTCTGCTTAAGGAGTTTAGAATATTGCTGAATAGCTTAAAAAGTCAAGCAAAATGTGCGAGTTTGAGTATAGGCTGTGTTGTTGGCCTGTCAGTGGAATTGTCTTAGATCTCACCATTGCACTTTGTGTCTTTTTTTTCTCAGTATTGGTTGGTTCTGAAGCCACCATTCTTTGGCTTGTGATTCCCTTGTATATGTTTGATTTGGGTTTGCTCTTGGGGTGTTCTGTTCTAGTTGGGTTGAGCATATGGTTTGATTTTTGAGTTAACTGACACCATTTCTTACACATGCACATTACTCATTCACCATGCAAGTTCAATAAAATTATGGCATCTCTTATTTTTTTTTATTTAAAGCTGACAAAGAAGTCATACTTAAAACCAATCTAGGAAATTACTTCATTGTCAAAATTATTTCCTCTGATCATTTCCATGCTTAATTTTATATTATTCTTTCTGTAGCTCTGGTGGAGCACTTTTACCACTGGAATGAATGGGAAAATGACATCATAGCAAAATGTCATGTTTTTTCAGCTCTTAAATGGCAGAACTACAATTAATCAAAATTGGTGTGATTTTTATGAAGTGGTATGACCAATAATTTAGAATTTTAATTGGTACCTGAAATGCTTTTTTTGTTGGTGGTGGTTTAAGGCATAAACATCAAAAAGTAGCAGAACAGTGCAAAGCTGATGTGGGCATGTGTAGTTAACAACAGATATCACTTGCATTGTGTGAAATGGTAAATATGCAGAGCTTTAAAAAAGAAACAAAAAAAAGGCCAACAAAAACCTATTTTTCTTTGCACTCTCTGGGAGGATGTTGTGCCTATGTCTTTGCAAAAAATAGCTTATTTCATTTTATGTTGAACCGAGCAGTGTATGGGATGGCAGCCTGCCAATTAGTGATCCATTTTCTCAGAAACCTAGTTTGAGGCTATGCCAACCAGTCACATACATCTTATCTTCAGCATCATAGTGCAGCCTCGTAATTCGTGCAAAATTATGTTTGACGTTAAATTATAAACCCTTAGTGTAATAATAAAAAAATAAATAACCCTAAAAGCAAATTAAAAATTATGTTTTCACTGGAGCAGGTTATAAGCCCACTAGAAATGTGATCTGTAGCCATCAGTCTATGGGCACAATTCCATTTCTCAAGGGTTTCCCCTCCCCACTGCAATTCACAAAATTAAGTTTAGTTAGTGCAGGGGTGTGTTTTATTTATTTTTCTTTGGGTTAAGGGATAAGAATTTCTTAAAGATGTGACATGAGGCTGCATCCTTGCCACATCCCTCCTTTTGGTCACGGGAGGGTTTTCTTTAATGCTGCCGCATTTGATAAGATGACTTTCTTTAGAACCAAATACTAAAGCACAAAAATAAATGCTGTCCAGGCCCTCATTCTCATCTCTATCGAAAAGCTGGTGCTGATAGGGAAGAAAAGTGTGTTTCTTCTTGTTGCTGAGGGTTTTTTGTTGCATTTAACTCTGGGTTATTAACTAAGCAGAGCTTTCACATGTATTTAGCAGGGCAGCCTGCAGCCCTATCCAAGATGCGTGGCCTGGGTGTCCCCTCTGAGCAGGTCCCATGTACCAGGAGGAGGTCCCAGAACCAAGCAGCAACATCTCAAGGTCCTTCACCATCTATTGGGGATGGTTTCACAAAGAGCTAATATTCTTACATTGTGTTACTCTTTTTGCATCTCTTTCCAAAAATTTGATTTTTATAAGAGTTGTGGTAATGGCGTATGATTTACTATGGGAAACACACTAAAATAATGGAAACGTTTCCTATCTAATACCTCCCATGCTCCCCACTTCTGAAGCTCCAGGCAAATTCCATAATGTACTGCTTGGTGGATATCATCTGCTAGGATGAATTCATAACCCTGGTGCTATTAAAAGCTTGAAGATGCTTCTGCACATCGCATATGAGATATAATTTTACAAATGCTGGCCATATTAATAAAGAAGATAATTAGCGAGAATATTTCTCAACAGTCTATGATTGTTTGCACGTAAATGTTCTTCTCGTTAATTGGAATTCAGGCTCCAGTGAAAATGGTTTTAGGAATATTTCAGTGCCCCAACATGTGAAAACTAATCCAAAATCACTTAAAATCTGATTTTTTCACTTGCTTTACATAGTGGACTTCAGTTTTAAATCATAGCCTAGAGAATTACTTGGCACCTTTAAGATAATACTTAGCACTATACATTCAGAAAGCCTGCGGTATAATGGACTGAGAAGAGTGCGTTCATTTTTGAGTATTATCTTCTGCTTTCTGCTGTGGCCTAGAACACCAAAACTGGGAGTTTATTCATTTAATGGCCCCTTCTCCCCAAATCCTGGCCCTGTGCTTTCTCTTCCTTATCTTCTTGTGCCAAATCAATTGAAATATTGGAAATTAATTTTCCAGCTTGCTTGGGGAGGGCAGAGGTGTGTTAACTCCGTTGGGCGCTGTGACACCATCCAAAGTCTACAGTTGGTCATTGGTTCCCATTAGCATGAAACTAGACCTGGTTGGGCTCCGCTTCTCTTTCATTCCGGAGCTCTTTTACATGACAAAAGAATCTGCCCATCTCCAAGGGATACCTTTGGCACTTCCACCCTTCCTAATTTCTTTGCACGCCCTCGTTGGCTGTTGAATCTTGGAGCTCATGCGGGATACGGGGAGATCCGTCCGTCTGCTTTATTTCACCTAAGCAAACTCTATGCTCCCTTGTTAGCGCAGGAAGCATTTACAGAAGTTGTTTAAAGAGCAATTGCTCCTCTTTGCTGGGGATGCTGGCGTCTCTGCTCTGAATTTAAATCAGACTCATGACGCAGAAGGAAAACGTAAGGATTCTGGGCTGCGTTTGCAGGCCAGGCATCGCTCTTGGGCTTGGTCCATGCGCAGGGCCCCAGCAGAAGAAGATTTCATTAGACTGCCTATGTGTTTAGGCAACTTTATAGCCCCTGCATCATTAAAATTGTGCACCGAAGACAGAACTGGGTGGTTGGAAATAACGCAAATAAGTTCTGAACACTGTCAAGTAAATGTAATTTTATTCTTGAAGTTGGAGATCCGAGGGCCATGTTAGACACAGGACTCGCTTTCTTTACTATAGCGGGGAATTAAATAAATGCAGATTGTGGGTCAACAAATGGTGTCTACACTGACTGTACTTCTGTTTTTGTTGTTGCCTTTAAGTTTCCTGTGTGTTTAGCTATAAAGTCTTGTTCCCTTTATCTGTCTTGACAGATGGAATCAGTAAATGTTACATTATCAAGTTTTATCCAAAAATGTCGTTCACTGATAGCGCATTTATATTGTGTCATAATAGCTCTTTGTACTGAAGCACAGAGAGCTGGGAAAATCCTGACCAGTGAGTAAGCTCACATTTTTAAAGTTGTAAAAAAGTTCTTTGTTCTGCCGCATCCTATTTTTAGGGCGAACTTAATTAAAGTGAGTAAGGAATTTAGAAATTGGGAATAGGAAAAATGGGTCATTATTAATTATTATGTATATAATAAATCCAAGGGTTGAGGTCTTTCTTCACAATACATGTGTGTCTTTTCCTTCCTCTCAGGCATTTTGCATTACCAAATAACTACTGCTGCTCTTTAGGCTCTGCTTTGAGACCTACTGAATTGAGTATCTAACTCTGAGCAGCTAAGAAGGGTATTTTGTGTTTTGGGAGGATTTAGGGGTGCTTTTTGGTGGGGGTCAGACATTGCCAAGGGAATTTTCATGCTGAATTAGGCATAACACCCTAGTAAAATTTGTTTGCACTAATGCAGCTCTATAGCTGCTTTTCCCTCTCCAAGTGGTTCTGCTGAGACAACCTGTGCTGGGCTGGGGCAGAACCAAACCTGCTCACTCACCTCATCTCCAGGACCCAGGGGGACGGCACAGATGAAGGAACCTAGACCTGGCCCAGCACCAGCAGCTCCTCTGCAGCTCCTTGGCTCAGGATAGCAAATGGGAGCCTTTCTGACTTGTACCTTTATTACTATTCTTAGGTGAGACAAAAACCCCGGAAAAAATCTTTTTTTTGTTTGCTTTTTGAAGTGGTTCCAAATTACCAAATGAAAATAAGTTTTTTAGCTGGCTCTACAAACTAAAGGTTGGTTTGCAGCTCCTTTTTGCAAAAGGGTTATACTGGGGCACAAACAGTTCAGCTGAAGACCAGCAATATTTGACCTTTGCAGGAAGGTTTCCTAACCCTTTTTTCTTCAACTCTCACTGTGTTACTTCTGGTCACAGAGAGATTGCTAAACAGTCGGGACTAGAACACTTTGTGCTGTTAAATGTCCTGGATTTTGCACCCATAATTCTGAGATTATTCCCTCTGACATGCTCCTGAATGACTTCAGTTTGGACTCCTGTAAATTATTGCCCTTGGGCTTCTCTGCCTACAAGGAGGCAGGAAGTGTTCAGCAGAGATGGAAACACATCCGTATCCTCTGTCAAGTAGTTGCCATATTTAAAATTGCAGGTGGACAGATTTTAGCCATGGAAAAATCAACTAAGGAAATGATTGCTGTTTATTTTTAGACTAGAAAAGGGGGCTATAAATAAAACACCTACCTTGTATTTATTATATTTGCAATAGATTTGCAAGAATGCAAAAGAAAATAAAGCATAATTAACTCCTAGTAGAGTTTGTATTCTCATAAGCATTAAATTTCTTTTAATTGCACATATTAAGCACTGTGTGACTTAAACTCTAAATACAAAAAGAATTACAAGAAAATGAAGTTTTTGCTGCAGTCCCACATTAGCTTTTTCATTTGATTGTGTTCCCTTTCGTGACTTAAGCAGGTTTTAAGGAAATGATGAGTAAAGGGATTATAACTACCAGCTCTGCACGTAAAGGTAAAGAACAAAGTTTTTGTAGGCCAAAACTTCTTTCAGTGGAGAATATCAGCTTTGAACACATTGGTCTTAATGGCTTTGAAGAAAAAATCATAGAATCTTACCTTGTAGTGGACAAATTGTTACTCTCCTAATGTTAGTTATGAAGAGCAATTAGCTGTGGAAACACAACAGAATTAGTTTGAAACTGGTTGGGGTTTTGTTTGGCTGTTTTTTTCCCCGTTGATAGGTTTGGTGTGGAACGTCACGCTTTCTATATGTAATAGCACACCTGGTAACCTAACAAGAGGTGAGTGTTGTTTCTTAACTTGCTAGTGCTAGTTCAGCACTTCTTGTGCCATGGTGGTACCTTGCTTATTTGTGTCTTCATGGATGCACTTCATGAATGGGTTTTAATGCATAGTTTCAATGTATAAGCATTAAAACCTCATTAAAACAGGCACGTACCATCCATACCCGTTGTGGGCATTTGCTGCTGCCCATAGTTTTAAGTTCCCAGTCTGACAGCCTGCTATGCTGATCTAGACTTTATGGCGACTACTCGGATGCATTTAATTAAAATGATAGGCCGGAGTTGGATTGCTTTAACTATTTCATTCTGTAAAAGAAGAAACAAGATTAAAATCCAGAAGGCACACCCCACTTTTCCCCATTTCTCCCAAATTACTGTTAGTCATAAGATTATCTGAAGGGTTTCATGTAGATGCATTAGCCAGAAGCATGCTACGAGCACGGCCCCTTCTGAGCCTAATGTGCTTAGTGTCGTCATTAATTATAATCCGTGTTTGTGACCATTTGGGAGGTAAACTTGGGGTTAATTTTCGCAGACCGATGTGTATCACTGAAGTAGTCTATTCAAGCCCATGAGAATGATCCCTTGTAGTTCTTATATACATCAAGGAAGTAATATATTGGCTTTTTTTCTTTTCCTTCTTTTTCTCCTATGGGCAGCATGCCAAAGTACTAGTTTTCCCTGCAACTACTTCACAATAAGTGAATACTTTCAGGTCTATCTTTTTATTAGCACGTGTGTAGGAAATAGTTTAGGCCTAAAATAAATGGTGAGAGGAGCTGCATATAGGTTGTCTGTTTAATGGCCACCTGCCAGTCTTTGTGGGGAGCTCTGTGTTGGGGGGGGTTATTTTTTTTTATTGTTATTTTGAAACCATCCAAGGGGATTCTTTTGTCAGGAAGAGAAGGAAGGAGGGATCTCATGTGGTATTTGGTTGTGTCAGTCTCCTTCTCCCTGTGTTGACACCATGCTGCTCCTCTGGAGCATCACTTCACCTGACAGGAGCCCAGGAAAACTGATGCATCTGAAACCATGGACACAGTAGGATCGTAAATCAGCACTGCTCTTGCATTTGAGCATCTGCAGTGGCAGCAAGGCCTTTTTACAGTACTTTATATGTTGCTTTGATGCGACCATGTAGATGGAAATAAGGGAATCCAGTAGATTCAACTGACCAGAGAATAAGTGATGGCCCAAATCTTTTTATGAAAGCAGCTAATTCTACTTCAGAAAAAACTTGCAGATACAGCTATCTTTTTCTTCTCTATTTATTATCTCTGACTGCATTTCAAAATACAAGCAATCAATCATAGCTTTGTTGTAACCTACACTGGTTAGAAGTTGCAGAAGAAAGA
Organism: Tinamus guttatus; assembly: GCF_000705375.1. Next base: position 22,320 of record NW_010589216.1, on the reverse strand, counting down.
ACAAAGTAGTTTCTGAATAATCATATTTAGTTCCATTTCTTCCCCTTTTAAGGATTATTACCTAGGAGGAAGGGAGAAGGGAAAGAATAGACTTTATCCTATATATTCTATTATTCTTTGTATAGTTTATTGATCAATTTAAAAAACATTATTGCCCACGTGCCAGTTTCAGGCCTATATGCGTGGACATAAACCTTTGCGTCCTAATGAAGGAGAAGGGTCTCTCCGCTCGTCTGCAGTAGCACCGCGACTTACTTTGTAGTAGTAAGAGCCAAGCATATGGAATTCATCAGCAGCAGCAGCAACAGAAGCTGCTGCTGTCAGGCTGTGGCTGGATTATAGCAGCGTGGCTGCTCTCTACCTTCTGCCCTTTGGACTTGCCCATCTCATCAGGGCTTTCTACCCTCTAAGCTCATCCTTTTCCTGTTTGGTCCTCTTGGTCCTAGGGATGCAGTTTTCTGGCTTTTTTTATGACAGGCCTGAGCATCCTGCTAAATTTTATTCTTTCTTCATCCAGCTCTCTTCAGCATCCTGCTTATGTTAGTAAGGGATGTAGGATAGGTAAAGCTCTTGTATTTTGTTATCCTTCTGGGCAGCAAAAGATGTGACTTTTGGCATCAGCTTAGCAAGGTGAAAAAAATATAAGATACTTGCTTGTTTCATGGATTTAACGTTCAGAAACAAGAGTTTCCTAATTAATAGTTTGTTTGCTCTGCTTACATTCCATAAGCCGTAGGACTATAAAGTCCATCTGAAGTAGAACTATGTGTAAGAACATTTTTCCACCCACTCTGCTAGCACTAGGCTGGGAAGCTTGGAGACCTAAGTCACAACCTGAGGCTGTCAGCTTGCTGAAGGAGTGAGCAGCTGCTAAGACATCTTTTACTGTTGGCCGTTATCGTTGTGGCTGTGTAGTACTGCGGCGTGCTTGTGTTGTAGTGCATTAAGCTTTGGTTTAATAGTCACAGCCATCATCTGTAGTTCTCTACAGCTTTTGAAATGTTTCTCCCAACCATGAAAGTCTCTTAATACTTTAGGATCAAGACAAATGTTCAATATGCACGTTACTAATAGTAAAACTGAAGCGCAGAGTGCATTAAGTGTCTAAACCCAAGTGTGTTGCACTGTGGAAGAGCTGGGATTAGGCTCTTTGGCTTGTGTTCCTGCTCTTCTTCATAGGTTTTTTTTCCCTTTTCCAAGTTGAGCAACTGGCTCTGTTGGGTCCCTCCTAGACCAGCCTGCATAGGGAAAAGAGCAGACCACCCTTTTGCCCTGCCAGCTCTCCAGTGCACTTATCAGTGACTTAGAGATGCTCAGTAATTACTGCGGTGCTGCATTAATGTAAACTCTAGATAAGAGAATGTCATGGAGTTTCTCATGTTCAAATATGAAGTTGGGTCACACAGTTTTTGCTGACTTGCTATGGGCTGTGGAGGGAGCAGGCTTGAGCTCTATGGTTTGGCATTCCTATAGATACTGAGAAATGAGATGCATCTAGATTGCCCAAAACAGAAAAGTGCCTCTGCAATTCCATATAAATTACAAAACAGAAATGTGCCCAAAATCTGGTTGATAAAGTTCATCAGTAGGGAGGAAACTATTATTAGCTGCTTGATTCTTCCTTGCAAACTTTTTTCTTATTACCAGTCAATAATTCTTCAGCATCAAGCAGAGGAAGTCTGTTTAACTCTGTAATTATTTAAACTGTTCAGTGTAATGAATCCAGCAAATCTAGTCTGTTTTATTTTTATTCTCAAAATTCAAATTCAGTTTCTACTTGCTTTTTAGCAAATCCCTCGATATTGTATAAAATACTGTTCTGTTATGCTGTTACTAGATTGTGTCAAATCAAGAAAATAATTGGATGTTACTTTTCATCTCAGAATATTTTAATTAGAGGAATTCTTTATCTGTCTTAAATTACTAATGATTTCCTCCTTGAAGCTGGAGAAAAAACATGGAGACCCTCATTAGTTCTATCTCTGTATTCCACTTTAGCACTTCTGGAAATATTTGTTCATTTTTGAAATGCGTTGTGTTTTTTGTTCTATATACTCACATGCTAACACCTCCCTGCCCCCTTACTAGAGAGCTTTCCATATAAAATACATTGTTTTAATGTGTCTTTTTTCTTTAAAGGGTGGTCCATAGTGATGGCAGGGCTATGGGAATAGTAGAATGTGTATTTTAGAATTTCTGTAGTGAAGATGGCATCATTTTTTTTCCTTAGAAATATGTACAGAATGTGATTATTTTCATGAATTATTGGAGGGATGCAAAGTTCAGTAGCTTTGTAAGAAAGCCAAAATCTAAACAATGCTTCAAAGGCTTTAAAAATAAATCTTTATGTTGGTGTTGACAAAATTGTGGATAATTGAGTTGAAGTAGTACCATTTGAGATAGATTTTTACATTGAGGGGGGGCAGAAAAAGAAAAAAGAAAAATTTCCAAAAGTACAGTTGAATTGATATTTGGCCAAAGTGTCTTCCAATTTGAGGCCTCCTCCAGGCTGGGAAGGGTGAATGTCTTGGCCTAAATTAAAGCGCAGGCCTCTAAGATCCTGGATCCCAGCTTCTGGACCCTGTAGCTCCCAAGCCAACTCCCTACTCTCACCCAAGCTTAAAGATTAGATGGTGGCAGCTTAGACATTTAATAAATGCATTCTACACTAGAGCTTATGCTGCCTCCTTGGAGGTGGAAGGGTTTCTTCTGACATGGTCAAGAAGAGTGGAATTGTTTTCAGATGGTTTAGAGCACATCTTTTTTCTGCTTTTGAGCACTTGGGCCCCCCTAAACAGGGTTGCTCATGTGGCTGATCTAACCCCCTAGGACCTGACAGCTATGGCTTTTAGCAAAGTCTTTTATTGCGGGTTGTCCCTCCTTTGTTTCCTTTGTATCCACCAACACAAGGGAAAACTGAACTGGATGGATGTGAGTGTTGACGGGAAAGCGTTGGGTCTGGCCTTTGTGCTCAGGTGAGCTTGGCTGCCCACCTGGGAGAGATCTTGTCCCATGGAGATGCTTGGTGCTTCCCCACATGGGAGAGCAGCCCATGTGCCTGTCCAAGCACCAGCCCGTGAAATGAAGAAGCAAGCGGATTTAAAATAATGACATTGGAACTGTGAAAACTATGGAAAAGGCAGGGAGAAGAAACGTATGGGAAGAGGGTTTTTGCCTATGTCTTTCCTTCATGCACCCATTGTATAAATGCACGTGTGCATGGGGTACGGGTGTGCTGGGGAGGAGGAGGTCGGTGAGGCCGAAGCTCTCTGCTGCCTCCTGCTCTTGGACGTGGTTGTGGCCATCAGCCCTCGCACCCCGGGCTGGGGCCTGCCCGGTGCCGGGTGAGCGCTTGGGTAAAAACGGGCAGATTTTACCAATTTATGTTGCCAAGTGATGTACCACAAATATGTCTGTAAGCGCCGAGGAATAAACGTGACTGCAGCTTTGTTTATAAGTGGCATGAAAACAACAAAGGGAGCCAGTCGGCCAGCTTTTATAAATTACAAATTTTAACTGGAAACATAATAGCAGGTCAAGATTGCTGCTTTGATTTCCAGGATTTTTTTTTTCCTTTTTATAAATTAACTAATTTTTACATTATCCTCCTCATTCACTTTTTCTCCCCCTTTTAAAAAGCAAAAAAGATCAAAGAAACTAAGGAGTTATGGTCCTTAAAGAGGAGAAAAAGATGCATTCAAATTAATTTAGGTAGCATTTTAGCTCTGTGAGCAACTTCACGTTTTCTAGAGATAGGAGGTGCAGTACTTTAGCTGCCGTGGTTGTATTTTGGGACTTCAGCTAGCGAATGCTGCTTGCGAGCAGCCAGAATGGCCTTTACAGCACATGGGGGAATGCAGATTTTAAATTAGAGGCTTAAATTTAAAAAAAAATTAATAACAATTCTGCTGCTCTTGTAAAATATCCGAAAGTCAAATGTATAGTGCTTGCATTACTGAAATTAGTTGTAGACGGCAGAATTAGCACTAAGTTTTACCAGTGTACCTCCAATGTTTATTTAAATTAAGCAATATTTGCTTTTGCAGTTTATCAGGCAGATGTCCTTTCTTGGATTTTTTTTTTCTTCTTTCTAAGCTGTAAAGGCTTTTTTTTTTTATTCTTGTGGCCTAATCCCTTTAAAGGTACTGTATATCACATTTATGAAATGTGTTGGTAGCAGAAAGGAGCAGACTACTTTGTTTTGAGACAAAGAGCCCAGGATAAGGGGCAGTGTTTTTCCCCTCACAGGTGATGGAGTACGTACAAAGAATGCAGCGGATAATGGCAGTCCTGTCCTCTGAACAGATGGTGATGGTCCTGTTGCTAGGATAAGGCCTGAAGAATTTAGTTTTTAATTCCACATTATTTGCCTCAGTGCCATGAATATCCCTAGGTTTCCTCAGGCAAAAAATACAACAAATACACAGAAAGAGAAAGAAAAGTGACATGCGGATAGAAAAGGAGCCGGAGAACGGGGAAGGACGGGAGCCAGGTCAATAGAAGCTTTTGGGAAAATGTCTGCTCAGCTGTCTGCAATCACCTGGGTCTGAAAGGCAGGCAGGAAGGAAGATTGGTTTGGCATGAGAACGGGGCCTTTGATGCTTTAGATACCACAGAGAAAAATACCCATTTCTTCCCATTAGAAGTCTGTTGACTTTCCTAATTAAGATAAACATGTTTCTGAAGAAGTTAGCTCTCACAGTACTACATTTGTAAAAACAACCGTGCTTTTAAAATATATACACAGACGAGGATGTGTGCCAAGAACTAGTGCTGGTGTGGTCTTACAAATCACTTTACAGGAATATTTTTAAATCATTGCCTTATTTAAAAGTGAGCGGATTTCATTCCCTCCAGTCAATTAAATATCTAATTTCAACTCAAGTAGATAATAACTGAAGTATTTTTGTATAAATGAATGAACAGTTAGGAAACTGTTAAACACACAGCCCTCGAGCATGAAAAATATATTCGTTTAACTGTTTTATTCTTTTATCGTTAATTCACTATAGAGACTTTTGCACTTGCGTCTCTTTAGGTTTGGGGGCACCGGGGGAAAGAAGTCGTATTTCAGAAAGATTAACTCAGAAGGAAAGTCTGAGGGACCCCTTTGCCACCTGGATTATTTGAGCAACCCAATTGCATGTGGGGAGGACATCAGTCCTGACTGATGCCTGTGGTTTTCCCACCATGGCTGGTGGGTGGAAGAGAACATCTCAGATTGACAAACTGACACCATGGCCATGTAAAGGTATCGTGTCTGAAACTTGGAGAATTAACTATAATATTCTATTCTTTCAAAGTGTCTGCATGAAGCCAAGCTCTTTCGAGTGATTTATAGGAGTCTCTGCGAAGGGTCCTGTAGCATCCTGTAGCATTTGCTGTCCTTTTTATGTGCTCTGCAAGTCTCAGAATGCAAAATATACAGTCAAAAGAGACCATCCACTTACATGTGTGCACACACACGTATGGTTCATGTCTCCCTAAACTTAAAGTCATAATTTCATTTTATCAACAATCCAAAAAAAGGTGTGCTTAAATAATCAAGTTTCAGAATTCACCCAGCTGGACCGTATGTTTCTGTAGGTCACCAGATATTTGCTGTCCTCATTGTGTGCCTAGAAGCCATAAGTAATAAAAAATAGATCAGAATATATTGATATTTGGATGTCTGTATACTGAATTGTCTTGGCACCTTGTGATCTCAAAACTGTCGTGCAAACACATTATCCCCTCTTACTGCTCTGTTTCTTCCCTTTCCAATAGCCCCCCGCACTGTTCCACTTTTACCTGTGTCCCCCTTGCAGGACTGCTGATTTAGTTTGCAGGAGCTCTTTTACCACCATCTTCAGTAACTTAAATTCAACCATCTGCCTTTTAATTTCTTGGTGGCTATAGTTTGTTCCTGGTTCTGATCTTTCTGTGTTGGTCTGGTAGGGTGTAATGGCTTGTCCAAAAGTAACATTGGACATCCCAGATTGAGATAGCAACCTCCTGATGGGGAAGAGAGAAAGGAAGCCTTGTTAGCATGCAGTTCCTCTCCAAGGTATGGGCAACCTTACGTGGAATGGTTTTGGAGAGGCCTCCTCCTTCCCGCTAGCTCCTTGGAGCTTGTACGTGTAAGAGCTGGAGATCCCGGCAAGGGCAGCTCCATCCTCCCACCGTGCAGCTGTGCTCTTTGCTCCAGCACAGGCACCTCTGGTTTGGACAAAATGAAGAGGTGAATTTGATTCCCAGTGCTTCATGTGTAAATAAATAATATCATCCCCGGTATTTGATCAGAGATGAAAGAAACCATTTCCTTTGGAGAGCCCGAGAAGTGGTTTCCCATGCAGCGTGGTTCACGGTGCATACAAAACCCTTTGTGGCTCGTGTTGTTTATCCTTCGTATTGTAAGCAAGAGGAAGATTCGTGCTGAAATGTGAGATTGTGTCACTTTTGACATTTCTCTCTCTTTTTTTTTAACATTAGTTTTTTTTTTTTTTTTTTTAGAAGTCTATTTTGAAGAAATATACTGCGCAATTCTTTTTATTTCCTCATTCATAAAGTATTGCAAACTATTACCTTTTAGATGTCAGAATGGAATCCAAACTGGAAAATATTTCTTAAACACACCAAATTTGAATGATTTTCATTTTGGAAAAAAAAAAAAACAATTTTTCCTGCTCTAGTTTTAGACCTTTTTTTGATACAAAGCAAAAAGTGCCAGTGGCACAGCTGCCTCATGTAATAAAGCACATAAAAGTATAAGACACTAGCCTTCTACAAATTTATTTCTCACATTCATCGTTCCTGTTTAACATCTGATGCTCTTCACTTTTTAATTCTCTGTATTGGATTGGAGAATCTCATACAGCATAAAAATCATCCAATTTAATGCTATGTAATTCTCCTTTGTGGATCATGTACTTTTTTTCACCTGAAAAAAAACTTGTGCAGAACTTCTCTCCTCTTCTGTGGAGGAGCCAGAGTCTGTAACAAGATGTTGATGCCTGGAGAGCAGAATGCCTACAAAGCACAAGGTGAGAAAGCATCTTAAATACTTCCTGGCTTGGAAGCAGAATATTGACCTTAGGGTTTTTTTTGGATATTATTTAATAGTTGAACCTAGGTCAGCAATTTCTGTCCTGTTGGCTCTAGAATATGCCTCTTTTCTTTTTGTGCTCATTTTCTGAGCCAAGTTTCAAGTAATATGAAACTCTCCTACCCTAAGCTAATTATCATTGAACTTCTAAACAGGCTTCTCAGTAATATTTTTGACAAAAGTTTCATAGACTTCAGAAGGTTTAAGTGGTATCTTAAGTGGCAGATTACTGAATCTGACTAAGGTACCTCAAATTAAGAGAGAAGAGTTAAGCCTTACCCTAAATATAATTGTATGTTTACAAATACGTCATGGGAGTGTCACAATTGTTAAGCTTAGTTAATAGTAAAAGTCTTAAGATCTTGGAATCAAATACTCTTATAACTATACAGCATTAAGGCTATTGTAATAATGTCACGCCTATCCTGGATTTCAAAGTATTTTAGAGACATATATCAGTGCTTACAGCTCTGAAGTTTAGGTACAACAGTGACTGATGCCCTAGGAATACTAGGTAGAGCATGGATGCATGGGAGGAATCTTTCAGGAAGAGAAAGGCTGGGAGAAGATGGTGATCCTGGTTGGTTTCTAGTGTGGTCTATGGTATTAGCTGAGGTGGAATATATGGCTTTTAGAACAACCATTAAAATGTTTTCTCTTTCAGTGGGGTGTTAACCAGGTTCCTCTTTTGGCTATGGATGCTGTGAAACCACGTATTATATTAGAACAAAGTTCTGCTTATACGGCCTCTTCATGTCCTTGTCATCCAGTGCTCTAAAACCACAGTTCTGCAGAGAAGAAATGATTTGTTGGCAGGCACATAGTGAAGAGTAGAAGGATGGGAGGTGGAGGTTGTGCTGGTCCTGGTCCTTTTAAATATAACTTTTCAAGCAGCTCAAAGAACTGGAATAACTTATACTTGAAAACTACTATAATGACAAGAAAAGGAGAATCATTGATGTTGATCGTTCTGCTTTAACCTTAGTTTTTGTAAAATCCACAAAATTTTCTTTGGTATGCATTCTAAAGTCTAAAACAATTCAGTACATATTACAAAAGATCTTCAAACACTTTGGCATGGATGTACAACGCTGATTCTGGGAGGGTTTAGGAAGTTATGTAGTTCAACCTCATGTCTGAAGGCAGGACCAACTCTATCTGAAATGCACTTAAATCATCACGTTTTGCCCCACCACCACCTTAGAAATATTTTCTTATTTTTATAACTTTCCATTAGATTTCTTTTCCTCTGAAGATCTTAATGTATTTAGTGTTCCAATTTCTCTTTAGTAGCTAGAAATGTCTTAGAAAGTGGTTATTAATAAATCATTAAAGGTTTGTATCTCATTTCATTTCCTTGCTGCTCTACTACTCTGTATTTTCAGTAGAGTACAAAGTCATTCTGAAAATCTTAAGAGGGATTTTTCACAACAGAGGAATTTAAATTATGAGGATGAGCTTACTGATTTTTTTTACCTGAAATATTCTTTATTATTGAAGCTATTTGCTTAGATAAAGGATTTCTTACCCTGATTTTGTTTTATCTGGAGTTTATGATGAAGGAATAATCATGCATGAAGGGCTTTATACATTGCGTATCTTGAAAAGAACATGGAGTTACTTCACCAGTAGGGCTTTCCTGGGAATAGGGAATAGCAAGGTTGAATATAACACTTGATAGCTACAGATATTTTCAGTAGCACCAAAGGAGGTTTGGGAAATGATGAAAAAACTTATGAAAGGTAAACTGACTATAATTCATCCTAAATATCTCCCCTTGTGCAGAAGCTCTTTCTAAATTACTCAGATAAATGAGCTCATTTATGGAATATTTTGTACTGCATGAACTTATATGGGCACCTGTCATGTATATATATTTTTAATACTGAACTCATATAGATGGCTTAAAGTCCCCCTTGCCCTTTAGTAAATTTAAATCTCCCACAAAGCTGCTGTACAGTAGTCGTAAAGAAACATTTATGGTTCAACATAATTTCCCTTCATTTCTTTTTCTCTTTCCTTAAAAAAAAAAAAAAAGGGAAAAAGAAAAAAGGCAGTTTAAAAGTAATAAAGCACTTCCTTCTGTAAATCTTTGATCTTTTTTCTTCCTAAGGGAAGATTAATTTGTAAATATGCTAATGGATTTGTATAATATGAAACCTTCATAAGAAAAACTACATTAGTTCATATGAATGAACACATCTATCTTATTCAATTTATAAACTAATGGCTGAGAGCATCAACACTCTGTTCTGCTTGGTCTCATGTCCAAAAACACTGTTTGCATTTCTAAGACAACACAATTTTTACAAAAGGGGAGAGGGGGGGAAGTTAAATAAGATCAATTTTGTCATCTTTGACAATCGTAAGATTGCTTAAGGAAGCCAAGAAGTTGATACCAGCCAGCACGTCACTGGGGTGGCAATGCTGCTGGTTTTTGTGCTTTTTTGCTGCTGGTAATGTGCTTTCATCAGATGCCGTGTTACTTGTGGATGGTGAGGTTTGGGCTTTGGATGCTGGTGGGCCAAGCTGAACTCCCTGCCCAGCAGGAGAGGATGGGACATGGGCAAAACCTTCCTGGGGGAGTTTGCTCCCCAGCTGGGAGATGCAGTCAAAGCTGGTTCTTGGGGTGCTTTGATATTCCCTTTCCCTGATCCAGCCCTACAAGTCAGGATCCTTCAAGTGTAGCAAAGCTCCTTGCTCGTTCCATTTTCCCTTTTCTTCTTTCATCTCTTGATTCAAGTAGTGGATATGGAAACTTGGCACTATTTTTAATGGAGTAGATAGAGCTGATCTAAAGAACCAAATCCATGGGGATTGTGTGTGGTGATTTTACCTTCATGGCACCCAAGCCCATAGAGAAATGTGCTAGCCATGGCTCATCTTTCCTCCTCTCCATAGGGAAGACATCCATGTGTTTCATTCTTACTCTCTTAAATGTAGAGGGCATCTTGTAACAAGAGGTGTGCACAGAGATTAAAATTGGTCCTGAAGTTAGCCCTGGTTTGGGTACAAATCCATGTGCACAGCCAAGCTCTCCAACAGGAGCCGAAGGGGGGTGACCCTGAACTCCCTTCGCTTTACAAGGGCATTTTTCAGCATCCTATTTACTAAGGTATGGATATAGAAATCCTGAACTTCAAGCCAGCATAGTCAATGAAGGACCTGTTTGATGTGCTCGTGGTACGTGGTGCCTGGGAGGCCACATCCTTCGGGATGTCAGCGACAGGGTGTCCCCGAGGGCTGTCCTGGTATGTCCCCCTTGCCCTAAGCAGAGGGTGTGTGTTCCTTAAGGCACGGGACACGCGGGATCATCCTCCTTGATGCTAATAGAACCGTAATGTGTACCTTAAGGCTGCAGAAGTTGGAGCGCACGGAGGCAATTCGCAGCTGATTTATAATGGGAGTGGGTGGGAAGGAAGTGTCAAACACTGCTCAGAATAGATGAATATTATAAAGGGGCCTAGGAGGAGCAGAAAAGAGAGATTTGGATTTTTTTTTTCTTTTCTAGGAAATTCTTTCCCATACTTCTCAATCACAGGGGGAATAAGGGGCAAGCAGAGCAGAACTGGCAAGGGAGACTTGAGTTGTAACAAACAAATTCAGGCGTGAGCTTGCACTGTGATAGAGCCTGTTTTCTTTTTTTTAAAAAGAAAAGAGAGGGGGGAAAAAATAAGGTTTTGGCTTTTCTCAGGCAAAGTTTTCTTTTCAGCAGTCAAAAATAATAGCCGTTCGCCGCCTCCGAGATTGTTAATTGATCTTGTCCATCCCTTGCCCAGCGCCGGGCTGTTCCCCGCAGCATGTTTACTAGTGCTGAGTTCAGCTTTGTTTTTAAAGCCTCCGCAGCGACAGTCTCCCGAGGGAAGTGGTGAAAGCCTGACTCCACAGCCCACTGCATCTCCCTGTCGAGCCGCTTTGCAGGAGGAAACTCTCACAACCAGGAAATATTTTCTGACGTTCAGCCTGTTTTTTTTTCTTTTTCTTTCTTTCTTTTTTTTTTTTTGTTAATTCTATCCTAATACTTCTATTTATACTCTTCTGTATTGCCCAAAATAATTCCCTTCAAGGAGCACCACGAGTTAGCTTCTCGTGCAAAAGCCTGCATTCTCAAAAAAGAAAGGCTTTGCCTCGTGTTGATGCTCTTTCAGTTAAAGAGAACACATAATCTGGGCTACCTGACCCGCTGCTGGCACGTAAAGGGTTGCTGAATAACCTTCTTAGCTGCGGCAGAAGTTTGGAGCAGGCTACCCACATTTTTCCTGGTTCTAAATGTGAGGCATTCCCCATGAAACAGATCTGAGCAATTAGTGGTATGATTTTTTTTATTTATTTTGTAGACTGGATTTTTTTTCTTGCTTCAAATTGCCAGTAGATGCATGTCTAAAAAGCCTGTCCTTCCTCATTGCCTTTTCCCTTCGTATTAGCCCTAGATCGCAAATTTGGTCAGGGTCCTATTTAAATAGTTTTGGAGTTGCCAACGTGCTGTGTTCTGATACTCAGATCTCATAATCCAATTTTTAAATTAAAGAGCTTGGGGCAAAAAGCACTGGGTTGCATGTTTTCGAGCACTGAGCCAGAAGTTTTTTTTTATTATTTTTCATTTAGAAAAATACTAAATCTGTCTCTTCCCAATTAATATAACAAGTATCATAGGAGGGGAAAGAAAAAAAAAAAGAAAGGGATTTCTTTTTTGTCTTGTGCCCCATAAGAGCACAGTTGACAGGGTAACTTTAAGCTGTATTATGGCTTCAGTCAAGGTATCCAAATTGCAGCTGAATGCAGAAAATATGCAGAATAGCAGTTGATTTATAGGGCCCCATTTGCTGCCTTTGTAGAAGGATGTTCTGTGTATTTCCAACAATAAAAGCAACAGTGAGGATGGGGGGGAAAAAAAGCCTGCTTTTTCTTTTCCTAAAGGTTTTTCTCCCCTCCGCTCCAGTCATTATTTTAAGTTTCTCAGTATTAAATCTAAAGGTTCATCAACTCACATCTTTACAGCTCTGTCTCTCTGTATACAGGACCCTGTCTGCCTGTTTCCTCTATTGCACTATTTTGTTTGTACTACTGTAATCATTTTGCTGGCCCAGATCTGTGTGGGTGTGCTGGCAGCTTTACAACAAAGTTACATGGGAACTGAGTTAAGGTTGAATATTTATTAGAAGAAGCCATCTGGCGTCAGGCTGTCTGTACAGGGGGGCTTATTTCTTTAGTCGTCTCTCCTTTTTCTTCCGAGCTCTTCCTCCCGCTGCCTCCCTCTCTCCCAGCTTCTCCTTTACACGCCGCGTGCGTGTGAAAAGCGGGATGCGTTTGGACTCGATTCCCTGTGCTTGGAGCGATTAACGATGCTCCTGTGCATCTCCTGGTCCCCCAGCCCCATGGACCCTCATGGACGTCCATCTCCTGCTCCTTTCCCATCGTGTCCTCCTCCGGCTCGGGGAAAAGGGCTCCCTCTTTGCCGTATTAAAGCTGCCGGTGTCCGCTCTGCTCTGCCGTCTGTACAGCACGGCCTGGCTTCAAAGGGGAGCACTAAATTGCCAAAAGATGTTTACGTTACTCGCTTAAGAGCTCCTCATAATTCAGTTGTTCCGCAGCCTCGGTGGGAGCGCGCGCGTCCCGCGAGCCCTCGTATCCCAGCTCCCTGGGCTTTCCCCGGTGGATTTTTGTATTTTTGCACAGAGTGGCCGGGATTTCTTTCCAGTGGTTTGTGACCCAAGGTAAATCCCTTCTCCTGGGGGTACTTCACTACAAGTTAAAGATACAACTGCCCATTTGTCCCTCCCCAAAATAAGCAGTGTGGTGTTCCCCCCCTCCAAAAATCATCTTTTTTTTTCCGAACTCCTCTACAGCTGGACATCCAAACCGATGGTCACCTTGGAGAAGCTCAGCCTGTTTTTCGTGGCTGGCAAGACCCCTCTGCAGCTCCCATAAGCTAATCCAGCAGCTCAGGCTCCGTGCGCGCTCCGAGTGGCCGTGCCAGGTGGGAGAAGGGGAGCCCTGGGCAGCGCAGGCTCTTTCCACTGAAAGAAACAGTGAGTCACCGCATCTTGCAATCATTCCCTGGCCTTTCCTCAGCAGGCTGCCTGCAGGGATGAAAGGAAAAGCGCTTTCTCCATGACGGGAGGTTAGGGACAAGCTAAAACTCTCCAAAATCTCCACTGTCCCTAAGATAGCCAGCCAGCTAGTCAGTGTGGCATCTATCATCTATCTCCCCCAGGTTGCATCTCTTGGCTTGCAGTTTTCTTAGTGGGTTTAAACTCTCATTTGGGAAAGAGAAACACAGATTTTATTTATTTATTTATTTATTTTTCCCTGGGACAGCTGAATAGCAGTACTGCTTGCAAGGAAAGACATGGGACTGTGGACCAAGGAGGTGGCCTAATGTGGGAGTAGCTAGCAGAGCTAGGATTTTTGCTGTGAAGAGCCTGGAGAAAGAAGCCCTGTTCTGAGATTTTGAGATTTCTGTTTTGGGTGCTGATAAATCTTGAAATTGGTCCCCAGCGAACATGGATGTTAATGTGAAGTCTATGTTCTTAACCCTGTGAGTGTCTTGGCTACAGTACATGCCCACATATGGCCCAAGTCTGCTTGGTTGACCACCTTTCCTAAGTCTAAGTGAGAGAAGCTGCTCTTTTCTTCACTAACCCACAACCCTTTTTCCCAGCCGAAGGGGAAAACAAGTTTTTGCTAGATAAATGAGGAGAAAAATGACAATATCATAGACTCTCTCTTGCTTACTTGGACATTCGTTGCATGGTGCACCAGGAAGAGTTGTGCTGAAGTCCCTGGGCAAGAGATGTTGCTTTTGTTACTGCTTTTGTTCCATTTGTCCTTTGGCAAAACACTCAAGTCTTGTTGTGTTACTTGTAAAACTTTAGAATGAAAATTACCTTCTCCTAGAAGCATTGCAGACGAAAGGTAGCTCATGGTGGTAAAATTGAGAGGTTTGAAAGAAATCTAGCTGAAAGGTACATAGCTTGCAGTCTTTCTTGTCAGACTTAGATGTCCAGCAGCTCTCCTCTTTAACCGATACAAAACCAATTTTATAAGCAAATGAGCAGATTGAGCAGCTAGTGACTGTTTTGCAATAATCTTGGTTTTGAGCAAAATAATAATAAGCCTTTTGAACATAGGTTTTTTTTTTTTTTTTTTTAAAGCTTTTTGCATTCACTGACTTTTCATGCTCTCCAGGCAGGATAATAAGCAGCATTTGCACCAAAATATGCCAGCTTAGCCTCTGGATTAGCCTTGCATGGGGCAGATCACGTCTGCAAAAGGGTAGCAAAAAGCAGCAGCTTCTGAGGAGACCAAGAAAGCAGCCGTGAGACAGGATGAGGATTCAGGATGTCATGGAACAGGACATGAGAGAACATCGCTGCCAGATTGAGTACGTTAAGCGCTGAGTACTGTCACCAATTAAAATAACCATAAAAAGCCAGACATTCCATACCGAAATAACTCGGAACAGATCCCGAGCGCCGCGCTACCTTTCAGCGGCGTGCTCAGAGCGAGCCACGCGCTGCGGGGCGGTTGCAGCTCGCCCATGGGATCTGCAGGAGGCATGGAGAAAAGCCACTTCCCATCTCCTTTCCATCTCGTTGGTGTTTTTCCAGCCATGGCCATTAGCACTGGCCATGCTGGGACTCTTCTCCCACCTCTCTGAACCCCATGCAGCCCCATGGGCTCTCCCTTTTCCAGTGTCCCCCTTCTCCATTGCCACAGATGGTCCCAGAGCGTGACCCTTATAGACCTTCTTTGGAGTGATGGACCTTTCACCTTGTAGCTCTTCTGACCCATGAAAACACTGAGCAGGGGCTGGAGGCCAGGATGAAGGGTGGCATCTAGAGAAGAGCTGAGGCGAGCCAGAAGAGTTGGCCAAGAAAGTGGACACGCTGCTGCTTCTGGAGTTGGTTTCTTTGGAGAAGCACCCTCATTCCTTTGCTTAATAAAATTACAATGAAGGAATTGGTGAGCAGCTTAGCTAACACATCAGCAATAGGTGGAGAGGGTGTTAAGGGTGCCTTAAACCTCAGTTGCTTTTTCAGTATGAGAACTGCCTGAACGCTGAAGACTTGTCCGCTCGTGTCTCTTCAGGTAGTCATTAGTACATCAAAATGCTTCTATTCAATGGTTTTCGAGCTTTCTGATGTTTGAGAATACTCTTTTGAGGGGGAAAAAAAAGTATCAAAATTTATTGTGTGGGATTTTAAGTAAATATTTGTAAAAATGATGGCACATATTTAAATGAAAAATGCATGCTGAGTAATAGTAACAAAAATGCAAAATAGATGCTTCGAAATATGTACGTGAGCATTACAATTTGTCTTGGAAGAGAGGATGAACATTTGACTTATGATAATGTTTGACCTCTATAATGGAGCAAACTTGCCTCCTAGATTGTGGTTATGCAGAGGAAAAGTAAAGGGACATATTCTAAATAAGTGTGATAAAATTCTTATTGGTTTAACATATTGCAAAATAGATGAAAAAAGGGTAAAATGTGTGTGCTGGTTAAGTTTAAGTGTCAAATATATTGATACCAAATCCAGGGCATAACACTTGTGTTACTGTGAGATCCTTGGAGAAACCCAACTGCTTGAGCAGGGCTACATTAGATGCAACAGAAAATGATCAGAACCTGAACTATTCCCAGTGCCTCCCACTGAGTCAAACACCCTCTTTCTGTTGTTCTTTTCTCTGGATTTTTTTTTTTTTGGACACAATTCCTCTAGGCTACTGTTGCTTCAAGAAGGGGCGGGCAGGGAGGATAGGCTCTAGTTACTCTGTGGCTTTCTGATGAAGAACTATTTTAACAGTCTAATAATGATAATCTCCAAATAGTTCATAACAGCATTAGGGGTAATTAATGACATTTGAACAGCAAGAGTACTTCATCCCTAGGGAAATGAGGGCCACAATTTTATTTACATCTGAAGTTGTATGAAAAGTTTTTTTTTTTTTTTTTTTTTTCAAAAAAAAAGTTCATAAATAAGTTTCATGCTTATCCTGTTTCAGATTTAATCCTAATTTATTATAAGTAAATAAATATTGCTTTTTTACTAATAATAAAAACTGCATTTTATGTTAAATACAGCACTAGGTTAAAATAAGATGAACCAGTTTATATCTCCTGTAGGATTAAGATTTTGTGAAAATTATAAGTTACTAGTGATAGTGCGGTTTATAGAGAAGAATAACTTCTTCTAAAAGACCCACATATTTACATTTAAGTAATTTTCATAGCCTTTAGAGACATTAAAAGATGTTAAATAATTTTGATGATAAATGCTGTAGTTTAATGTTTTGGTAGCACTTCTTTTCGTTCCCCCCTCCCTATAGCTGACCTTACTAAACCTTTGAAAGACGTTACATCCTGGTCCAGTTTAACAATTTTGCAATGATGAGGGGGGGGAAAAAATAATGCCTAGGATAATTTTCAGGATAGTAACAAATTAGCCTAATTCAGCTGTTTAGGTTTAGAAAATCAGCAGCAGGCAAAGGATTTCCTTGACCTTGATTTTTGCGAATAAGTAGGATAGCACCTGATCTGAGACAGAAAGCTTTGGTTGTGGAAAATATAGAGGCAAACCTAGTGTGTCAATCCCGTTTAGCGTTTGTATCTGGTGTGTGCTCTTCTGCTTATGCTCCTGAGCCTGTTTCTACTTTTGGCTTTTACATTCCACAGAACTTCTGTAAAATCAGCAGGGACAGTGCTAATAAATTTATAATGTTGTTTTGTATTTCTGAACATAGTACCTCAGTAATTAAGTGAAATATTTATGATGAATATAAAACAATGCAAATTCATTTGTTTGCCTGAAAGCTAGCTTGTTATTTATTTAGGTTTATCTTTGAATGATTCTTTAAATTGAATCACAGTATGAATGAGAGTGATATTTAAAGCAGAGAAAATTTGTTGTGGTATGTGGTGCATTACACCATATTATCAAAGCTTACGTGAAGGGTGATTTAAAAAAATAATAATAGTAACTTTGACCTAATGGACAAAGATTATTTCTCTCTAGCTTGTTTTCTTGTAGAAATCCCACAAGCTAAATCATTTGCTATGAGCTGAATTCCTTAATAGAGTTTAAGTATTACTATACTACTGTACATATGCAAATTGAATGCTGGCCTATGGGATGGGTATGAGAACAGCTTCAGAATAATGCTAATTTTTGCCCGTCTATATTGTGCTTCGTAGGCTCTGCCAGTATGTTTTGCCATTTGCTATTTTCATTGGGGAAATTCAGTCTAAAACACTATAACTAATTCAAATCCAATGAATGTAGTGACCTATGACAGGAAATGTCTATGCAAGGTGCCCCTATGATGATGATTAATAATGCAATTGTTTACTTGGTTTAGTTTTTTTCCTCTTTCTCTAAGAAAAAATATCTTTCAAGAATGACTCACCTTAAAAACATCTTTCTCTTAACTCTCCTAGTTTTTTGGCTTGGCAATCATCATTATTATATATAATCATAAGTAAGGAACAGTTATCTTGGTATAAAAAAAAAAAAGCGAAAATACGATTGCTGTTTTTTTAAAAAAAGTTATTTTATATTGAAGCTAATGTATGGCTGGCCAGATATGGCATATCCACTAATCAGAGTCACTATATGTACTATTTTATGTAAATATAGATGAGTTTGTGATGCTGTTAAACTGTTGAAACTCAAAGGTTGGAAAACTCCTCTAAGGTTTTAAAAATCAAACAAAACAAACCCAGATTTTTAGTAGTGAGTGATGTTCACCTCTCTTCTGGGGAGGCAGACACCTGCCCCTGCTTGTGGGCTGGCATTTTGGGTTCATTTTGTCCTGGTTTTCTGCTTGCTGTTGGAAAAGTGCTGTCCCTGCTCTGCAACCTACCCTGCTCAAGAGAGGGAATATTAGCAAGGTGCAATGAGCTACTAAGGCAAAGATGTGCCCTTCTTGCTGGGAATAGGATGAGGAGTTTTCCATGCATATCCTATAAATAAGTTTTTTCAGGCAATTCTTGTATCTTTGATAGAAGTAGCCTTGAATCATCAGAAGAAAACAAAGTGCATTCAGTAGGCTTTTATGTTTGCTTTTATTTCATCAGGCTATACTTCAGTTTTTCACCTGTCGTGACTTAATATTCGTATTTTTTTCTGTTAATGTTTGTATCACACGTGGAGCGCCAACAGCACAAAATATGTCCATTAACTTGTAGTTATAAAAGGGTGAATTTTCAATAAACACTACGCCTGCTGCTTACTTTCTGGGCTCTTAGAAAACTATTTGAAGCATGCTGTAAACATAAAGAGGAGGCTGAGTAAGTTTAGTTGGCTTGAAATACACTACTGCACGTTACGGTAAGAATGCTGTTTGGAGCGTCTGGCTGCTGTGTAAATTTTTGGAGACCGATTTTCCTTTTGCAAAGGTAAATTGGGCGCTATAGTCAAATGCCAGAGCAATGCTAGGCCACACGGGTAGAGGAATGTAGGTTAAGTACAGAGAGGGGCAATTGGGTGCTCTGCTTTAATAGTTATTAATGCAGAAAGATCCAATCCAGATGCAATGGGCATCCTCCGTCCCTTCCTGACTCAAGCTCCAATGTTCCTGCTGGAACCTTCCTCCTTTCCTTTGGAAAAGGATGGAGATGTCTTCTGCAACAACAGCGAGACCCTTTTATTCCTTAAAACCCTCTCAGCATGAATTTTTTGGCTTTCCTAGTTTCTAAAATATAAAAACTTATTATTCTTCATGGACTCCCCATGTAGAGAAATTAAAAAATATATATATGAGGCACATCCATAACCAAGAGCGAGCAAACGCTCCCACTCTCTCAATTACTTTTGATTAAAAAAGAGAGAAAGAAAAAGTATTTTTGAGCAAATTTCCTCTTTGGGGACTTCAGAGCACTGATCTGATGGCAATGTGGAGGTAACGGGATGTGCCATGGAAGGGCATGGCAAGTGGCTGGTCCGATCTTCTAAATCCAGCTTCAGAAAAGAGGCTGAAGGAACCTCTTTGAAGGGATATTTTGGTTCATGCTGTACTTCCTGCTGTATTCCTGGATTTATTCATAGAGCAGAGCATTCAAAGACTCAAAATAGAGCTCCAGAGACTCAAATTAGTACAGTAAGAGCACAAAGGGTATTCGAGGAGGGTGCGCTAATGTGCTGCGCTCCCCGACTTGCTTTTTCCGTAATGTTGATGCTGTAACGTTGTGTTGGGCTCCCGATGGCCTTCGAGGCTGCAGCTCTTTGGGGCCCCAGCAGTTCCAGGCATGGTGAGATTTCCTAGCTGGGTTGTCAAGATAAACAGTAGTATTTTTATATTCAGTCAGAGTAGATATATCAAATTTTTGGCCTTGGCTTGACAATGTCGTTTTAGAAAAGCTCTTGGACAAAGCCCACGAGAAGTTAGAAGTGCGTGTATTTGAGGAAAAAATGTTATAAATAAAGTTTGTTTACACTAGTAGTTTGAAATACCTTATAATCTCATAAGTTTATTGGCTGTTGCTAATGAGCCCCTTGACATGGTTTTTCAGTAAGGGGAGTACTAGTTCTTACACCACCCTGCAAACCACATTAGTGTTGTGAGTAGTAGTATTGCTTCAGCCCAAAGATTCTCTGCTGTGGTTGACAGTGCTGGGGAAATAGCCTGCTAAATGATTCTTGGATTTTAAACCACAGGAGACTGAGCATGAGTCCGGTATTCACTTCTCAGACTTGTGAGGAACATCAGTTTGACTTCAAAAAAGGAACAGCCCTTTGCAGATACCTGTTTTCTGCTTTATCTGCATGGGAGCAGCGTGTCTCTACTATTGACTCTCTTTAGTTCTTCTGGGCTTTTTCAAGCTGAAAACGGGTAATTTTCCTCAACAGGCTCTGGGCTGGCCCATGTTAAACAAGATACGTGCTATGGAGAGCAAACCTGAACTTTGCCCCAAGAGTGTACATGACCTCACAGTAGAAATATTAATTATTAGGAGCTTGCAGCAGACAAATTTTATCTCAATTCCCAGGGGAATTCCCATCATTCTGTGTGATGATGTGGCCTTTTTGAGCCTTTTCATCCTCTCTCATGAGAGCTGGGAAGATGCCTCGGGAGGGGACCAAGCTGGTGGTTTGGAGCTGCTGGATCAGGTGGGTTCCCTGGAGGACACTGGTGTGGCCTAAACCTGCTAGGGAAGGTTGTTGTCAGTTTGGACAGGTTTTTGGCACACCACAAGACACATGGTGTGGCCTAAACCTGCTAGGGAAGGGGGAATTTCCATTCCATGCAGGGTCTTGAGGAATCAAGAGCTGGGGGCACTTGCACATTGCTTTGCAAAGTGTCAGGTCCAGGAGGTCCCTCAGTAGCACACATGGTTGTTGTCAGTTTGGACAGGTTTCTGGCACACCACAAGACACCCAACCAAGACAAACAGTAGTCAAATCTCATATGCAGCTAATAGTGTATATAGAGGGAGTCGTAGCATAATGAAGAATGGTGAACAACATTAGTAAAAACAACAAGTTAGAAACCAAATCTTAGCTAAAAATTGAAATCCAAATATTTTCACTGTTGCTATTGGCTTTTTGAAAACACTTGCGCTGATGGAGTTTTTATCTTCGTTCATTTAAGTGGATCAGGTTCCAAGCCAGTAGCAAAATTTTGCTTTAGTTATGAAATGAAAATAGCTTCTAGTGGAAATTGAAGTCATTTAGGTCTCAATCCTGCAAAGAGTTTTATGCTTGTGTTTAATTAGTGTTAGTGTCTCTAAGTAGCCCCGTGATGGAACCTGTTGATGAAAATGGTGCTGCTCAAGTAGGGTACAGCTAAGCATGTAGATACGTTTTTGCAGGATTAGAGCTTGATTTACAGTTGTACAGATTCATTTTCACTGGAAATCTCAAAAAGATAAGCCTGAATGCAGAGTTCATTTTGCTTTCACTGTTTTATTGCCCTTGTGCCCCCTCATTAAGGAAAAGACTAGGCTTTTTAACCTGCTACTCCCTATACTAAACTATATGGAGTGCTTCCTCTTGGACATAAGGCTTAAATTTTTCACCCTGTAGTGCTGATTTCCACCCTCTCATAGGCCTGTCATTTCTACCAACTAAAGTATTTCCACTATCCCTTGGAGAAAAGCAAAGCCGAAGCAAATTAATCAGAGTAGCCACCTGCTTATAAAGCTTAGATCATCTAATCAAAGAACAAGAGCACTACAGTGATGGAGCATGCGGTTCAACTAGCAAATAACACATATCACATATCGGGAGGAAAAGTATCTATGTTTTGAGAGAAACTAATCCCTGTTTATCAGCTGGGTATCATGAAATGTTCAAATATTCTGAATTTTAGATCAGACACTGCATTTGTTGTAACTTAATGCTTTTCTCAAAATGAAATGAGGCAGGAAAATGTGTGTTACTAATATGCAAGTGGCGGTCTGCAAGTGCTTAGATATCTAGGTTACATTGAATTGATAAATATTTTTAATTATTAAAATGTTAGTAGCACTAAAAAGTTTTTTTTTTCTTTTTTTTCTCTCTTTCCTCTCCCCCCTCAGCAATATGCCATCCAAATTGATTAGACATATTCAAAATGAACCTCTTCAAATACTAGCCTATATTTAAAATGAAAGAAAAAAGCTTTCTTGGTGTCTGGCCTACTTTTGTTCATCAGGCAGTGAGCTTTGCTTCCCGGTGACCCTGGCAGTGGATCTGAGCCCCGGTGTCCTGCTCCAGTCCCTCCTCCGTCATTGAGCAAATTGTCTTCCATACAAAGCCTTATCCCTGCATTGGAGTTTGCCAAACTCCAGGGCTTCCCTGAGCTTTTGTGGGATGTTGGTGACATCGTGTAGTAGAGGACAGTGCAGCTAAAAGGAGGCACAGAGGGTTTTTTTTGTTTGATTTGCAGTATAGGCGAAGGAGTGACTGGTGTCTGTCTTGATGGAAAGCAAAACAATATGGCATGAAATGTGCTTCTGGCAAAAGCGCTCATGATAACGTAAAATTGCAAATACTGCCAAGAGAAAATACGTCCTATAGCCATGGGCACACAAAATCATGGAGAAATAAGTGATAACTTCAATTCTGGCTGAGATATTTGAAGGGAAGAGACTGTTCTGAAGTGATGATACTAGTAACCTTTTCTACCGTTTCTGGATGATCAAGAGATTTCTTCTTGTGGTTATGGCTGATAAACTTGATCCTGCTTACGCTCCTTTCATTTCTTCTGTAGGTACATCAAAGACATGAAGCATGTGGGGTCTGGATTTC
>NW_010589215.1:57569-69284 GCF_000705375.1 Tinamus guttatus | reverse complement strand
CAGGGATATGAACTGCTGACAATCACGACTCTCCTTTTCCTCTAGTTAAAATACACACACAGGGATATGAACTGCTGACAATCACGCCTCTCCTTTTCTTCTAGTTAAATATATATGTGTGTGTGGATAGCTACATACTTCTAGGCATATAAATGTCTATATATTTTCAGTGTGGGGTTTGTGTGTGTGTGTGTGCGTATGTATGCTTGCAGTAAGAGAAAAAACTGGAGATGAGAAAAAAATCCATCATTTACACTGCTTTCCACAACAAATAAGCACCTTAAGAGGTGCTTAAAAAAGCACTGCAACTCTAATAGATTGCCAGGCACTTCCCTCGTCTAAATGAATGCCTGTGTTTCTGGGAAAATAGATTACCTTTTCTAAAAGGATGAAGGTATCTTCTGCCTTGGCTAATCTTACCCAGCCATCTGAAAAAGGAATAGCAGGAACCAATCTATTGAGTGTAATTATTCAGCACATAGAAGGCAGTAAATAACAAACATGAGCTTCTTAGAGTCTACCATCAGCAGCAGAAATACCTAATTGCTGGTGATTTTTGCAAGTCTCTTTTTAGACCAGAGCCAACATTCTGCTCTCAGGAACAGTGCATCGCAAGCCCCTGTGGAAAGATTTTGGCCCATCTAATCAGCATTGGATATTGTTGCAGTATTTCTGTGATAGTGATAAAATGGGTAATATAGCAGAATATGGATAGCACAGCACTCTTATTTTGTGAACTGTAATACCTGACCATTACTCAACTAACTTACTGTTAATATAAAATAAAGTTATTTTAATTATATATTTCTGTTTTATTATCCCCTCTGGCTTTATAAAATGTATATTGTTTGAATTACAGTACTTTGAAATCTAGCAATTCATAATCTTCTGGATGGTTGCTGTTGGCAGAAAATACACAAGTGGAGATATAAGAAGGGTAAAGATGTTACTTAGTCTTCACAGATACTCCAAAACAAAATCAAATGTTCACTACATCATATAGAGATGCCAAAAAGAGAGCCTAAATGTCCCTTCCAGAAATCTGACATATGCAACATAGAGAAAGCAATACTAATATTCCTTTATTTATATTCTTCTGCTCCCTTTCTTTTCTTTTTTGGCTGCTTCCAAAAGTGAGATAATTCTTCTGGTAAGAAGCTAGTCTTTATTTCGGGGCTTCACTGGCATAATTTTTTTTTTTTTGGGGGGAAATTTCAGAACAGCTTAGCTGAAAAAAAAAAAGAAACCAGTCTGAAAAAACCTCTTATTTTGGAATTGGTTTCTTCCTGTCCCTCACTTTATCAATGACTGTCATTAATGCAGAGTTGTCTTCTAAGGAACTGAACACC
The DNA here is from genome assembly GCF_000705375.1 of Tinamus guttatus. The sequence goes on along the minus strand of NW_010589215.1, from coordinate 67,935 downwards.
CTTGAGCTTTATGGTTTCAGTTTAATTCCATGTACATCTCTACCATTTAAAAAAAAAAAGTCCTCATATATGTGAATGCACAAGTAATGTTTTTCAATTTTGATTTAAATCTTTTTTTTTAAATATTTAATTTTTTAATGCTTAAGTGCTAATCCAAGCACTTCTAAATATTGAGATAGTTTAAAGCAAAGACAATGCTGGTAGCATTATCTCCATCACCTCCAATTTCATCAGATTTACCTAAATGCAAATTCAACTTTGGCGTCTCTCTTCACTGCTGTTACCACAACTAGGAATATGGAATAATCTCCCAATAACAGCATTTTATTTAAGACCATGAAGTGGCTTTCTAGGTAACCTGAATGCATTATTGCATGACATTTCATCTCCTTCATTCTGCTTGTTTTGCTTGACATATATATTATTTAAGCTGTTGATCGTGCCATATCTTTTGCAGTTTTTGATGTCTTTCTTTTTATAAATATTCTTTACCTTTCCACTTTATAGCTACTCTTATTCTCAAATTATGGGCTAAATATCATTACTTCTCTGTTTTGTCATTCTTGTATTTACAGTGTCAATGTTATTGGGTGTGGTATCTCCTCTGATGATAGCACATATATCCTAAACCTTTTAAAGGTTTCTTGTGTTTTTATCTCAGTTGTAGACTTCAGTAGTATTATATTTCCTAATTTTGTAGGTATTTTCCTTTCAAGATCCTTGACATTTAATCCCCACCTGCTTCAACTTCCATTTTCAGCTTTCTTAGCTTTCTGCTGAATTTTTCTCCATTACTTCTGCTGCTTTCATGAAGCTTTCCTCCTATCTTGCATGCAGTGTAAAGGGATTTGGGAGGCTGTATCTTTTCAGTTTCTCTGTACTCACTTTCCACAGAAAATGCACACAGTTCTGAAACGAGGGAAAGGCACCGTTCCCATCCTTCTAGATATGAATGTGTGCCTGATCCAAAAGCCTTCAAAAAAAAAAAAAAGAAAAATGATTGCAACATTGTCACACATTGTCTTTTAAAACTTTCAGCTGCAAATATAACATCAACAAAGACTAAGCATAAATGCATACAGCTCTTTAATGCAACAAATAAAGCAAGATGTAGAGCGAAAAGCAGAATCGTCATTCTGAAGTGCTTTGAGATAGGAAGGCCACTGAATATTGGACAGTAATTATTTTCTCTGCACTGCACAGCTATTTCTAATTGTCATAACAGTCCTTTTTCTCCACCCCACACTGGGAAGCGCTATCTTTACCACAAAATTCAATAATTTTAATTAAGAAATCAATTTGGAAAAAAATAAAACACATTTGGCTGCTACATTTTGAAATTCACAATCTTTTTGCTGCCTCCTTGGAGTGGGCAGGAGAGATATATTCAGTATGACAAGCCTTAATTTGCATCACTTTGAAACCAGGGACACAGAGTCACTTAATATGGAGATGCTAGTTTATCATGTCCACATCTACTTGTTCAAGCACAGCACCATTTGATGCTTATGTGCTAAACAGAAATACTGGCGTTAAGCTCAAGTTGTCACACAATTCAACAAGATTTGAAAATAATTATAGCACCACCAATTTGTATTTGATACCAGCATTCAAGGATGTTACTTATACAATTTCCATAAATCTGAAAGTTAAAAAAAATCTTGTATTGAATGGTGTAATATCACAAAATTGAATAACTCACTAATAACAGCATGTAATGGAAAATTATGATAAATACTTTGAAATACTTAGAATCTATTTTCACTGAGAGTGGGCCAAATCCTGTAGTGTTTAAAAGTTTCTACTCCTTACTAACTTTCTTTTGGCAGTCTGTCAGGTTGTTTCCAACTCTGTTTTCTACCAGATGGAATGCAAAGAGGGAAACATCTGCCTGAGTCTGCCAAGGCACTGAATCTGAAATATGTGACTGCTCCTTCCAGAGCAGGAATTGGTACTATTAAGCACAAAAGAAGACAGACATGACTTTCTTTTGTTACAGGATACCTTTGTATTGCTGCACTTTGCCAGAACAATGTAAAGTGAATTGGCATAAATGAGAGGCTGACCCAATGTTACTGTAAAATCACTGACATTCACACGGAGAATTTCTCTATCATTGGGGACACCATTTCAAGGGGGAAGCAGGGCCGTGGGAGGAGAGTCCATGTAGGTTGAAAAGAAGAAAGTCTTCCAATCAACCCGTCTCGTGCTCTTCTTTCACAGCACTGAGAATTAATTTGTTTTCAGCATAGTGCCACTGTTTCTAGTCAGTTCTTGGATCCCAAATGTCTTTTACAGAAAACCAGGCATAAGATGCAACATAGCCAAGGCCTATATTTTTCTTGGATCCCCGACCTGCAGCGCCAAACCTACAAAACATTTTCCTGCAAAGGCAAGAGCTCACCACACGGCTCCCCAACTTCCTAATGCTCCTTGCACATTCAGGCTGCATCCATTCATGGAATCACTTCCTTCTTTTTTTACTGTGGTAGGGCCCATTACACAGTTGAATCCTACTCAGAATGGGGCATTTTATTGACAGAAGCATGCACCATGCAAGAGATCTGTAACTAGACTCCTGTCAAAATGAGCAGCTTCCTGAGACATCTGTTCTCGGTGTGCCTCTGCATACGCTGCCCGCAGCCAGGGCCCCAGCAGCCGTGCAAAACTGGCAGCACTGCTGGCAGCACTGGTGCCAGCAGCTGGCGCGCGTCCCACTATGGTCCCAGAACGATATAAAACTGTGGGACTGTACAATGTTTCTGCAAGTGCTAAAAGAAAAGTGAAGGCCTCAGTACTCTCACTGCGCCCCTGACACTGTAAAGAAAAAAAAAAAAAAGGATTTCTTTGTTAAAAATTCACTCCTAAGCATCAATATTTGAAGTGTGTGGGAAGGGGACATGTGAAATGAAATGAAATGATACTGCAAAAAGGCGTGGGACATTTATTATCGGTGCTTGCTTATTTTGCACCTATTCTGCATCTACTTAATGAGAGATTGGGGTATGGAGAGAACTTGGGGCTAGGTTTAATTTTCATACCAGTCAGAGTAATTTCTCTTCAATCTTTCTATCTGACATACACTTTTGTTCTCAATCAGTAATTGACTGGTACATGCTTTGCACTCCAGTTAAAGTATATTTAATACACTGGACATCAATGTGAGATAGCTTTGCCTTTTGAAGGAAAAAATATTTTTGTAAGTTGGATTGTGCTATTATTTCCACTGAATTCAGGTTCTTCACAAGCTCTTCGTTTTTGCTCTCTGGTTCCATAACTATTGTTTTATTTCAAAGGACCTTGAAGGCATCAAAAGTGTTTTGAATTCTCTCAATGGGCCTTTATTCTCCATATTAATGTGGAGATAGCCAGTGAAGAAAGAAATATGGGACTGTAGTAAACAGACATTGAAATATGAATCACTGCTTTTTTTTCAGTGATGTTGCCAGTAGATTTTTATCAGCCAGATAAGTAGATGAGGGTTTTGAACAACTTAACTAACCAGCTAGTAGAGAGTTCTCAACCACAGACATCATAGTAGAATGCAACAGTCAGCTCTCTGAAGAGATGTGGCCCTGAACAGATTTTTTTGGCTCAAACTTGAATTCTGTTTTCTGGCTTTAAAGCCATTTTGAAGCTTGATTTTTTGTGTTTTGTTTCTTTATAAAATGGAAGGACATACTGAAAAAAAAACCTATGATGAAGGAATCTCTTACAAACAGATCTAAAGAAATGCCTTAATTAGGCTTAACTATATGTTGAAACTTTATCTTTGATTCTTTTTAGAATTTATTTAAAATTCTGCTGAAGTGTCCCCTTAAATTTATTTTTACTGCTTCTTCTATGACTGATAGAAGCCAAATGAAAATCTTTTACTGATAGTCTTAATATGAACAACATAGCAACTGGAGCTGTGGACTTTGGCTAAAAAACAAGTGGTGAGTGTACAATGTGGAGGAGGGAGGAGGAAGAAAGGAAGCTGCTTGGCCTCATTTTTTTTGAAATATAAAAAAAGTATGAAGTTAACCAGAGAGAGAAGGAGAATACAAGAAATAAGATGGGTCTAAAATGAGTGTTGTATCTTCTCTGGTGCCCTTTTCTCCATTTGATAGAAAGCAATATGAACAATCTCTGCTAAAGGCAATGGAAGGTGTATAATCTTAATTCTACCAGTAAGAAAAAGAGTAGCCTCAACAAGTAGTCTTCAACACTTCAACAAAAGATGTCTTCAACAAGTATTAGCTGTATCTCCTCATCCAAATTTCTTCTTCAGGGCAACAAAGAGAAATGTAAGGAGAGGCAATGGCTGGACTTCAGAAGGAGAGACATGTGGAATGGCTGCTGGGGTGACCACCTGGTATTTGCAGTCCGCAGGCAAGTTTCAAATGCACCACATGAAGGTGAAAGTCTGAGGAGAGCACAGAGGACGGATCTGTCTCACACATGCAAATGCAGTGAGATTTCCAGTCTCAGATGTGTTTCTCACAGGTAGCGGAGCTAGGTCATAGATAGATAGACTCTATAGATGAGCCACAGATGCTGGGTAAACATGTTTTTTTAGATGACCTTCAGGTTAGCCCAAGTAATCAAGGTATAGCTCAAACCCTGACTTGCTATGTTTTGCAAATCCCTAGATATCCCATTTTAAATGCTGATTAATGATTTTTGTCATTAATTTTAATTAGATTAGCTCTAACATTGCAGTTAGAGGCATTCTCTTAACAAAACAGAATAAAATGAACTAGCTTGTTCTCTCTAAATACTTTGCCATATTGAGCGACAAAAAAAAAGAACTCTTGCCCTAATGAATGTCAAGTTACAAATGCAATGAAAAAGAAACAGCAGCATCAATCCAGCCAATGAAAAATGCATTTCTGTTGATGCTTGAAGGCATATAAGAAGTGTTAAAATATATGAGTGAGGAAATGCACTCAGTCAGAAGTACAAATGACAACAATTTGGGGAAAGATTCAAAACATTGTGAAAGAAATTCAAAAAGGCATCAACAAGCAGAACAAATGCACTTTCTCAGATATGATGTCTGTGAGGTTTCACAGTAGTTCATTTGATCATATGAAGTGACAATATATCAGGAGATAAAGTTTTTCCTGCCTCTGCAGGAAAAAAAAAAAAAAAAGGGTATTAAAATTTACAATAATGATACCCATCTTCTTAGTTTGGATAAATCAGACACATACTGCCTTTTCTTTGTGTCATCATCTTAGGCATACATTCCCCTGTGGAATATCAACTACCCCTTGCAAAACATAGTTTATACTTAGTTTTTCTGTTTTCCATGATACGTCATATTCAACTTCATCACAGTCTTCGTTTTGATTTCTTATATGGAAATGACACTATTTTCTATTCCTACTAAAATAATCTTTTCCATGTGTTTTTTCAGTATCAGGCTCTTTTGATCAGTGACTCTGTATGCACTTTGTGGTACAGCCAGTACTAAACCACTCACAGGAGCTAAAAGCTTTTCTTCTGCTATATACTGACAGATTGACCAAGGCTAAGAAAAATGCAGTAGTTCTTAGCTGGTGAAGCACTTCCCAGTCTAGCTGTTACTTGACTTTAGAAACTAATGTAAAAATAAATGTGCTAGCAACAGTGGCATTGGCCAGAGAATGATAGAGACCTTAACCCACTTACAGGAAAAATAACGAAACTGCTTCAGTACTGCTGTGATTAGTCTTAGGCCCAGTCCTAATATACTGCACACAACAGAAGAAGCTGCAATGAATTCAAGGTCTTCTTTGCATAGACACTTGCAGTTGTTGCATAGACACTATTTAATGGTTTCAAGGCTGGTGTCTTCTCAGAGGACTCATGTCACACACCACTTCCTATCGCCTTTGAAAACTATTAGCCATAGAACTGGACGGCAGCATAGTACAAGTGGGATTGGGCTTTGGCTGCTTGGTACTGCTCTAATATAGGAGTTTTGTTCACAATCAAAGGGGGAAAAGTGTCCCAGTTTCCTTATGCAGCATCTGTCATTCAGGTAAATTTCTTCAGCTCTTTGACTTGGAAGTATCCTGTGGTAGGTGCACTGTTGTTGCAGCTGTGACTTATGACAGCATGGAGGACACTTCCAGGAAGCTTGCAGACATCACTAAACTGGGGAGGAGCACTGGAGGAAGAGGACACTCAGTTCACTGGAGTGCAGGGATATGATTCAGAAGGACCTCAAAAAGCTGGAGAAATGGTCTCATAGGATGGTCAGGGAGTTCGGTAAAACCAACTGTACTTGGGGTGGGATAACACCCTGCGCCAGGGCAGGTGGTGTATTGACTGCCTAGGTGGCAGCTCTGCAGAAACGGAGCTGGAACTCCAGGCGGGCAATAATTTGAACAGAATCAGAAACATGCCCTTGCTGCAAAGACGGACAACCATGTCCTGAGCTGCAATAGCAAGAACATATCCAGCAGGTCCAGGAAGATGATTTTTGGGGACTTGTGAGACCACATCAGCAGCACTAGGTGCAGTGCTGGCCTTCCCACTACAAGAAGGCCTGGGGTGACCAGGATGGTCACTGCACTTGGCATACAAGGACAGGCTGAAAGAGCTAGGCTGGAGAGAGCTCAGGGGAGATGTTATTGCTTCCTGATGAGAGGACACAAAGAAAACAGAGGGGCCCTCAGAGAGGCACAGCAACAGGATGAAAGGCAATGGGGACAAGTTGGAACCAGGAAAACTGCTGTAAGATACTAGGAGAAGCTTTTTTTTACCACATGGTTGCTGAAGTGCTCTGGAACAAGAGCCCAGGCAGCTTGTGGGATCTTCATCTTTAGTGCGCAAGACTTGATTGCTCTTGGACCTGGACAACCTGAGAAGGAGGTTGGACTGCATGACCTGTAGTCCTACCATGACCTTCCAACCTCAATTAGTTTATGACTCTGTGGTCTACAGAAATAGTCATACAACACATAGGAAGAGAGACCAAGAGTGCAAAAAGAAAAACAAAGAAGTCAAAGAGGAGGAGAGAGAGAAAAAAGAGAATAGGGAAAAGACAAATAGAGGGGGGAAAAAAAAAAAAAAAGTAGGACAAGGTAAATGCTGATGCTAGAGTGAAATCTTAAGAAAAATACCCCTGTTGGATCATTTTAGAAATGATATAATACTATAAGTATTTTTGTAACATTATTAGGTATCTCTGTACTACATTTTGAAAATGCTTTAAATTAGAATGATTATATTTTAAATTATATGTTTAATAATGTATGGTATTTTAAATGATATTGATCCAAGTCTAGCAGTTAGAAAGATTTAGACTGGTTTAATTCAGCTGCTTTTACATATGTACTAAATACTGTTAGTGGTGGCATATTAATTTAATGCATGATCATGACCTATGTTTCCAGAAGATCCTTGTCTTTTCAAGGTAATGAATCAGGCAGTCAGTATTTCTTAGATGCCCTGCTATTTATTATTGTACTTCACCACCATAGTAACTTTTGACTGCACACAACAGCATTAGTTCCACTGGGATAGTTTCAAAGAACTTGTGATTTTAGCATATGTGTTCCCATAAACTGTAAGGAATGTCTTTGTAGATTGAGAACAGTGTTTTTCTGTTTCATAATGAGATTTCATGTATTGAAATCTGAATTGTCTCAATGGTCTACTGATGCTAAGAGAAATTTGGGTCCTTTGGTCCTGGTATTCAGGAACGCTTAACAAGTTTATCTCAGAAGTAAAACACTTCTAGTTGATACCATTTGTCATCATAAGGTTTAAACCTGAATTCACATAAGTCATTCATTTAAAAATTAAGTAATTTGTGGAAATGCTGTAATTTCACTGTGAAATAACCCTGCCCTTCAACTTTGGTATCAGCAAAAGTCAGATCTTCTTAGTGATTCATAGGAGATCTCCATCACTTATAGTTTGAGCAGCTGTTTCTCCTGTGCCCTGACCACTTGGGAAGGCAGGGCACCTACACATGATTTCTTGCTCATTCACCAAAGAAAAAAATAATGATCGTCACAGGACTCTTCAAGTCAAAGACAAATTTGAGAGGCAACGGTGTTTGTTAGTTTGTTATGATCTCTGCTACTACAGTTTCTCCAGTCTGACTTCCTTCAATTTTGCATCTCCTCACTTTATCTTTTCTTGAATACTTTGTGTGGTCTCTGCTGACATTTTTTCAGCTCCTCTGTCGTTTGTAAAGCCCACTCTAGACTGTCTTTCTGATCCTCAAAACCAGAATCTGATCATTCCTCACCACCACTCCTGCTTCTTGAGTGCTTATCCTGTGCTTTCTGAGCAGAACATCCCTGGGGATGAGATGGGGGGAAAATCTCCCCATTTCTTTTGGTGTCCAGAGGGCTCTTCCAGGTGCTTTTAGGTGCTTCTCAGTGGTGGGCCAGAAGGTCAAGGCTGGGGAACGTTTAAGGGCTCATACACTGATACAACCTTCATTTGGACACAAGCTGTAAAGAGCCACAACATGCCCAGGACAGAAAAAAAAATAATCTTAGCAGAACTTATCTGCCAAGTGCTAACACATCTCTCCTGGGCATATCAAACTGCACTGTCGTGCGCAGGTTGTGCTTAGGTCTGGTGTTTTTGTTTTCTAAAGCTAACGTTTAATTTTCTGCAGCATTAAGACAATACCCCTGGCAGAAGGGCTTGCGTGTCAACCTTTTTCTTCTCAATGAGAAATATGAACATGTGTCTGGGATTTTTTTTTATAGGCACTGAAAATGCCTATAATGCATTTTTTCCAGAGTACCTATGACTGTGCTTTAGCTGGAACATAAAAAAAGCAAACAAACAAACAAAAAACAAAACCTGAGGCAAATATCTTGTAGAGGAACCTCTAGCCCAACCAGCAAAATTTTAATAAAGTAAAAACAAATTTAATCTTGTACAGAAAGTGCTGGGAACATTAACTACAGACACCATTGCCATGTTTGTATGTAATATCCTGAGGTTTCATATACTACTAGTAAACTGTTGACATTTTCTCCAGCTTTTTATGCAAGACTAGGATGGAGTCATGATTCTGCATTTCAAACAGTTTTGAAATAGTGTGTGTAGCTTGGAACAACTATGTTCTTTATTGATTTTCAATTCGTTTCCCATTTTTTAATTCTATTTGCTATGTTCTTCCAATAATTAATATTTTACAACTGGAAGGCAATACTAATATGACTCAGTCTGATGGGCTAACATATTCATGCCTGGTACTTACTTACTGAAATTATATCAGGTATTCAAAAAAATCCTGAACAAATCTCATTTCCTTCTAATTTTTAGCAGAAATAGGTCAAAAAATGAATTTATTCAGCATTAATAACAGACTGGGGTTAGCTGATTCACAAGTATCTATCTATGGCTTAGAAGCCTCAGAAATATTTATTACTTTTGTGCTTAGCCTCGCATTATTTCTATAAGCAGTCTGATATCCATAATATAGTATCAGGTCACTGAATTTTGGTTATTGTATTTTTAACAGAAGAGATACCTGAATGTCTATGGAAAGGAGAAACTGTTGCAAAATATGCAAGCTACATGTAATACAGTGGCACCTAGAAGCCAGTATTCCCAGGCCATGAGCTAACTCCTATAAACGGCTGTTGGATAAAGGCTGCTACTGCTCCACAGAGCCTTGAGTACAAATTATTCTTTTTTCTATTTCACCCTTAAAGGACTATGAAGAAGTAGGAATCTACAAATAGAAGAGCAGTGTTTGGTTTAATCCCATACCTTTTGAAATTAATGGTGACAATGCTAGTGAGGAAAAAAAGTTAAAAAAAAAAAAGGCAGGATTGAGATGTTAGGAGGAAAACAGCAGCTCTGAAACAAGTCAAATGTTGCAGGGATGCAACAATCAGTGCTTAGGACATAGACTTCTTGTGTTCCTACACTAGATGCCTTCCCTGTCTTTACTGATCCCTTCTCATTTTTATAGTTCTGCCTCAAACAGAGGCAGCAATGTTCACCTTCAAATCCTAGGTGGACCATTTGTCTTATTTATTTATTTATTTACTTTCCTCGTTCTTAACGGGCATCACACTCTACCTCAAGAGCATGAGCCACTTCACAGGCAGTGACTTGCAGCGCGATCTGCCTGTAATAACGAACCCAAACACTCGCCCTTGACATTCTCGGTGCCGCAAGGCTAACTAAACACAACAAACAGAAGGAGGACGAAAAAAGCAAAGCACCCGCGCTCCTTCTCAGGAGGGAACGTGGGAGCTGAATTGCAACGCAAGGGGAGGAACCTCCAAGCAGGTACGTGCAGGAATAATGAGTAATAAATAAAAAATAAATAAATAAAAAGCATTCCTTTTTCTACTTCTTCTTCTGTTTTGGCCTTGTAGGAATGACTTGCTGTTTAAGGGTTCGTTTC
>NW_010589215.1:0-57191 GCF_000705375.1 Tinamus guttatus | reverse complement strand
GAGGAGGTGCGGGTGTCGGTGCTGACGCTGCTGCAGCTGGTGGGGCTGGTGTGCATCTTCCTGGCGCTCTGCCTGGACCTGGGAGCCGTGCTGAGCCCCGCGTGGGTCACGGCGGAGCACCAGTACTACCTGTCCCTGTGGGAGTCGTGCCGCAAGCCCGGCGCCCTGGACAGCTGGCTCTGCGAGTCGACGCTGCACAGCGGTGAGCGACCCCCGAGCGCCGCCATCTCCCTCCGTCCGCCCGGCCCTGGCCCCCGGCGTCCCGGCTGCCCGGAGGGGCTGCCCCCGCGCTGCTCCCCGGGACACCCTCGGTTTGGGCTTCTGGTGTTTACTCGTTTGTTCTCTTTTCTTGTTCTTGTTCCCCGGGGCTTTGTTCTCCTATAATGAGATACTCCTAGGGACTGCAGGATCTCCCCGCTCGCTCCCCACCACCGCCCTCTTCCAAAATGAGGAGCCCGATGAACTTGCTTAAGAAGTTGGGGTTCACTAGCCAGAAACGTGTCGCTTTGGCCCAAGTGGTGGCGAAATCGGGGTTGCAGCCCTCTCTGTCCGGGCTGTGGGTGGTTGCACAGCTTTCCCTTGCCGGTGCTGATGTTCCCTGCTGTCTTCTGGTGCTCCTTTGCCTTGATGCCCCGGTGTGCGGTCGCTCTTCGGCTTTCCTGTGGCTCTGATCATAAATAATTCCCGAGATGGCTGTTTCGGTATTATCTGGGCTCTGCAGAAAACTGGGGTTGAATGACATAAGCGAGCTGCCTGTTGAATATTTCTCTATAGGTGCTCTGGTAGTGGGGGTTTGCCCTAGTTTTGGTGGGTTATTTTGTCTGCCTCCTTGCTTCCCTGCAACTTCTGGAGTCCTGAAAGAAACATTTACAAATGAAATCAGTCTTTCCACCCCCAGTTCATCTTTTCCCCACACACATGCGCTGCTAAATCATCCATTTGGATCGCTGTGCTCATCAGGACATGACAGTAAATTGTGTGGCGACGAGGTGCTCATTTTGGGCAAGGGGTTTACTCTGCCTCCTGAAGGCTTTCTTTTCCCTGGCCTCTCTGAAATCGTGTTATAGGTACTGTGAAATAACCGATCTCTGCTTGAAGCGAATTGCAGAGGTGCCTTTGCTGCTGCTGTTATTTTTCTGCCACTGTGTGGGGTAATATTTGGAGGTTTCACTTGTTGTTGGGGATTTCGCTTTAAGTCGCATAATGCCAGAATGAATGGCAAAGAAATGTCAGCGTCAATCAGTTACCAGGGTATCTAAACAAACTTTGGAGAGCTTTCTTTTCTTTTCTCTGTATAAATGGAAATTTATGTAGGAATGTCAGCTTCTATGTGTCTCCTTAGCAACGTGAATCCTTTGCCCCTTCCCTCTGTCTCCTGAAATAGTATCCCCTTGATTGCAAAAAGACTTTTCAGATGGCTTGGATGAGAACCTGCTTCAAATCCTCTCCCCCACCACCCTAAGCTGTCTTTCTATTTCCCCCCACCTCTTCCTACACACACACGCAAAAGTGGGACATTAAGAAAAGCAGGACAGCTTACAGAGCAGCACAGAAAGCAAGTAATCTCTGTCACTGCTTTGTTCGTCACCTGTGTATGGAAAAGGTAAAAGATGAATGGGTGAGGTTGTATAGAGAAATAAAAATGTACCTTTGTTGGATAGTGCATGTTAGATTTTCCTTCTAGAGAAGTATCCTGTGAAAACATTCTTGAAATCATTTCTGATTATTCAGTTTTATTCAAGTTCTCTGAATGAGCCTTGCTCATTTTCCTGAGATACTTTTTCAGTCTAGTGGAGCTAGGTTTCACAAGCTGCTGCAAAAGAAGTCAATTATTGTTTCATTTGAAGTGAGTTGAATAAACCCTTCATTTTCCCCACGTTTGGCATATAATTCTGCATGCTGAGGAGACCTGAAATACGAGAAACTACACTGTTCTTCCCACCCCTCCTCCTCCAAGTGTGTTACAATTCCCATTAAAGTCAGTGGCTCCCAGTAAATTTACCAAGTTGGATGGGGCTTATATTCCAGACCATTTTGTGTGCTTGCTTAATATTTTAAGTGCACTTTCTTACTACTTCAAGAATATAGCAAGCAGTATATTTTGGAGATAGTGGAGAGTTCCCACAGGGAAAGCTCTGTTAGCCTGATAGCAACACAAGCAGCTTTGTAGCTAGCTGGCTGTGAAAAGCAGTGGTATACAGGGGAAAAAGGCATTTTCACCCAAGGTTTTAAGACACTTACTTCGTTCTCTCTTGAAGGAGAGCACCTCAAGTGGCACCATCAAGGGCAAGCTCATACTGGAAGCTGCTAAAGCATATTCAGTGTTTAATTAAAAACCTTTATTGTAATTAGATGTAGGACCCCTGACTGCCATCAAAAGGGCAACTCAGTAGTGTAGAGCAGAAGGAAATGGATATAAGATTATTCCATTGGCTGTAACATAAAATAATCCTCAGTTTCCTTGAGTATTGCTTAGAGTATATGTTCTTGCATTCATTCATTCACCCTTTTGAGGGCTCTTTCTATAGATTTCAAGAAATTCTGTGCTCTCCTAGTGCTTTTAAAGTTGTGCAAGTACTTCATAAAATCACCATTCGAATACTTAGAATTATTTATAAGTATCTCGAGGGTATGAAAGATCAGATTGTCATTTGATTTCTTATTTTTTAGAATTTATTTCAATCATACTTACAATTTTTACCAGGCAGTCACTGGAACTATCAAGGTATTCTTGCATATCCCTTTCTCTCTCTCTTGATGAAACTCTGAAGTTCTCATTAATATCAACTTCAGGAGCTAGAAATTTAACAAAATCAACAATTTCATCACAGTTTGTGATGAAATCATAAAATCCGGTGATGTTACTTTACAGTTCAATCAGCTGTCTTGGAGTAATATTATTTTCTGTAATAAAAGGTTGCCTTGACTAACGCACAAGTTGTCTATTTTAAATCTATTTTATTTAAAACTCATGGTTTGATGTCTTTAAGCTGATTTTTTTTTCATTTACAGATTTATCAGAGGTTAGAAGTTATGTAGGAATATGCATACTTTGCACTGTATCTGCCTAAAATTAAATGCATTTTATGAACAACTGCACGGTGTGTCTGTATCTGTACAGGTATTTGTCTTATACCTACAGAACTTAGCAAATTTGAATATATACAATAGATTGCAGCTATGGTGGTTCTCTAAATCAAAGATGCATGTATCTGATATGTCAAACTTAAAGGGTACTACAGAATCTGATGTGTCAGGTAAACAATATGTATTTTGGCCTAAATGTGTGCCTATGTTATTGATAGAGCAGAATGACTCCATTGAGAGCATTTCAGTTGTTGTGTAAATAGTGCATATAAAAATACTTATGTAATACACACCAATTAACCGTATTCATTCTGTTTTATGGGGGATATATGATTTTTGGAACTTAAACTATGTGTTTTTATGCAACGTTTACTTTTCTTTAATAAAATTATAGTCTTACAAATCTGTCCATGAATTATCTCAAGGACAGAAATGCAACAGGGTCTCTGCCCATTTAAACTTAGTAGTGAGTAAACCATAAAGGTAAGCTTAAATTACAGCATAGTGCATTAAAACAAATCTAGTTTTATGCTTATAATTCTGTTCTAATTTTTTCTTAAAATGTAAAAGCATCTATAGGCTGCTCATTTGGTAGCATTTGAAGGGTTTAACCTTAATTATACATTAGCTGCAGATATCTGAATTAACATGGCTCAATAGTCTTGGATGGTATTTGCATACTTTGGATCTAGGCAGTTCTTCCAAGGGGAATTGCGAGCCCAAAAGCAGCTTCCTCATTAGGAGATCTGGATCATTGCTCTGAGTTGACATTGACACATGTTTGTAAAAAAGCTCAGCAAGGCTGAGTTTTCTGGAAAATAACATAGGAGGAATAAGTGCAATTTTGTTCAGTCTGAAGAAAGGAGTTAAACAGAAGGAGGAATTGACAAAATGTTTCTTTAGTTTTGTTTTCTTACATGTTGTTCTATTTAATAATCCTTCCCAATATTTTACCTGAAGGTGGATACAAAACCAAAAGCTGTACTGCTTCAAAGTTGCTATTTAAGATACTGTGCAACCTGATATAACTTTGAAGTTGGGTCTGACTGAATTTGTCCCTGCTTTCAATAGGGAGGTGGACTAAATGACCTCCAGAAGTCCCTTTCAAACAGAATTATTCTGTGATTCCCTGATGACTGTAAAGTCTGATGTTTACCTGTCTCCTTAAATGTCTTGGAAATGCCCCAAGGGTGGCTTAAAGTTCTTCTACTGGATAAATTATTTTAGCTTCAGTCTTGCCAAGTCATGCTCCGTGAGAGTAGCAGATCTGAGAAGTCTCTACAGTAATACCAGTCTTTTGGTATGATGGAGGCTATAATTTCTGGCATCCTCCTCCAGCCAGCTGAGAGGCCTGATTCTAGCACCTCAATATGTAATGCGTGAGGTTTGTGTCAGTTTGTATGATCAGATAAGAGCACCACGCACTTTGTGGCTGATAAGACTCCTCTGAAAGTAAGATAAAGGAAGGACTCTAACCTTGGGTAAGTATTGAGTTATTATTACTGCTTTTGCTTATTGCCATTTTAAGTATCTTGTTTCTTTAAGTCTTCTTTATTTAGTAACGAAATCTTGCAGCAGTAAGTTCAGAGTTTCCTTATGTTAGAGATAATATAACTGGTTTAAATATTTGATAAGACTATATTTAGAACCAAGTAGAGAGTAACTTTGCCTCTCCTACTGATTTGCAGCCAAAGATGACCACATAAGATTTAAAGATAATAAGCAGGAGAAGGTAGACTATCCGACTGAACTGCTTTATGTGTTTTTTCCTCATCTCAGTTCAATAATATAAAGGCCATCATTTTGATGGAAAGTATTCTTTGAACTATTTTAAATGCTAACTGTTTGTCATGAGGTACACAAGTTCACGAGTTTTGAAAATGCAAATGTTTGCTTGAAGAACATTGATAATTGTAGGAAATAATTACCTTACTATTGCAACATGAAGTATGCTTCTTCCTTCTCCAGATTACTAAAATGTAGTAGTATAGATGGAAGAGGTCAGAAGAGGTAAGCTTTTCTTGAAAAGCTGGTATAGTGCTGCTCCCACGCAATGTAGTAGTATAGATGGAAGAGGTCAAAAGAGGTAAGCTGCTCCCACGTTCTTCTCCTAATGACATCAGTTTAAGATTTCCAGGTTTTTGTGATGTTCGTAGAGTTGTGGGTGTGTGTGGCCTCTCTTTCTTGAATGAATGAATGTCCAATAACTAAAATGACATAGTAAAAAGCAAGTCTCAGAAAAATGTCGTAGAGAAAATGCTCATCTTTTGCAGTTCTGTAAATGAATTATAGATTACATGATTTTCTGTAATGCTATGCCTTAGTCATATGTTGGCAAAAATGATGCACAATTCATGTTACCTCTAAATAATAAAGATCTATATAATGGGGACACTTAATTCTTTATTCAAAGAATGTTACTGTGCTTTTAGAAATTCCAGAAGGTCGAGACTTGGAAAGACAGTAGATGT
The DNA here is from genome assembly GCF_000705375.1 of Tinamus guttatus. Next base: position 51,633 of record NW_010589215.1, on the reverse strand, counting down.
TCTAAGCCCGCCAAAAGTGAATAACTTTATATAAATAAGAAATGTAAGCTTTGCTCTCCAGGAGATATGTATGTCCGTGGGCAGATCAGGAAGCACTGCTATGTTTCAAGTTGCTCATACTTCTGTAAACCCCCAGGCATTAGACCATCTTGTAGACTTGCAAAATCTTTCTCCTTTGCACAATGTCGGAGGTGGTTGTTGTATTTTTGTGGGTGTTGTTATTCAGCAACAAAATGATGTTCATTCTCATGTCCTGTAGAGACTAAGGATGAACTTGCTGTGGTGTTTAAGTACCTCAGAAGATCAAGTTCATCATTTTCAGGGACCTACTTAGAGATATTATTATAGGAGTTGAAAAAAAGAGATAAACCAGACCATAAGATATGCAGACCATATCTTATGTAAGACTGCAGTAGAGATGCTAAAATTGAGCCCATGCCTTCTTTGTATGCTGTAGCATCATTTGGGGGCCAAACTTTCCCACACATCTTGATGTGTAAGACACCTGAGGTATGTTTGTCACTAAACGGTGAGTAGAGAGGTGTCAACTCCTACCATGGTTCTCCAAGAAGTCCATATGGTTAGCAATACTCAGTTTAAAGCACTTGCTGTAGTGTTTTCTGGATTTGCACAATGGCTGCCAAATTTGTCCACTTGTCTAGCAAGTAAGCTTTTAGTTTTTCCTAGGTTGAGAAGGTTAGGTCCTGGAGCACCTGCTTCCCATGAGTGTCCAATCCAGCCAACTGCTAACCTGGAGAAGAGCCAGTCTCTTTCCTTCTGCTTTAAGTTATTTCACTACGGAGAGAAGTGAAGCTCAAAGGGATGCAGCTCTGCAGTTGACTGCTGAGATTATTTCCTGCAAAACTTGGAGAGCCCTGGACATGGGCTGCATTCTCTGAGTGCTCAGAGCATTTTTGTGTTGTTGAAAAGGTAGTACATAGGTAGCATCAGAAACACCGACCAGTTAGATAAGCATCCATTCAAAGAGAGGCACAGATTCAAGTTCCCTCTTGTCTATTTGTTCATAGATCTTATAGATCTTATGTTTATCTTCACCCAGACTAGTTTAGCAGATGGAGGAAAAGAGTGGTTTCCATCTAACCTGGTGTAAAGTGCATCTGGGGAATTGGAGCAGAAGTTCAGGTCTGCAGCCAGAACTGAAAAGCAAATATGTTGCAGTGTCTGAGGAGTTCTCTAATCTCCCTAATGAGGGAAGCGCCTGCCTTTGCTCTGTCATTGGCCAGCTACCATTATCAAACGTCATTAGCATTCTGCATCTCAACCGGAGACAGACATCCCCAGTTTTGACCCAGTTAGCTGTTTTTTGGACGCATTCCTGTGCCTACTTTTTCTTTGTCTGGCTCTAACTGACTCTCCACTTGGTATCAGGACCGCTTAATCATCCTACAAGTTTCGTGTCCAGTAAATTGAAAGTGACTGATACCTTATGTGGAACTTCTGAATTATCCTTAGGAGACACTTAAGGATTTTGGCATCTACCTTAAAATGCTTAAATCTCTGGTTGGGTGTTGTCAAAATCTTGATGAATTAGGAGGATTTGAATACTTGAATGTAAATCCTGCCTGTGCTGTGCAAAGAGCCTGTGCTGTTCTGAGAGCTTTACAGTGTATGCTGGTATGTGTAAATGAAGAGCAAGTTCTAAGATAGCAGCACAGTATGGTTTTGTTTTGTTTTTGAAAAATAAAAAAGAGGAGTTTACTTTGTTCTTCAATCAATGAGCAGCTTCCTTTTATATGACCGTGACTTCACGTAGTTATAGTGTGTTCAATTTGAGGTTAATGTCACCAGCAGATGAGTGCCTTGATAGAACATTTGTGTTCTGTCTTAAGGAAATCATGCACTCAGCCACAGCCGACTGGTTCCCTAACAAATATGGTTCTGGGTAGCACTTTTTAAGTGCTTAAAGTGACTTTAGGATCTGCACTCATTTTCAGACTTCAGAAAATCTCATTCTGAATTCATAAAATAAAAAGCAAATGCAGAAGCCAGAGTGTGTCTGTGCAGCAACGGAGATTAATAAACATACTACCCAACTGACAATGAGCAGAGACTGCATTTATTGAGATTTTGTGTGAGGCTCTGCTGTGCAAAGTTATGGCTAAAGCAACCAAATGAAATCTGGATCCTGACAGAAAGCATCTCTTTAGTGTACAAAATAGTATCCTACAGATTCTGTAAAGTCTATACTTATGATGCTGGCAAGAAAGGCAAGAAAGTAGAAGGATAGACTGCATATTTTGCAAGTTTGGGGCTTCCCAAGTTGATTCATTCTGTGTTTCACACACTTTTCAGTCAAATAATTTATTTTTAAAACCTATATGGAGCAGGATTCAAATAAACAGCGCCATTAAATAAAAACAAATAAATAAAAATGAAAAAAAAAGTTACTTTGGTTTAGGTGAGGAGCCAAAGAATTGACTTCTCTGTGGAATAATATCTAAGAACCTGATGGTGACCATAGTGCTTGCTTTGCCTCTCTACTTCTGCTGAATTCAATGGAGTTTGGCCTTCCGTAAAAGTCTGATTCTTGCATTTAAATGCTATATTATAATTTCTCAACATATTTATTGGCTGAGAGCAGTTAGGTGCTAGATGGAAGGATTGCAATGAATCAGAAAAACTTGCCTTAGAGGAGTTTCCCCTGCCCCCCACCAGCTTTTCCCCTTAGTGCTGGAAGGCCAATCATGACCGTTTTCATATAACACTCATGTATTTTTTTCTTACTTCGGTCTCTGTCAGAAGAGGAATTGGTGGAGAACCATTGTGCAAAATAAAAATAAATACTTGTCTTAAGAGATTAATTCAGTTTGTCTGTGATGTTTGAAGAAGACATCATACATAAATATTTCACATATTCCACAGTACGTATCTATTTTCTTTATCGAGAATATTTAATGTTGGGAACTTGCCGAAAACTTGAAAACTCTGACAATACCAACCATCTACATGACACTTCCACATGTTAATGAATGGCCTATTTATTAAAAGTACCACCTCTCTCATAACTTTGAGATGCTTTATTCTTTCTTTTAATGACTTTTCCTGATTTTATCCTGGTATAGTTTTGTCCCCAAAATAGAGCAGACGATAGATCTCTTTTTAATTAAAATGAATATCCAGCATAATGCCGCAGGTCATTCATTTGTGGTAGAGGGCGAAGGAGTCACACATTTTGGGGTCACATTAACACTGTGCTTTTCTATCGTTAAGAAAAGGGCAGAATTTCCAAAGAGCAACACAACCAAGCGTAGTCTTAGGAAAAGGTACCAAGCTACATATGAAACATTAACTGAAAGTAAACACTTCTGGTATTTGGTATTATATATGAAAATGTGTGTTAAGTATCTGGAATCAAATTAATTAAGTTACTGAGTTACTTAGCAATCATTTATAAAAAAAAATATTTATAAATCTATTCCAGTTGTTCAGATGGGATACAGGTGCCATTGTCAATGTAATTCTGAACATATTAAAATCATTAAAACTAAAAATTAAAGGCTAATTTACTACTTATGCTTTTTGTTGTCTCTACAGTTACATTAGAAGAAAACTAGTAATTTGGGTGCAACTGTGAGATGACAGTGCTTTTTAAACATCTAGAAGTTATATTAAGATTCGTGGCCCTTGATGTTTGTCGTAGCCATTAAATGTGTAATATAAACAAATCATAGTGAGATGCAGTGGAAAATAATGCTATGCATTCTTAAAGCATCAAGAAAACCCAATTGTTTTGAATGCAGGAGACTAATAATGGTCTGTAGAGTCCCGTTTTGCTTGTGTTCATGGACGTTTCTCTCTCTCCAGACTCGATCAATCTTACGTTTTGCTTGTGTTCATGGACGTTTCTATCTCGATCAATCTTGCTGAACTGCCTGGGTTCCTGAGCTGTGCACGGGAACTCCTTTGCAAGACCGTTGCTTGCCTAGAAATGGTGCAGGCATATTTTGGATGCCTCCGAGGGAGGCGTATGGAGTTTATGTTCTACATACCAGCAACACTGTGCAGCACTCATGGCACAGACAGGAACCTGCTGTTGCCACTGCTGCTCTGTGCTGCAAATCACTTCTGGGTAGTTCAAGGAACTGCAGATTTTTACTGTAGGAAAGAGTATTTTCTACATGTGTTGTAGTGATCTAACTTAGCAAAATGTTTTTCTTTTAGAAGCAGTGATTCAGTTTTCCTTGGCAGCTTCTTTTCCCTTATGTAAGACATGTCCATTTCTCTGGATTTTTCTTAAAATATGTGCCCTTAAGTAAAAGGCCCATGCAGAAGGTTTTGCTTACTTAATCCAGCATAAGCTTTATTTTGTCATCAGTTTTCAGAAGTGAAAGTTGATCTTTTATTTGCTTGTTTTTCCAAGAAAAAAAGCAACTTAAAGATATAATTTCCATGGTAGGCAATATGGGCAAGTTCAGTCCAGCATTATTTGTGCAGTAGTATCTGACTAGTATCTACATGACCTGACTTTTGTCCTGTTCTCTAAACAGAATACCTCGTTGTTTCAAGGGTCAGCTCAGCTGGTGCTCTTGTACACTCCTGTAAATGGAGCCTGGGATCAAAACACAGAGGCAATTCCAGACATTTCACCTCCACATGGTGTTAAATACCTGGTTGTCAGCTAGTAGAAAGGAAGGTTAAGAAACTCAGTTTTATCCTACTGTCAACATCACAGAGCAGATTTTCTTATCCTAGAAACTAATTTTGTTTAGCTAAGTCTTTTTTTTAGTTAGGAACGTAGGTGTCTTCGAACACAGACTTGTGCTTTTACTTCTCACATCAATCCTGTAGTAAGATTGTATAATTCTTTTTAACTTTTATGAAACCATAGATACCTCTTTCCAGGTAACTAAATTGTACTGTACCTCCACTAGTAAGTGTGTGACTGATCTTGCCATATGGGTTTAGAAAGCAATGGCATACTTAGCTTGTTTTAATTTACTTGGTACTCCAGTGTTGCACATGTTTATTTTCCACTAGACTTTGGCTTCTGATCAATCTAAAGATAACATTTAATATTCTGTTATTTGTAGTGGCTTTCAAAAACCTTAGTTTGAATTTTTCCATATGTCATTTTTATGCATTTTATCACTTTTGTATAGCTATTTAATTTTGGGGTGAGGTGGATTTACATTAGTCTTTGTAGTCTGTGTAGTTTTCAATTACAGAGATTCCTTTTATGTTCTTTCAGAATGGTAGAATGTCCATCTATTTCATTATGTATTTCTGTGTTTTATACCTACAATGCACTTATGATACTGAAAGAATACTTTGTAAATCTTAAGTATACTAACCAATTTGTGTTTTTTGAAGTGTCTTTATCAACATTGAAGAAAAACTCTTCATACAATATTTATAAATTGAAATTTCATTTCCATTCCACTAATAGTAAAACAGAGGGGACACAGCAAGATGACTTTTAAATTGCATATTGCATGCTGAGGGTAAGGGAAAGTTATTCCCAGTCTGGCTCTTGGTCCAACAAGAAAATAAAGACTAAAAGAACTTGGAAGATGGAATACTTAGTAAATAAATAATTGCCCAGAATAACATAGTTCATTTTTAAGAAGATTGAAAATAAATGTGTGTGTGTTTTTCAATATCTTTCATCCTTTCTTCTCTGATATATGTGGTTTTTTTGGTGATACTAGCTGTAGCCCTCCCACTCCCACACCCCACAGTTGCAGTGTAGGTATCTTGAACAGATTAGGTCACTGTTGAAAACCCTGATTTTTGCTCTTTTTTCCAAAAAAAAAAAGTTTATTTTTGTTGTTTCTTATTTTAGTAGTATTAATATTTCTAAATTTATTTTAAAAATATTTAACTGTGTCACACATTTTGCCATTTCATTCCGAATAATGTAGGAGTGCTAGTATATGCAAAGTAGTGAGATAAACATGGCTCCTTTTCCCACGGACTGATTTCAGATATTCTTTTTTGAATTATTAAATAAGTGATCCAATTCTTTTTTTCTTGACACCTATTATGGCAAAGGGACAAGGTCTAAACTTCACTTTTGTGAAGAGGGTCAGCACAAAGCCATCGATTTTTTTAAAATCGCGCAGAAGCCTTTATGTTAGCACATAAATACATAGAGATATAATGGCCATCTGTTGCCATTTGTTGCATTTAAGACTGCAAGAATGTTGTTTGCAACTGCATCTGTTACAAATAAAAATAATAAATAATAATAAAAAACAATTAACAGATGTGCTAAGCCAAATAGAAAAGTTGCCTTTGGTGGAGGGGAAAAAAAAGAATAATTACTCTGATATTTAAAAGTGGATTTTGGATTTGACTCAATCTGCACCTAACACTCATAAGCGACGTTATGAGGGCTTAACTAAAAGGCTTAACTGCCTTTTTCTTTTCTTTTTTTTTCCCCTCTCCCCTTAAAAATGTTCTTTCTCTTGGAGAGATTCCTTTATTTCCCTTACTTTTGTTATTTTTATTGTATGGCCTTGGTACTTCCCACATGATGTGTCTATTTTACCAGCTCCCGTGTATTTCCCTTCTTAAGCCATCCCAGCCAACACTAACTAAAAGTTGGATTTCGCTCTGTGCTAAGGGAAAGTTACGAGTGACTTGGGGTCAGCCTGACCCAGCCTGTTTCTCATCCTAAATTGGACAGAAACAAAGTAGCAAATTATTCCATCTTTTTAGAGCAAAAATCCCAATGAGGCCAGTAAGCCTTGAAAAAGTGGGTCTTTGCAGTACTTTGCTCTTAACTTGCCTCTGTTTCACTAATTAGGAAACACAAAAACAACCCCAGTTATTCCGTTGTCCTCATATTTCCGTGCTTAGGTCAAGTCTGTTGGCTTGTTTAGTGCAACCTAATATTCTCTCTTGCTCTCTTCCTCCCTCTGTTCCCCAGATTGGCAGATTGCGACTCTTGCTCTGCTGCTGGGCGGCGCTTCCATCATCCTCATCGCTTTCCTGGTGGGCTTGATCTCCATCTGCGTGGGCTCTCGGCGGCGCTTCTATAGACCAGTTGCAGTCATGCTCTTTGCTGCAGGTAAGGAGATTACCAGCACAAGCATGAAAATTTCCTGAGAGCAGCTTCACTTCTGCGTGGAGGATAAATGTGCCTTGTTCTGCATATTAATTCAGAGGTATTTGGTTTAGCTCTATGTTAAGTCCTAGGAGGTATTTGCAAGGTACCAATTTTGCAGTGCCTTGTTGGCAACAGCGCTATTACAGTCCCTAAATGTAATGCAAACAAATAGCTGTTTACTGTTTTGTGAAGTACATACAGCAGGGAAAACGGCAGCAGATACATCTGAAAGTACCATTTTTAGAATCTGTGACTTGCAAAACCCTTTCTGATACTTGGATATTCTTCATCTTAAAATTTTAAAACAGGAAGATTAATGCTGGAATGTGAAGCCCTTGAAGCCTTATGTGTGAAAATAAATAGGATTATGTCACAAGGTGTTTATATATGCCCCTGTGCCACTGGAGGAATTAATTTCATTGTGTCAGCTTGGTTCTCAGTTATTAATTTAGCAGCTGTCACACTGGAGTCCCTGTTTGGTTTTTAAAGTAACAAAATGGAACACTTTATATGGACTAACACAAAACCTTCAGGGAACTCTGTGAATCTGGAATGTCCAGAAGACTGGTCTTGTGAGGTATAATTACAATATCAAATCATCTCCTTTTGTACATCCTGGTGTTTGGGGGCTTAGTCAGCACGGGATGCTTCTATTTCTCCTGAGATCCACCAAGTATGTTTTGCCTTCAGCCTGTCAGTCATATCTGTGTTGAAGCCAGCAGCTTAAGCCCTTCTGATAGCCCGTCATGAAAAGAATGACAGAATCTAGTCTTTCGGATGTATTAAAAAAGCCACTTACAAGGATATGAAAAGAATAAGAATTCAGAATTTGAAGGGAATTTGGAAAAGAAACAAAGCTCTAGGAAAGTCTCCTGCTGCCCCCTGCTGATTATGTTATTTTGATTGAACAGCAGTGTTTTAAGATTCACTTTTATTTCCTCAATAATATTAGTGGATTCTATTTCATTTGATTTTAGAAAGCGAATACAATCTAGGATTAGACAGAAATGGATCTTGTTTGGATGGGTGTTGCACAGCTGAATTGAGTTGAATAAATAAAGGTTCTAGTGACATTATTTTAAAGTTTAATATTAATTTTGCAATTATAAAGTGTGCTAGGCAATTAACTGTGTAGGAAATGGGATTATTGAATTTCTGTGCTGGTTTCTTACTTGGCTTTAGACTCAATCTCATGTAACATTGTGTAGTAGTTCAGTAGTGCTCAGATATATACTGTGTTGTCTTGTCATATTGCTTGATTAGCAAACCATAATTAGGTTTGTATTCAATAAACCAAAACAACAACAACAAAAATATCCCCAAATTTTCCAAATCTTATTGGTAACTTTCTAAAAAAAAAAAAAGTGGGCTTAATCTATTCTACTGGGCATAAAATTAGTCACAGTTATTATTGCAAAAATTATGAGAGGTGTCAGTGCTTTCCTGAATCAAAAAGAAAGACACGCTAGTGCTGTAGCTCAAAAGTGGTGTTTGTTTCTTTCCTTTGCTTGTGTGTGTCTGCGTGTATTTTCAATTTTAAGACCTGAAACATGTTAGAGGGAGAGATATGCTGAAGCAAGAAAGACCTGTCCCCTTCTTTATCATTATTTGGCAAGTCGGAGGAGAATCCTTTGGGGATTTAATGCTGATGTTGTCAGTGTAACTTCCTACAGATTTTTATTCCTAATTTCAGCTATTGTTAGAGGTGAAGATGGACTGACATGTCTCAAAAAATATGGAAAGAATCCTCCTGAAGAGGAGAATGTCAGGGTTGCAGGACAGTGGTGTTTGTGCCTTATCTATAAATCCAAACCTGCACCTGTGGATTTCACAGAAGATTTTCAAGGTTAGAAAACACCTGTTCTGTTAATCTGCTGACATCACAAAATATGGATGGTTGCCCAGAGATATTAACAGTCTGGGTGGGTGTAAGGTCACTGTATGGGAGAAAGAATAAAATGGAAAAGTGACTTCCAGGCACTTCAGTCTGAACATTTAGCCCCAGGTATTTCTATTCTTGTAGCTCACTTTTTTTTTTTTTTCTTTTTTTTTTTTAACTCCTCCCTCCTCTCTCTGTACTTCAGGTTTCAGTTAGGAAATCTGTGTGTGGATGAGAAGGAAGGAAGAAGAATCGTTAGGTCTGGGAGAGATGAGAAAGCAAAAGGACAAAAAAAGAGTAATTCGACTGAGGTATTGAGAATAAGACAGCAACTGATTGATGGATGTGAGTGTGTTTAAATACACACTATCAGCTCTGTGTAACAGGATTATCTCCTGAGTTCTGTGCTATTAAATATTTCCATAATGACATGGTAGAATAAAAAGTGCACTTGCTGAATTTGCAGTTACAATAAAGCGAGAAAGAATCCCAGGATACACTGAGGGATGGAATCCAGTTCTGAGAGACTGGAGGAGTAGTCTGAAAAAAAATGGGACGTGCTTCAATAGCAAGTAGTCAGGGAGGCAAGAAGAATTGCAGCATCAAAGAAATTCCATTTGGAGGGGCACTCTTCAGCTCATCTAGACCATCTCCTTCCTGAAGCGGGACTGTCACTATCACTAAATCAAGTCAGCTGCAGCTTTATCTAAAGTAGCCTTGAAAAAGTCCAATGATGAACAATCAACAGACTCTGAGCATACTGTCCCAGTGCTATGCTGACCTCCTAATGATTTTTTTTCTTCTTGTTTCCATCTTGAATTTCCAAGATGGATATGTGACCATTGCCCAGAAATACCTTAGGTTTTCTGGCACTAACAAGAAAAGTTTGTTTCCATCAGCTTTGCAGCTGTGCTTGGAGGTAGCTGCAGGCTACCCTGAAATTGCCCCTTAGCCTCCCCTACACAAGACTAAATAAACATAGTTCCCTCATTCTGTTCTTATGGATCATGTGCTCCAGGCTTCTGATTATCCTACCAGCTCTTCGACCCTTGTGCTTGGAGATGGACTCCAAGAGGGTGTGCTCCATACTCTGTCCAAGGATTGAGGTGAGGCTGGCCTACCTGTAGTTCTCTGGCTTTTTCACTTCTAGCCTTTTTAAAGCCAGGCCCAACATTAACCTCTTCAGTCAGCAGGGATATCTCCTGATCACTGTGACATTCGTAGCTGATCGTCACACAGGCCATGTCTTTCATCACCCTTGTGTGAATCCCATCTGTTCCATGGATACAAATATGGCTCTAATGCATTCCTAACTTCTTGTTCTCATACTGCTGGCTGCCCTTCTGCTTCCCAAACCATGTCACTGCTGAAGCCTTGGAGAAAGCTTAATGTTGGGTCATCTATCAATAGTCTGGCTTCCCTAGCCATCAGGGAGTCACATGGTTCCTGTTTATTTATTTATTTTTACTCTTTATTACCTTTTATGCCATTTGCTAGCCTTAGCTTCAACAAGTCTTCAGCCTTCCTGATTTTGTATCTAAGTATCAAAACAGTGGTTTTCATTTTATATACTGTCTGGTTTTCCCGCTCTTGTATGCCACTATTTTGGCACATTAGGTCATTAGGAAGCCAGTTGGGCCTCATGCTGAAATTCCTTGTCTTCCTGGGTATCAGGATGGTTGTGTCTGAGCTATCAGTATTTTAAAAATCAGCCTGGACACCATTCCTCTTTATGTTTCCCAGTCAACTGTACAGGCCTTATTAAGAACAAACACCTGCATAGATAACAGTTCTGTGGAAAACAGTATGGAGGTGAGTCAGAATTTGTGTGTGAATCAGCAATGTAGCAAAGTAATCCTGCTCAGCTCAGTATTGGTATGCCTTAACTGCAGTACTGTATCCAAACATGAACACTGTTCTTGAAGATGGATGTGGCCCAAGTGCAGACACTTTACTGGAGAGCATCAGGAATGGTCAGAAAAGTGTAACCCAAGTAGAAAGTTAACAGAGAGAGAGGCCAGACAAGACACATGCCAGCAGTACATGTGCTGAAGAGAAGAAAATAACTAGTTACTTATTTCCAAATATACCCTTAAGAGAAGATTTAGCTTAGATTTTTTTTTTTTAGAATATCTTTTTCTATATTTTATATTTTCTAAAATTAAATTTGGAGGGTTTTTCTGTGAATAAGATTATGGTAGCAGTTGACTTTCAGGACAGGTTGTAGTCTTTTATAGAGGAGATGCTTGGAAAGAGACAACCCTACATCTGGAATAACGGAAGTGCAGCTGAATTTGTCTTACGGCAGAGATTTGACCATCTGATACTTGGAAGTCCTTTCTAGCCATAGCAGTGGGTTTCAGTAGTTTATAGCATTTCTCAATAACTTCTATACAGATTGTTTTCTATTTATAATCTATTTTGCATCTGTGTTAATCTTTGAAATTGCAACATCCATCAATTATTAATGAAGTGTGCTAAGTAGAACAGGGGGAATGATACAGAGAACAGAAATATATAAATTATTAGCCAGCCTCTCCATTTTCAGATAGACCAAATAAAAAGGGGTATTTAAGGGCTATTTAAACAGCAAGACTGTTACAGTAAGATATTTGAATGACAGGTGGGAAAGGACTGAAAGTTATGTTTTTCCTGTTTTAAAGTTTTTGATTTTATTTTTTTCATGCTTGGTGTGGTAACTACATATAATTGTATATATTTTATGCAAATGGCATAACAGCTATGAAATTTCATCATAAAAGTGGGCCTAAAATTGAAGTGAACATTATGGTTTGAGATGACTAGTCTTTTTTTTTTTTTTTTTTTTTTCAGTAGCAATTTAAGTAGAGCTTTTTTCAGATTTCTTTTTTCCTACAGAAAAGAAAAATACTATTTCTGTAGAAAGGCAGTATATACACCTTCCACGAACAGGTTGACATAGCATGGAATTACTCTAAATTCACTGGAAGCAGTTCAGTAGTTGCAAGCGTTTGTTTTAGTGTTTCTTCAGATCATCCTCGTCACTTTTCATAACTTTACCAGCTGTTGCCTCTAGCTCACGCTGGTTCTTCTCTACTTTACAAGGAGCAACAAGAACAGGAGACAAAAATAGTACAAAGCAACAGCAATGTTATGCAGGGTAGTTGTTTCAGCTTGTCAGTTGATACTAGCACTTCCTTTGAATTTTTCCGTGGCTTGACCAGTAGGAAAGCTCAATAGAAAAATGTCTAGACATTATCCATTATAGGTTTTGCTCCTTTATCGATAGGTTCCTCTTCCAACACAAACAGTTGACTTGTATTTTTTCCTTCTTTTGCGACTCCAGTCCGTAGGTTAAAATACATTTCACTTTGGATATTACACTGAGGTGGAGAGCTTCCTCAATTGGAAATCAACACCATCTCATCCGCCTCCTCACCAATTTCCGTATAGACTCCACAGAGATGCTGCAGCCCTAGTTCAGGAAGCCACTAAAAAACTTGTTTATATGCATCTTGAAATTCTCATTGACTTTGGATGGTCTTAAAGATGTGTTTCCAAGTTGAACATATGTTCTGGTGTGGGTTATTGTGTGTGCGTGTGTTTTTTCATTTCTTTTTTCTTCTTTTTCTTTTTTTCTTTTTTTTAGTGTAGGGGTTCTCTCGTCATACTAAACTAGAATGCATAATCTTTGCATAAGAGTAGGAGCTTTCCCTAGCACATCTTCCCAAAATATCTCTAGTGTTGCACAATCTTTTATTGGACCTAGCAGAAAAAATAAATATATATATAAAAACAATAAATAACACTTCAGTAACTAGGCGTAAAAATCCTTACACCATGGATTTTGGTATTCACAGAAGAAAAAAAGCACTGTCCCAACACTATTAAAATTGTCAGTCTTAAGTGATAGTCCAAGGACTAGCTCATAGACTAGCTGGATGAGGGGGGAAGAAACCAGTATATGATAAGTCTTTTGTAGAATGATTTCACAAAGGATGTATGGCAAACTGGAAATAATTTCCCCATAGCAGTTCATATCGAGAGGTGAGCAGAGGGTTAGCCTGTTGGGGGCTACGGAAAGGTGCCAGGTTGGCAACGTTAAAGAATGCATGGGAGATTGAAAAGGCAAACGACATTTCTGGTGTGCATGAAGTATAGGAGAATATCACTGACACCTTATTTTCATGCAATTTATTGGTGTGATTTCAGGAGGACTTCTGTATCCAAAGCAGTCTTCTGTTTTATTTTCCCGTGGCATTTTGTATTGGCATTGGCTTTATAAAAACAATCTCAAAATATTCTTACTTTTTTACAATACCAAGCAAACTGTAAAAAATGACTCAAGGAATGTTAAAGAAAGTAGTTATGGCATTACGCATACTATTAAACTTTCATGGGAGTATGTCTCAACCCTGCAAATACTTAGCCATGGGGGAACTTTGTGGATGTGCTCACCCTAACTGTGATCAGAGGACTGCTTTCTGCAGAATGACTTGTGTGCTGAAGCTTTTTTCAAAAGGATAGCATTAAATGCTGGAAGAAGAGGACATTGAGATAAGGTCATATCATGTACTTGAAGGGTAAAAAGCTTGTTGCCAACGTTGCTGTGGTGTTTAGTCATTTGTGGATTGTAGAACTAGAGCATAAAGAATCATTAGATCATACAGCTTATCAAGCATATCAAACTAAGTGTAACGTTCACCGATGAAACTGAATTTTTTCATTTGAAAATTAGAATCCTTAAACTGTGCCTTTTCATTTTAAGGTTTCTTGTTATTTGCTGTTTTGATGATTGACCAGGTTTATTGGCTTCCACTGCAGGAGTGTGGATCAGGCTGCATGAAATCTCCTGGCTCTCTCTGGGGTAGTGCTTTAGAAAGTAATGACGTTTAAGCTTTTTCCTTCCTTGGATTTGATCTGTTTTATTAACTTTTGTTCAGCATGAGGCACTTCTACCCCCACCTCCTAAATTCACAGTATAAGAAATGGTTTTGCCACATAGAAGATTAGCAGCTGATAAAACTTCATGGATTCTTGGTATCCATGTAATATCATTATGCTGAATGCAGTAATGCATATGAAATAATTCTAATTTAGCAATATGCACTGAATGTAAGTATGTATCATTTATACAATGAGTTATTACTAGGCTAAGTAAATGGTTTGATTCTGAGCTATATTTCTTAGTATTTCTTTAGTCTTTGTAATCATTGTTTTGACCTATAATAACTATAGAACTAGCAATCTTAATTTTGCTATTGTAGAAGGATTAATGACTTGGGACTAAAGGATAGTTAGAAAAGAATTGTGAAAACATTCGCTTTTACTGCTTATTCTCAGGACAATTGAAGGATCATAATTGTACTACAGCTATTACATTTGTTCATGAAGTGAATATTCAGGAAGTGTTCTGCTCTGTGTGCATGAAATGAATACTATACTTTCTTCACAAAGAGCTGTAATTTGTGAATTGTACCCAGAGTATTGTAAATATGAATTTCAGTATTGTGATGATTTCCTTTGTTTTAAGGAAATAAATTAAGGCCTCTTCTGACATTTGGTTTGTTTCTCTTTCAGTTGTTCTTCAAGTGTGCAGCTTAGTCCTTTATCCGATCAAGTTCATCGAAACAGTCAGCTTGAAAATATACCATGAGTTCAACTGGGGCTATGGCCTGGCGTGGGGTGCAACTATATTTTCATTTGGGGGTGCCATTCTTTATTGCCTGAACCCTAAGAACTATGAAGACTATTACTAAATGATTTAATGAAAAGTAACAAAAGGATTCCCCTCTCTTTTCTAACTCACAGTTTTTTTTAGAACACTGCGGAGCACCAAACAGTCTCCTCTGTCGATAAAATAGCCTTGCCTTTTGGGTGTGAACACTATAGCCAGCTTTTACAACCATTTAAAAGAGCTGCGAACACTAGGATTGCTGATCTTACATAGGCAGATGCTGCAAGCCGCTGGTACATAAGCTTCGTTTTTCCTGACAGCAAGCAAAGGATCTACATGACAGCAATCATTGTGAGAATGAGAAAGCCATGCCTGCATCTGCCATTGCCTTCAGGGGAGCAGCTGGTGTGAGCTCCATTTAGAAGCTTCCCTCTATCACAGAGGATTCAAACGTTCGGATAAGCAGGCAGTGGCATCTTGTACAATAGGCCGCATTGGCCCCTTGTTCCTTGCCCGGAAAAGCTCTTAAGGAATGAGTTGCAAGTGACTGTGTTGAGGGCAGTGAATGTAACTGGTTAATGACGTGTCTAATATCTGCATTCAATAGTCTTCTCGGTGGGGAGAAAAAAAAGAAATAAAGAAAAAAAGAAAACAAAAATAAGGATTTCATGAATTGGTAATCAACATTACCCTGCCAGCTGTGGCAGATAGTTGAAGGAAGTCCAAATTTTGAGATATGTGCTTCTGACTGTGCAGTTGGAAGCTGTCTCAGCTCTGAGTATTTTGGGGGGTAGGGGGAGATAAGGTAGAGCAGAAAAAGACTTTGTAAATCCCTGGGGCGTCTAAAAATGCATGAATGAATTGCAGTTGTCCAAAATACATGTTTAATGGCCAAACATCATAATGAAAAAATGCCTATGGAACATGCATATATTTTTGGAAGGCTTTTGTTTGTATAAAGGAATATATATGATACAGTTATAAATACAGAGGAAGAGAGATAATTAATCTTAAAATTGTAATATAAGCTGTGATGCAGTGGTTAAAATACTAATTTTCTACACCTTCTAAAGCAGCTTGGACTGGTACCCTTGACTTTGGTATTACAAAATAAACATGAAATGGCTTGTCTTCGTTTATGCTCTTAGACAAACTCTGTATTATGGGAAATGCTTAAAAGTTTACATCAAGTTAAGGTAGAAATGGATGAAATGACTACTTGCTATTCTATACGTAATCTAGTACTTACTAAAAGCTGTTTTCTAAGGCTGTTACAAAGAAAAAAAACTGCCATTTTTTAAAAATCTAGCTAGTCTGTGAGTGTCTTCAGTCATCAAAGATATAGCTGAGATCCAATTATGTCCATACGCAAACATTATCACCACAGTAGGTAACCTCATTTTTTAAAGGCCAGGTTTCTAATTCATTTGCTGATGATTATGTACATCTAATTACTCCTTGCTTAATAATTTCCCACTTAAAACATCCAGCGACTGTACAGTGAAATGCAGTCCAAGTTAAAATAGAACTTTTAAATGAATTTAATCTGCATCACTTTTATTTTTGTTTACTGTTTGCTTATTTGGATATTTTCAATTAATTATGAACATATTTTTATACAATTCTAATCTCTAGAAAGAACTATTTTTTTTAAAGGAAAAAATTAAAATATATTGTATATGCACCTGTGCAAAAAAAAATGCAGGAAATTGTAAATTCACCTATATACAATGGTTTTGCTGGTTCCATGGAAAAGACAGCTGAATATGTTAAGGTAACATCTTCAGTGTTAATATGTGCCACAGCTCACAGGAAGAGACAGTTCTGCAGAGGTTGTGAGAGTAGCTGGCTGCATTTAGCAAGTAGTTTCAACAGTATTGCCAAAGCACAGAGGTAACTTTTAAAACTCTAGGCCTCTCTGGAATTAAATCCCAGGATATTGCGCATGGGCATTCTTTCCTGGACCAGAGGAGAGGAATTTAGAATGACAGAGCAAATGATAGGTTCACTTAGAAGTGATTGTACGGTGATGCCTAGGGAGCAGCAAGGATGGAAGGGAAAATTACTTCTGTTTTGTTTCGCAGGCATGAGAGACTATTTGTAACTCTACTCCCTGCCCCTCCACCCCCCAGCCCCCAAAACTCACTTAAGGCAGATATCCAGTATAGAGTTAACGCTATATCTTTCTGGACAGCTGTGCAGCCCTGCTTTTAGTTAGCAGCATGAAGAACATAGTTTGGCATGGGAATAAGGTTAATGCAGAGAAGCCTGCTGTGAGAAGATATGTGTACTTTTCTAAGGCGGTGGTATTTTGGTCTCGATATTGTGCGGTGCTTTGCCTATGTTGACCAGAAGCAGCAGCACAGTGCTAACCCATATCATATCTGCTGATCTTATCAAATATATTTTCTTGCTTTATGTGGAGTTTGAGAGCAAAGAAATGTCAGGCCTAAGGCAAATGCAAATTAATTGCATAAAAACTGAAAATCACATGATTCTTAGTATGAAAGATGTTCAGGAAAAAGATTTACAACCATGAATGCCTAAAAACAAGGTTTGTCATTCACATTTCACTCTGTAAGTCAGAGATCTGCTTTTCAGAGAGCCTGAACATCTGCTTCTTCAGTAGACGAAGGTGAAGTTGAAGGTGGTAAAGCAATCTGTAAGGCCACACTGCTCAAACTCCCCAGCTCATCATTTGGACATCTACAATATGGATGCTAAAAAAGGTACCTACCTTTTATTGCCCCCTCCCCTTTTTTTTTTCCTCCTACCATTGCCAGCTTTGGCAAGCATTTTGTTTTTCAACAGTAATCTAAGAGTAAATACAAGGTTATACTGAAATATTTTTTTCTAGCCACAAAAAGACAATACTTCTCTGTCTGAGTGTACCTACAATAAATCATTTGGTGTGTTATGCTTGTATCATGCCTTCACAATTTCAGTTGTGTTTGGCTTTATCTCACTAGGGGATGATTTTTTTTCATACAACAAACCCATTGTTTATCTTCAAATATACATGAATATATATATCTATAAATATATATATAGCAAACTTGCAAGCAGGGCTAGTTATTTGTATTTTTTAAGCTTAAAGTATACCGTCCGGTGCTGACAAGTACCAAGCACCTCTTCTGGGTTTCTTGCACAAGTTCGTTTAGCTTTTGTAAATTTTAAAAACAAATATAGAGAGACCTATGTGTTTGAAATATAAATGATATATATGGATTAGCATGTGACTGTATATTATTAAACATGCAATGAACTGACTGGTAAGTGAAGTCTAATCTTATGACTAGCAGTGTAATTTATTCAGACTGTATTTTTGTACAGAGCACACTAACCTATTGCCTCTGTGTCCTCTCTAATGCCTAAAACTGTGCCTAGAGATCTCATTATTGTCTTTAATGAACAGACAACTAAATGCTTTATGTTGTTGATGGTATTGTTTATTCTGTTGTTGTTCTTTATTTATTTCCTGAGAAGTGTACGGTATGTTTGTTAAAAGATTCCATCAAAATATGGTTCATTTTTAATGGTCATTGTTAGCAGGGAAAGATTCTTTTTTTAAAAAAAAAATATTTTATCAAAGCCTTTAAGTTTGCGGTTTTAATACCATTTCTGCATTTCACAGTTTTTGTAGCTTACATGAAGATATATGTGAAAATAACTAAAATAAAAACAAAAATTGTTACGCTAACAAGATGTACCTGTTTTTGCTCTGAATAGAATACTTAGACAACTGAAACAGTTCTGTTTTCATGGCTAATGAATATTCATGATATTCATTTACTATCCTAAAGCATTCTTATGAAAATACAGAGAGGAAAGGAGAAAGGGAGAGAGCGAGGAGGAAAAGGGATTCAGGTAGTAGCCTATACAAAGCTCCCATCCCAGCTGACCATTGGATAGCATAGGATAGGGTGTCACATACCTTGTAGTGCCTTTATAAAAATGAAACGGTTTTAATATTAGAAAACCAAATCACTTTTAGTGTCATAAATAACAAAGTGGTGTATGGAAATCGAATTCTATGCTGAGCACCTAGTTCTAAGGGAAAGTATATTCATTGTATCCAATTTTATTTTTCTTATTTCCAGTAACAGATACCCTTATTTCTGTTTGAAAGCTGGATTACTTTTCACCCTGGAAAACCAGGTATTTTCTTTGTGAAATGGGAACATATGTTTTGAACACTAAAGACAGGGGAGTATGCTTTGAAGAAGGGGCTATCAGCAGGAGACAGTGGGAAAAGCGGGTAACTGAAGGCTGTGGCTTCAGTAATGCAATGGGTGATTACAGGCATGAATGTAGTGAACACAAGATGGAAATCAAGGAAGGGGAGGAATTAAGAGCAGGGACTCAGAGCAATGGAAGCAAGGGAAAGGATTTGGCCTGTCTAAAGATTGACTTTCTTTTTAAGATGAAGTACAATGACAGTTGCACTTCAACTCCCTGAAGTAGGGAGCTTGTAGGACCAAGGAGTACAGACACAAGAGAGTGAATGAGCAGACCAGCGGTAACGGAAAGCAAATCTTAAACTATGCATTAAAAACACTGGACATAGTGGGTATGACTTTCAGGAGCATATAGGAGGTGTACCATGTGGGTTTGTCCTTGTGCTTAAACCCAGGAGCACTGTCCTGATGTGAGCTGGCTTGTCGCCAGCGTACCAAAAATACCCCAAAAGACTTGACAGTCTTGATCATATCTCACAATATGCTTTTGAGATCTGCCATAAAAATAGATCAGCACTATACAGGTGAACCAGGTGAAGTGTGAGTAGAAATACAGCATGTTGTGAATGAGAAAAAATGTGTGTAGGATGGTATATGAGACAGACCAAGTATATTCCTAATGAAGCACAGGTTGGATGCAAGTGGAACAAAACACAGAGAGCTTTGTGGAAAAAAATGACTTGAGATTTGCGAGTATCACTGAAAACTCCAGTATTTGTACTCTGGCAAGCACAAGCCAAAGCACTATAATTATGCCCATGCTTGAAGATGTCTTCCTGATTTATGTACTTAAATAAATCTAAATCTCTTCGTAACCTTTTTTTTTTTTCCCCTTTAGGTTGATCTCTTCAATGTTTGAGAGTAGATAGGGCTTGCAATACTCATTTGTTTCTGTACTTTTCAGGGGTACTTCTCAAATGAACATCTTTTATGTTAAATGTATAGGAGTGGTGGGATTTTGTAGATACAGAAGATTCATCTGCTGCATTAGTGCCTTCTTGGCACTGTTTATGCAAATCAATATACTTGGGCTTTTTCAAACAGACAGGAGCTTCAAAGAGGACTTTAAATCTTCCAGGTATCCAGAAAAAGCCAGAGACCAGTTGGAATTTGATGAGACAAGCATTACAACCCAGAGGAAGGCTAAGTTTTCTGACTTGCTTCTATTCTATTCACTTAATACCTCCACCAAGTTTTCTGATTCATGAGAAAAAACACTGGATACAAGCACACTTGAGTTTGTTCGTTTTACCCTGAACTCAGAAATGTCTAAGTGAGACCAGTAAACAGGGAGTCCATTGATCCCTACATCCTTACATGAAGGTAGGAGACACTTGGGAGAAGATGGTGACCTTCCTATCAGGAAAAGAGGACCCATAGCCATTCCTCAAGGGAGGTACATATTGTAAGACCCACAAAAGGGCCTGCAGCGCAAGTTTCAACTCACTGGCAGGTGCTGGACAGCAAAGCAGGCTTGGGGGCTTTTCATCAGCTCAAGTCCTGACACGCTGCCCTCCTGACGTGACTTTCTGTGATGCTTTTCCTCTTGCAGGGTCATTTAGTTGCTACATTCCATCTGAGTATTGCCCTGTGCAGTAACAGTGTGTGATGGGTTTGGGATGGTTCTCCATCCCACCACCGTTCAAGATTAGATGCTGACAGCTGTGTCTCCTGGTGAATATTTTAGTATGTGTATTGGAGATAAATTATAATGATGCAGTTTAGAGTAATTTCTACAGTAGCAGACAAGACTTAGTATATAACCAAGGCCAATGAATGATAAATGCTGAGGACAAATATTTTTGAGTGACTCAGAGAGGCTGTGGGTCTGAACACTCACCTTCTACTCCAAGTTTCTCCTCCAAGAGCTTTTCTAGGAGGCAAAATCAGAACCATTATCTTAAATCCTTTCAGTTGAGAACAAATCATGTTTTTTCTCTAAGAGCATTTTATATTTGCATTGTTTAAAATACATCAATGATTTCAGTTCTATTTTTTAAAAAATATTTTCTTTTATGCTCACTGTCTTTTAGAGTTCATTTTCTTTTTTCCTTTTCATCTGCTTATTTATTTTTCTCATTGATAGAAAAGCTAAAACTAAAAAAAAAACCTAAAGCATATAAGCCATCAGCTGATAGTTCAATAATGAACATATCTGAAGAAAATAAAAAGGAATAGTAACAGAGAAATATCCCCCTCTTTCCTACTCACACTTTTTTCTATCTGTTCCCATTTCTTCCCTTCATGTCACAAGAAAGAAACATTTATTTCAGAATTTGTCCTGGTTATCATCTTTTGAAGTAAGTATCCCTGCAGTAAGATGTATAAAATGCATACTTCTTACACTAATATCAAGAATTTCTAATGGAAATGTTTAGAATACCTAATTTCCAAGGTCTAATTGGAAGCAACTTAAATTATTACATCAATAAAATTTGCTTGAGGGAAAGCCAAAAGGGATTAATGGAATGAAATAAGAAGTCCTAGCTGGAGAAAATTATTTTCACTGTGAAATATTTGAAAGCTTTGTGGCTGTTGGATAAAAAGGAAAAGAAAAAAGTAATGAATTAGTCTGAATTTTTGAGCACATGGACATTTTAACATAAAGGATTGTGCAGACTTCTTCAAAGTAACTTGTGAGAGGCAAGCTATTCCGAGGAGCCGACATATGAACAGATTGCACTCCATTTGTTTGAAAACAACCTTTACCTGATAGAAGTGCGATGCCATTATCCTCTCTACCCAACATCTTGTAATTCTGACGTGCTTATTTTTATGGCTGTTTCTAAAGCTGTAAGAGTGTGACAACATGGTGCTTTAGGCCTCAGGTTTTAAAATGCCTACACTCTGGGGAGCTGTAAGTGCAAATCCTCCCTACACTCAGCTCATTCCTCCATCCTGGCAAAGTACTGACAGTTAATTGCTTTTGAGGCTCTTTTTAGCTTAGTTTCTTAGACAAAAGCTAAAACTCAAAGATTTGGATTGTTCACCATTTATACAAAAAAAAAAAAAAAAAGCTTTGTGGGAGACCCAGAGAGAAGGTGTTGGGGGGCCTTAGGAGGGACCATTTCAGTTTTCTTGCGAATCCTCCTCTCTGCCTGCAGTTACACTACAATGGTTCTCCAAAAGTGTGCAAGTCAGCACTACCACAGCTCCTCTCCAATGATCAAAGAGTAAGGAAGATGATTTTTTTTCCTTGCTTGAGCTCAAATTTATGTGCAAGCTATGTGTAAAATACGAATAATTAAAGATGTCACCAACTGCATTGGGTGTGGGTTGACCAAGGGCCGACCTCCTTAAAAAGACGCTGAAATTGGGCAGCACTTTTCTGTGTGTCTGCGGATATGTGTATGTGGGTGTCTTTAATAAATGACCTGCCCATATTCACACACTGAGGATAATGAATCTTTTTGCAGGATCTTCACAGGAAAAAAAATAGTAATGCTGATATGGAAGAATATACAGTTCATATATCCTGGATTGATTTTATAGAGAAAGAAGTGGAATACCACCAAACACTCTTCCAATGTATATGCTTAGAAAAACAGAAAATACCTCACAATACAGTATAAGGGGGCAACAACATTCTAGGATGTTGTTCATGCTATGGCTTTTTAGCAGAGTTGAAGAGGTGACAAAGGTGGCGACTATCTTAGTGAGAAAATAGGAGTAAGGCGGAAGCAGAGAAATTCAAAAAATTAACACCTGTGAACATTTCATTAGGTATGGACCACACGTCTTTCCTACAAAAAAAGAGCAAGTGGAGAAGATTTCTCAGATTTATATTTTAACGAGGAAGTATTCTTGCTCATCCAGGAAAAACTTAAAGCTTATGTTGCTTTGCAAACATTATTTTCTGAGAAATCCAAATAGATACAGCTTAATTATTTGCTTACAGTAAAGCTCTTCACACCTTTTATTCAGTTTTGTGGGTCTCTGGTAGCTGAAACTCTCAATGATAACTTAAAAAAAAAAGTCCTGTTCTTAGTATTGCAGCAAACATCCACAATAACAGTCAGACCAGCAGTCTCCTGACGTAGTCCTATATGGGTGCAATTCAGAGCAGGGGTTCTCTCAAAGCTGCTAATTGCCTGTCAATCATCTGGCCCACTGGCAGCTCCCACATTTTTGCCATGAACCTATCAGATTAATAGTATTACCCAAACAAAAGAACAAAGGTTGAACTGTTCAGTGGGGAAGGGTGATGTGTGGTCTTTTCAGGCCAAGATTAACAGAGAAACAGCAAAATGGTGTTCTTTGTTAAACCAAAGCTGCAGTGACCTTAACTCTGGCAAACAGACTGAATGAATTCAGCACTGTTTGCCAGAAAACTGAGAGCAGTGGTTAAAAAAAAAAGGAGTGAAAAAAAAGCAAAAGCCTGCATTGAAAATTCTTTCTAAGTAAAATGATGTAAAAATAAAACTAATTTGGTTTCACTTTTAGGAGTCAGCAGCAAAGTCAGAAGGATTCATAAATCATTGTTAAAAACTGTTGACCATTACGCCACAATCTTACCCTGAATGTATTTTTAGTGTCTGTGTGGGTCTATTTTCAGGACAATATTGCACTGTTTAAGAAAGTGTGTTTAAATTTTCCTCTGGTATGTGTGGGACTTGTATTCTTGGATCAAGGTCAACCAGAGTAAGGGTACTCTTATTACTGAAATTAGTATTTTTTATAGTTCCTTGTATTAGCACTATAACTAGGAATTCCAACTGAGACTAGGACCCCACTGTACTAACACTGAGCAAACACTAAATAAGAGACCTTGAAAATTTACTGATCTCTGCTCTAAGGACTTTTTAGTGAAAGCCTTATGGTTAAGATCGTGGTGAGAGTCATGCTCTACAGAGGCCCAGGAAGCTCCCCTGATAATTTCTGCAGCAATCTTTTAGATGTTTAAGCAGTAACTCCAGTCTCTGCAGGCTTTCCAGGTGGCTTTAGCTCAGCTTTTAATGCCTTTCTTATTTGTCCCTTTTGCTAAGGTGCGGTTTCATGATCAGCTTAAACTGACCTAAATCTTTATTTGCTGCCAAAAGGGTTGACACCCCTCAAGCAGTGGCCATGTATCCAGTCCTCTTCTTCTGTGCCAACATTATCATCCATGCAGCTTTATACTCAGGAAGTTATGGAGACTAATCCAGGAGAGAAACAAACTCACAATCATTAGATTTCATCAGGAATCCAATTTAGGATGCAGCAAGAGCTTTAGTCAATGTGAAACCACGTCCTGAACATCTTAAACATTTGAGCTTAGCTATAGTCAAGCTGAAGAAGGAAATGGAGCTACCGGATACAGCTCAGTAAAGATTTAGATGTTTTACATTTGGTTCATTTACATGAACTCTCTGCACACATCATGAGGATATCTGGCTAGACCACAAATCTCAGAAAGCAGCAACATTTGGGGTTTATAAGATGCCTGTAATTGCTTCAACTTGTGAAAAGAATGACTGTGTGAACCACACATTTGGTGTCCTGTCATTACTGTTTTTATCAGACTTTAGGTTACAATGTGATCTTCCAGTAGATTCACAAACTCTTTATGGAAAACTGTCATTCCTTAACTGATAGGCTATGCATCAGTGGTCTCCACAAACTCTAGGATGGAAATGTGGAAAATAGCTTATTTTTTGATATAATTCATTAATAATTCTTGTGAATGTTATTTTGAAAATTGTAGATCACATGGACATTCAGAATTTTGGACTTTGAAACTTCAAGACAATTTTCATCACTTGTATAGGCCATATAGTGCATTTTCATTCCCTGAATCAATGCACATAATTCACAGAAATATTTCTAGACTGAAGCCCCTCAGATTGAATGCAAGATTTGTTTTCTATG
The DNA here is from genome assembly GCF_000705375.1 of Tinamus guttatus. Next base: position 26,941 of record NW_010589215.1, on the reverse strand, counting down.
AATATTCTGCAATATTCACCTGAGTTTTTTATTGCTTGAAATGTTCAACTCAGAAAGCCTATTCATTGGCTTGTAAACTGTTAGTGAGTGATAAAGTATTTATCTTCTTATGTCCTTCCTCACCTTTCTTTAATGAAGGTTGCAATTAGTGCTATTGTAGTCATCTTGTAGTCACCAAAGTAAAAAAAAAAGAAAGTTCCAGGTCTATTTAATGAAGGTTGCAATTAGTGCTATTTCATCTTGTAGTCACCAAAGGAAAAAAAAAAGAAAGTTCCAGGTCTGGAATGAGAGCCAGCAGTCATCTAATTGTAGTCAAAGAAATAAGGGCATATAATAAAGACAGGTAGAAGAATTTTCAGACCTTAGAAAATCAATTCAGAAGTAATGAACATTGATGAACGTATAAAACTTGCAGAAAGCTTCATCTATTCATTGTGAACTTCAATAAAGGGCATCGCGTTTGTCTGCTGCAGAGCTGGAGTAGAATGGATTACACTACACAGCGAATATTTTGTTTTGCATTTTATTGATCTGAGAGGAAAATATAGGTTTGTAATGTAGAGCATGAATTGGAATCAAAGCCACTAAAGTCAATGGAAATATTTTTCATTTGCATCCAATATCTTTAATCAAAATTGCAAATTCCTCTATGCATAAAGATAGCTCTTTTGCTCTTTGCCTTTTTTTTTCACCTTTTTTCAATACACCTGAGAATTCTTTGCACTCCAGAACAGCAGCACAGCCCTCTCCCAATACGCGAAGCGACACAACGAATGATGGTGGATTTCAGGAGGAGAGGAGGACAGGAACATACATTTAGCATGACCTTCTACCATAGAATCAATCAATAATTCTCCTCTGGAAGACTTAAAAAAAATTCTCTTTGTCATTATCCAACACATTTCTCTTTGTATCCTCGCTCAAGAAGATATTGTAGTCAGGTCCCTCATAATATAATTTGGCCTAAATACAGAAAGCTGTTATATACATACAATATAACATGTTATGTGCTAGTGTCACAAAAATAATCAATCACACAGATGGTCTTAGTTCTTTGATTTTGACAGCTATAGTTGAGAACTAGTTCTTCATGATGAAACAATACACAAAGTTAGCAAATGTGTCCAGATGCACATTTAACAAAGAAAAACAAGAACAGAAAACTTTATAGAGGCAATAGAGACAGCTCACTGTACTCTTTATTCTTTGCCAAGAACTGATGAGTCCTGCTGAGCTTTACTTCGATCTTGATATAGGTCACTATCTGTGTGTAATTCATTTTAGAAACTGATCAGTGTTTAGAAATGTGTTGGTTTTGGAGGGGCTGTAAATCAAAAAAATAGCTAATGAACATGTGGCTACTTGCACCCCTTCTGTTGTCTAACACTGTAGTGTTTAGAAATGTGTTTCTGGGAACAACAGAAAGCACTAAATGGGCTTGGAAATCCTGCCTCATGGTGAGGAAGGAGGGAGGAAGGTTTGTGCTCCTGTGGAGGAAAAGATGCTTTTGTCAAGGCAAGTGATTATCTTTCAGAATTAGATTTCCAAGAAACTGTGGGTGGAACTGGCAACAGTTTTCATGGGAAGTCTGAGGCAATATTCTCTATTCAGATTTGTATGCAGCTCCTCTTGCCAGGGCTTCGAAGATATTGGATATATGACAGACTGATTTCAGAAAAACAGAAGAGGAAGAGTTTTGATGATGGACTAGTTGTTGTAGTTGGCTTCATAGCATGCTATTTTATCAATGAAAATATATACTGCCCTTCAGAGGGTTGCGCTTTGTCAGCTCTTATTCCCCATACGGAAGCCTTCTGGCTCTGATGGTTGTACCTTTCCTGCAGGATGCTGCCGGGAAGCTATTTTCACCCAGGTGAAAAATAGCTCTTGGTGAACTAGATGATGGACAATCTCACTGGATAAGGAAAGAGTTGATGAGAGATCCTTACTTGAAGACATAGTTTAAACATGAGCAATTGCAAAAGATATATATTAAAAAAAAGCCGATGTAGACTACAATTTGTCCTTCAAATTGCTTTTTCCTTAATGTCTCCTCACCAATAACAAAGAATAGAGCAACCCATAATCTCTTTTCATGAGTGGCTTCAGAAAAGTTGGTTTTCAACAGTCCTTCATGATTTTATCATGTCATAGGTTGCATCTTTGCAAAGGTCCTGAACTGTAGCTACTTTTTAAATCTCTCAATACTATACCACACAGTGGATTTCTTGGACTGTAAATCCTGACCCTGCCAAATCTCATTTCTGTTTGAGATGTCATATGGGAAGAAAGTTATTGCGCCTGGCCACTTTTAAGTTTTGGATCCAATTATTGCATTCAAAGAAAATGAGGATGATGATTGTATTTAACCCCAGATACTGCAAATACCTATAGTAAGCTCAGACAGCAAGGTAGCTGCATTCATTCCAAATATGTGTTAGTGATGGAGGCTATACATTACTTTTGTGGGAAAGGGAATGGAAATTATCTCTTGCATAGGTTTTTATTGTGTCAGAGGGATTCATCCACTTTTCTTTTGAAAAGCTAAAGTCTTTGACATTTCAACTCTCCTCAGAAGAACTCTGTTAATGTCTATGATGGAGCAGTAAAAGCAAGGAAAGCAGGAAAGCATCTGAAAATATTATTATTATTACAAGAAAATTGTGCTATTATTGCTTTTTATAATGATGACAATGGTTGCCAGAAGTGGTTGCTTTTCTTTAGTAAAGATCCTCCCTACTCCCTCCCCATGACTTTCTCACACACTAAATATGGAGACTTATTATGCCTGCATTTTTATTCTCAGCATATAGCAACAGTATCTTTCAGGCAACAGGGAACTTCTAGTCCATTCCACACAGTCACATTCTAGAAGTGAGATTAAATGGACTAAGTAAAACATTAATTTCCAAGAGTTCTCTACTTAATTATCATCCCAAACTGCTGCAAGATCATCAAGCATGACACAGAAAAAAAAAAAAAGTTGTCTAGTTGTCTTCTGTATTTTATATTCAGAGGCAGCCACACAGCATTTATCTACAGTAAAAATGCTTGCGCATCTGCTTTCCTTCCAAGGCTTCAATGCATACTAATTATTTTCTCATGTATATTAACTAGGATTTTATAGCTTTCCTGCTTTGTGCACTGTTTCAAATCTTTATCCCGTAGCTTTCCTGCTATCTTACTTGCTTAAAGCTGGAAATATTTCTTCATAAAAGTCTGGTGCAAATTCCTTTTTGTACATGGAAAGAGTCTGGTAAGTTTATTAATACTGCATAATACAGAGACTGTACTCATTAGAGGAGCTTTACATTTCCTGGAGAAGGTGCAAAACTGAAATGCACCATAGTGAACCGCCTTGTTTTATTATGTTTCACTTGCCTCCAGCCCTGAGTAGGACGGGCCACATTCCTTTATAAACGCCAAGGGACTAATTATAAGCCCCCACACTGACGACTAAACATGACACATATATGGTACCTATAGGTTTACTATTTAAAGGAGAATACTGCTCTAGTGTTTGTCTTATTTGGCCTGGTTCTGTATTTAACTTCCCAGTAAAAAGCCCTCCTTGAAATACTGCACTGATCTTTGACATATATCCTTTGTATTTATCAAGAACTTGGTCTGCATTCTTCCTATCAGTAAGATTAGGTGAGGAATTTATATTTTGACCTATTGTTCAAAAGAAGAGAAACATTCCTCCAGAATACAGAGTCATCATTAAAGTCATTCCTTCATCTCCCCATCCTGCTCCCCTGGATGATGGAAATATCCTTTCCTGGATGTTATTGTTTGGCATAAATATTCACAATTGGTATTAATACTGCATCTGGCCGATACACCTTGCTGTGCTTCAGTAATTCCCTCCATGGTCCACAAGTTGCCTTTACTAACAGGTCAGTCTGAGAGCCGAGTTTGCTGGGTAGGAACTGCAAACAGGATTCCCAATCCCTTCCTAAATGTTCTTATATATATGAATACCTCTTATATATAAATACCTCTGAGAAACTGGTCCTGAAGTGACAAAATCAGGCTGAAATAGAAAGAGTAAACCCAATGAGGTATTTCAGAGTAGAATCACATTTTTCCTTAGCATTGCCCAGACTTACTCTGCTAGCGTGAAAAGAAGCAACACTCCATGCTGTCTTGGTGTGGAAAGTATCCTATAACCATGGAGATTATATGCTGGAGTCTTGGCATCAGTTCCAGTATGAGCAAGTTTCGATTTTTTTATTTTCACACAGGTTTTGCCATCCTATCAGTCAGTCGATATACAGTTTACGTTAGCAGAGATCTGACACCTTGAATTCAAAGCTTACTATAGTTGTGCAGTCCTTGAGCTTTTATAAGCGCAGAGATTGCTAATAATTTCATTTAGAACTGCAATTCATTCTTAATCTTAACTGTTTTCTTAAGCTGTTACTTTAAATTCATATTCAAGAACCTTATGTCCCTTGTATGAATGTTTCTTTTAGTTAAATAGGATATGTGTTTGCTACTGTGAGTGAAATCCTAAGCCAAACAGAAATTGGATAGTGTTATCTCTGGGCGAATGTCTTTTGAGATAATTCCTGATTGCACTGCTTCAATAAAATCCTTTAGCACATATTTAGCTCAAAACAAAAACAAAAATATTCTAGACCTTATAAATATTCCACTTACTTAAACACATTTGCTTCTCACCTGACCCCACCTGAATTTTCTCTAATTATCTCTGATTTTGAAATATCAGTGTTATAAGGTTAACAAGTGCCTCTGCCTGGCAGACAAATGTACAGGAGACTGAGCTGAAGAAAACACCCTTCCTTTCCCCTTCAGCTTCCTAAGATTGTAGCGCCTGATGGCAGCTGCACCTTATCAAGTGTTAAGACCACCTTATTAGTTCCTTCAGTGTTCTCCCTTCAGTTTTATTCCTGCATGACTTATGCTAAGGGTTATGTTTATGCTTAATCTATTTTAAGGCTACTTCACAAGAACTCAGTGGGGTTTATCTCTGTTTCCGTGATTGCTGTCTAGCAAATAGCTATGGATTGTCTCATTGCTGCTTTGCAACAAAGGTATGTGCAGTTATAGAACAATTGTTTCTTTTCATTACTGGAAAATGACTTTTCTTTCTAAGATAGTTTCTTTTTCTCCTAATGTGCTTTTTGAATTTCTCTTAAGGAAAACTCTGCTGCTATCTCCCTAAGTATCCCCAGGTAGAAAATCCTTAATCTTCTGTGACACCTTTCTTATCATAAGTGAGTCCCCCTGCGAAAGCAAATGCTCACAGGAAAGAATTATCACTTTCTGAACAGAAATGCAGACGTAAGGCATTTTAATGTAAAGCAGACCCATCCAGTTCCAGGTCATCCATTCATGTAGGAGCAGGTCAATGGTGGGTAAAACAATCTGCACTCAAATGGCTGTGCTGTGGCCACTGCAAAATCAATGTGTCTGCTGTCTAGTTTCCACTGAACAGCTGTTAAATTAGTACTTGTAGATGGGGCAGTGATTTAATATCTGCTTTGTTTCCCCTGTCCTCTACCCACACTTAGAGCAGGTCACTGTCATGCTAGGCTGGCTGGGTATCATAGGCTGCCTCACAGGGAAGTGTATTTTGTGTTTTGAAGTTGCCAAGGAAGTAAGAACAATGTACCTACAGGTATGATCCTGGCTATAGGTAACCATTCTTGAAAATCTGAGATAATTTTTTTCCCAGGTGACTCTAGGGATAGGACTGAGAAGCTCATCTGAAGAGGACACATGTAGAAAGAAATAGATGATTTTCTCTGACATTCTCCAAACTGTCTCAAGTTGCATATCGAAGGTATCATATACCTATCTGCACTAGTCACTTTGAAAAATCTTTGTCTTGCCATGAAGTGCTTTACAGAAACAGGCGGGGATATGTGGAAAGGTTACTGTTGATGCAGCATCCAAGAATAGCACTCTGCCTTGACAAACCACACGCAAAGCTCTACTGCAGAAAGTAAATCTCCTTTAATCAGATGAAAATGGAAACACCTGGCCATTTTTCATTATGCAACACTGTGCATCAGGTAAAGTTTCGCACTGCTGCCTCAGTAACTACAAGGTTTCTTTCTTATCTTTATGACTGCTTGTACAGACCTTTTGGTCATTCTGTGGTGTTTTAGCACTGTGAATTCTGGGACCCTTCTAAAAGATCAGGATTACGTAAGGCAGGCGTATAATGCACGTACCACTAGATGGATGTGGGTTGTCTGGACAATCAGATTAACACCAAAAACAAAATCATGCAGCTGCCTGTGAGGAAATTTGATGAAGTGCTTTATGTAAATTTATTCAAAAGTGTAGTCTACATTTTTTTTTCTGATAATGTAGTAACACAGACCTAGAGGAACCTGATGTAAATTTGTCACCAACAACTTTATATGTCACTTTTATTTATCCTTTCCTGTGTCACAAATCCTCCCTGTGCCTTCCTCCACTGTATCCCTCACAACACCTAGTACACTCGGTATGAGGTAGGAAATGCATTGCCTGAGGTCTTCCAAGGGGTGCAGAGTGTTGTCCGAGTTATGTTGGGTCCTGCTTTCATGCCATAGGGCAGACTTCATTCTGATAACAAAGCTTTGATTGTCGCAAATAAGATCCTTAGGCAGAACATTTCTCTTCCCCCTTTCCTCTTTCTTCCGTTTCTCTTCCCCCTTTCCTCTTTCTTCCCCCTTTCCTCTTTCTTCTCCCTTTCCTTTTCCAGATTTCTTCTTCCTTGTGTAGTGGACAGCTTTTTCCCTTTGCTACAGGTTGCAGGAATAAAATTTCATCCTGGGGATATCTATTTGGATTTATAAACACCAGATTCTATCTGATGAAGTCTTCCTAAATGCTGAGCAAACATCATCTGCCTGAGAGAAAAATACTTGCTTGCTTTTTCCATCTTTCATCCCAAAACAATGTTAAAAGGTGGCAGTCAGTAGTTGTGGATCATAACGGAGTAAAATCATCTTTGTCCAGCTTTCTTTTGGTCTAACCTTTGTCTTAAAGAAGCCCTCTTCTGCCTTCCTCTTAAAAAAGATGCCCTTTCTTTCATGCCCTTGCTCACCCTGGCTTTTTTTTTTTTTTTTTTCTGACTTTCCAATCATTCTGTAAAATCTGACTATTTAAAGGGATTTAGCAAAGAATGTGGAACACATTCCAGAGTTATGGCTTAGTCTTTTTTTTTGTAGCTGGCAAGAGGAAGTGAGTTACTTGTCCCTACTGAATGTTGGACATTGTTAGGAGAGTTACAAACGACACATAGGGAAATATATTGGTACAGTGCAGTCTGGTATCCTTAGTAGCTTCATGGCATGCCAGCATGTAAAAATTGATTGAAACCTAATCCTGGCACTACCTACAAGTTGCAATAGTCTTGTGGTCCTTCATTTATCTGTTACTCATTCTCTTTTTTTCCTACTCTGCTATGGCCATTAAACAAATCAATCTTAATTCAGTGTAGCTCCTAAAGCACTTTAGGCAAAGGTCCTTTTAAAGTGATCCATAAAACAGAAGGTAATATACACTATATCAACACAATGCTGTCCTCTGAACTAGCAATACTTGTCAAGATCATTTAATAGGCATGTTTTTCTTTTTACTGATGTGTCTTATATTAAAAAAAAATCTCCTATTTCCCTGGAGATCCTTTTCTTTTTGCCATGGATTGCCTTAATTTCACTTTTTCAGCAATTCTTGCAAAATTCACTGTGTTAAATTATCAACCTTGCATTTCTGCTAGAGAGGTTCAGTGGACTCTTAATTGGTGAGCTGGCCTAATTATGAGTACCTGCCTTACTAGTTTTATCCCCAAGTATTAATTATAAGTGATTGCATTAATTCTTCCCTATTACAGTCTCTTTTTTGTTGTTGCTGTGCAAAGTAACTCACAAAGTTATTGATCGATTAATTCTTACATTTACTGTAATACATCATACTTTATGTTGCTGTTAGTTTACACTCTTCATACACAAATTTTGTGTTTGGGTATTGCACTTTAAACAAACTCTGCAAAATCCTGTTTTGCCAGGTCTCACTGTCTCTTGCACCACTGCAGTTTTCCTGAGAGCTAATCAAGAGTGTCTGGAAAGACTTCAATTTTCACAATACCTTTCTGAACACCTTCTGCAGTATCTCAAGTCTAAAGCAATGATGGCAGGATCATTGTAGGTACAGCTAAGCTGTACGTGTTTAAAGGTAGCTTTAAACTAGCTTTCCTGGCTTCTGATAGGGCTGTGCTGCTAGATCAAGGAGTACAGTTGGTTGTAAAACTGACCTGAGAAGACAAGTAAATGCTAGAGATTAGCTTATGCTAAGCTCTGTACTACTGCGGTTACAAAGCCAGCAAGTACCCAAAATACCTAATTTAGAGTGTGCCAACACAACCTTTGTCACTGCAGTAGCTGCAGGATAGCCAAGCACAATGGCTAGGAGACGAAGGCCAGAGTGAAAACAGACATCACCACTGGTTGCTTTGAGCATGCCGTGTTAACATAGTTGTTTTTTCCCATGAGAGTTTAGCTCTGCTTTCTTTTGCATACACTGTTGACACCATCTATTTTGTGTGGCTTAGGCATTCAATTCCCTGCAATTCAGACACTAATACTTGTAAGTAATCCCTACCCACATACCCAGAGTCCACAAATTCATCTTCCAGTAGTATCTGCCAAGGGTGTTTAAAATGCGTTCAATTAATGAGGAAAGATGTAGATGTGGTGGGAAGTCCTGAATCAACAGAGTTTTTGATCCCTGCCTCACCTTTCCGGGTTGTTTTAGCTTTAGTGAGGGCAAGGGATGGTAAGGGGGGTAAGGGATGGACTTACATATATGCATATAGATTTTACTAGATCAGGAAAGGGGATGGCTTTGGGCACACAAATTCTTTGGGTCTAAATCAAAAACAGCAAGCTTAAAATGCCTGGAATATTGTGTGCAGTTCTGGGCTCCCCAGTAGAAAGAGGGACGTGGAACTTCTAGAGAGGGTCCAGTATAGACTGATGAAAATGACTAAGGGACTTGAGCATCTATTGTGTGAGGAAAGACTAAGTGAACTAGGCCTGTTTAACCTGGAGAAGGGAAGACTGAGAGGGGATCTTATCATCATGGACAAATACCTGAGGGGAGAACGTAAAGAGGATGGAGTCAAACTCTTCTTGCTGGTGGCCAGCGACAGGACAAGAGGTAATGGGTACAAACTGAAACACAGGAAGTTCCATCTCCACATGAGGAAGAACTTCCTGTCAGTGAGGGTGACAGAGCACTGGAACAGGCTGCCCAGAGAGGTTGTGGAGTCTCCTTCTCTGGAGATCTTCAAAACCCGCCTGGATGCCACCCTGTGCCACATGCTCTAGGTGTCCCTGCTGGAGCAGGGGGGTTGGACTAGGTGATCTCTAGAGATCCGTGATAATCTCAACCACTCTGTGATTCTGTGAAAACATGTTGGGAAGAACACTGTTACTGCTTCTTTGTGTAAATCGCTTTACCTGTCTGCATTTATTTTGTTGTTATTATCCCTGTCTTTGTCTGTCTCAGCTTTTTAGATAACAAGCTTTTCAGGAAAAAAGATCTCTTCTACCCTCCCACCCCCCCAATACTTCTGTAAGCTATTGCAAAGAAGTGCTTGTGTTGAATGTCTACAGAAGATGTGGGCACCTCCCCAAATAGCATTTTTCTCTTTTTCTCTTTGTCATGTTCTCTCCTGTCTACATGAACTTGTGTTGCTGCCTGCTGCTGTTATGAGAGACCGTAAGATGTATGGAGCTGCTGCATCCTCTTCTGGCATCAACGATGTGTGCCTCTTCTGGGTTAATTTTCCATCCATCTGTGCTGGTTCGTTTGGGATTATGGTTTGAACCACTGGCAGAAGTTGCTTGCTCCCTACTGCATCGTACCTGATCTTGGATTACCAAGTGTGGTGAAAAAACAAAGGCATGTCTATGCCACAGCCACAACAACTCAGAGCTAATGTGTCCAGTAAGAGTTTAAATGAGCTGCTCGGGTGTAGCAATAGTCTCATGCTGTTCATTGCTGCCAAATTCACCCCTTCTTTAGGGCAGATCTAGCAGTCTGTGTTTAGTATCATATTACTGGAACTAATTGGAAACCAGTAATAGAGTTACCTGGTCTAAGTCATGGCTGGGGTGAGAACTTGAAAGCAACTTTGCAAAACTTTCAGCAGGAATGTTGCTTACTCATAAATCCAGCCTGATGCTTACTCATAAATACAGTCAAATTATTTTCTTACCACTGTGTAACCTCATCTGAGTATCTTCTGAGGTGAGAAAGCAGAAATAGGCTCATGCAGTCTAATCCCATCTAATTGTCGCGTGACTGCTTGATCTACAGAAGCAGATTGCATATTGCAAAAGGGTTTGGGTCCAGGGATGTTTCAACCTGTCATTTGGTAATAAAAAACACTCCTGGAGCTTTCATTTAACTGTCCTGTACCTGTGTCACACAATTTAAAAAGCAAAACTAATGCTTGGAAATTTTTTTGCTTTGCCCTTCAAGCAAATGATATAATAACATAAGAAGCTTTGCCCATTTCAAAAGAAATCTCATATATAATCCAGGTCTGAAAGGCCAAGTACTGCATCAAGTACCTGGGGGATAATTTCATATAGTCACAGAAAGTAAAAGCATGCATGATCCGTGGTTAAAAGCTTTCCCAGTTCTTAACAGTAAGACTTTCCATTTTAACACATAAAAGCAGTGACTTGGGTTGGGATATCTGTATCCTATGTGCTGTCCTGTGTTCAATGGCCTCAGTATCATGGGAGAAGGGAAAGTAAAAGTCTTAAGTAACTTGTCTTTCTAGATTACCCATGCTATTCTTTTTTGCAACATACTAGACATTGCACAGGATATTCCTACCCTGTCTGCCTATTACCCAAAGATGGGATAAAATCAGGAAATCTGAGGGGAGCTAATACTGTTTATCCTATTGTATTGTTGACTGCAATAAAATATGTTAGTTTAAATTTTATAAAATAAGCCATTTAAAAAGCATCTTCAAGGCACACTGCCACTGTGATGTATATTTACAGATATTATATAGTGCTTTGGAGGTAAGGGGGAAGTTTCTTTCTTACTTGTTTATTTTAATCAGATACTTTTTTCCTGACCAAAAAAAATAAAGGCAAGTCTCCTTTTAATTTTTGCAGTATTCCTTCTCACAGAGAAGGTGTGCTGAGTCACTGATAAATAATTCACTTAGACCTGAAATGATGCTATAAGCTAACTGCTTTAGATGTTTTGCTGTTTTGTTCATCTGTTCTCTGTAGGTCTTATGGGGCTCAAAAGCAGATTGAAACTGGCAGTCCAGCCGAGACTGAAAAAACAAAAACAAAAAATAAACAAACAAACAAACAAAAAACCCCAGTGAAGCAGAACTATTTTTCTTCTATACATTTTACTTGTGTAGTAGCATTGAATTGTTCAGTCTATTCTACGCCAAGTTACCGTATCAAGAGAGACTTCCGTTTTACTCTCCCCCAAACTACTGTATCTGTTTTTCGTCTAATTATTGCTCCCCATTGTTGGTAAAGTTTTTGGAATACTACAGCTCTTGGAAAATCACTCTTCAGTTTTGGGAGCTATCACAATTCACAGGTTAGCCACATGTTGCTAAGAAATTACGCCAAGCCAAGGAGACTGTTCCATGGATTAGTCTGGTATCTGACTGACACAATTTTTTCTCATCCAGCTCTTCTGAGATGATCTTGAAGATGGATCTCTTCACTGCACACTATTTTTACAGTCATATATAGTAACAGCAGTAGTAACGTTGACTGAAACATAATATGACCAAATATTGCAAACATAAATGAAAGACCCAGCAGGTGACATTGCGGGACTGACCTGAAACAGTTGACTTCTCCAGGACATGAATGGCCGTTAACACCAAGTGCTGATCTGCTATTGTCGTATCTTGAGATGTCCCTCTCTCCATTTCCTGTATTCGTTGCAGCCAAAATGTCAAACTTGTTGCTCTTTATGTCCCACTGCTCTTGCAACTGCAACATGAAGGGATTATCTGTTTCCTATAAAAGAATGGCTATTTTGGGATGATTTTATCCACATAGTGAAAGGGTCAGTCTGACTGCTGCTGCTGACCACTGCTTCTTGCTGTGAAATACAGGATGCCAATGCCATAAAGTGGTGGTATTTCCTGCCATACTTTTTTTCCACTTCACCTTAACTGTCATTTCAGATGTCTGCAAGTCCCCTCCTGCCTGACCCCAGTTCTAGTTTTTAGGCACCAGAAACTCCTGTGTCCAACTTACCGATGAATAAGCTAGGGATAACAAATGTGTCTTTGGTTCTGTTATTTAAATGGGCTAAATATGGCACAGTGTCTGATTTTGCAGTCACAGTTTGCTTTATTTATTTTTTAGGAGACTACTAAAAAGACATTTCCAGTTTGTGACTGAACCAGACTGAATTCTCTCTCTTTTTTTTTTCTTTCTGTATCTGTTACTCACTGGTTGACTGGCTGCTACCTGAAGGTGAGAGAGATCTAACTGAAGTCCATAACCATATTACAGCTTCACGTTCACTAGTCCACATGAGTAGTTTTACAGCTGTACCGGGGGCCTCTCTGAAGAGATTTATATTTACATCTTTCTTCCTTGGAGAGACTCAGAAAGTGATGTTGATATGAAGGAATGTCATCTCCCTTTTCCATAGTCTCTTATATGTAGACTGGTTCACATTTGCTCTACCTCTAGTGCAGCAAAGCATATTAAGGAATTTCCATGGCTCAGCCTTTTCTAGGTCTTTTTTAGGTGCAGAAGGAAATTTCCTCATCACATGATATTTCTTTTCAAAATTGTCAGCATTTGGTACAAATCAGACATCTTCCCTTAACTAGAAATGTGTGACATTTATGTCTAGAAAATAAAAAACAGCCCTGGTAAATACTTTTCTCTGGAATGATATTCTTAGCCTGCTACTCACTGTAATTTCCTCAATATTTTTGAAAAATGGCCCACTGTTAAAAAAATAAAACAAGAATCTACTATTTTACTGACAAAGGTGTTAGGAATAAATTACCAACTTGCTCATTCCAATAGAAGTAGCTGTGCTTTTGAAGCAAAAGTCATTTTTTACTAAATTAATTCAGCTTATAATGAAGCAAAGTTGTCCCCAGCCTCATTCAAATGCGTGCTAAATGTTTCTCAAGTAGTCAACTGTCAAGCAATACCTACTAAAGGTGAATTTGATATTCTGTATGGAGATTTTTAGCTCCAGAACCAATTCATAAAGCTACCTTGAGAAACTGGAAAAAATGCTATATGGGACTATTTTCTCCAATTAAGTCTCTAAAATCCATTGTCTTTGCTGCAGGGTGCAAATTTTCACATATTGCAAACATGATCTTATTCTCTAAACGATGTCTATGCTTTTGCATGGGCAAAAAAGCCTAAATTGCTCTATCAATTTTATTGTTTGCTTTAGGCTGACGTAAGGAATTTCATGCTTTTCTCTTAGGTTTTCTAATTTTAAGATTTCTCATTCTTTTAGCAGTTTAGGAATCTTCATCCTGTTGAGAGGTTCATAGAATACCATATCACCAATCTCCATCAGGGAGATCTCAGAAAAATCTCTGAAAATCTCTGAAATCAGATTTTTTTCTGATGTGAGGGGGGCTGCTTCCATGAAAATCCAACCTTTTGGCCCTGAACTACCAAATTCCCATAGCCATTTCTTACCAACTGTGAAGAGCTTTAACATAGCTCCTGTGACTAGGAAGGTACATAATAAATTAGGAATTAGGAACATTTTTACTTACCATTTAAAGAAAATGGATACCTGAAAGCATCAAATGTTTACCTTAAGGACTGTTTAAGAAAATACTTTGTTAAAAAGATTTATTCAAAGATCTGTTTCATAACTGGTAAGAATAATAATGCAGGAAGTCTAAGAAAAGTCTGCAAGTGGGACCCACTGGAAGAAAGGGAAGGCATTTCCTAAGTATGAACTTCATACAGCATGGTGCTGGTTTTATTTTTTTAAGACTGGAGGAGCAGGCTTGTGAGCATTAGAAGGTTTCTGAGTCAGAATGTATTTTGTTTCACAGATATCCGTACAAGTAAAAGAGCAGCTCCACAAACTCGCATGAGTGAGTATTTTCTTTTGTTTTGATTTCTACAACATATTTATTTAGGAGGAGTGGATCTAGGGCACAAACATAATCCTAGTAATACTCTTTCTTTTCGTGCATTTCATTATACCTTGAAGTCTTTCCTGCTCTTAGTGCAAGGTAAGATGCTGTTCTGCTTGAGATGTTATGGGATGAGTTTCTTTTTCTTTTGGATGGAGCGATGCTGTGAAAACATAGCTTGTGTGTTTTATGCATTCATCTTGGGTAAAAGCTTTCTTCATGCAACAGATTTGACTGCACTATTATTATAGCAGTATTAAAAGCCAGTCACTGAGGGCAAAAACCAGCAGACATGAATTGCAGTATATCATTTCCATTCATTCCATCTGATAATTTTGCCTAAAGACTGCTGGATTAAGTTAAGAAGGAATATTCAATTAAGAAGGAATTCTTGTACTGTGGTACTTCTCAGAGTCTGGCATTTTCCCACTTCTGATGTGAAGGATAACCTTTAGTGGAGTGCTGCAGCATTGTGGACCAACAGTTTCTCAAAGTCTTTTGTGCTTTAAATGAACTATACACTTCTATTTTGAAGGAATACCTATAATCTCCCTTCTCTCCAAGTGATAACGCACTATGCTGTCAGAAGGGGGAGAAATTATACTCCTTTCTGTAAGGTTGTGGACATGTACTGAACCTTTGAAGTAACTGTTAACTTGTACAATCTAAAAAAATGAAAAATCCCAGGACATAGAGACAGGAGCTTGAGTTCTCTGCAATTAGTGCAGTGCCTTTTTTATTCTCAAGTGCAGACAAAAGAGCATTTAACCACTATCCAAATTTTCACAATGAAAAAGTTAATAAAAATGGTTCATAGTTTTATATTTTATTCAAAGAAGCTATTTCCCATCCTCTGTTGGTCTAGAGGCAAAGCTTGTGTCAAAAATAGTGCAGTTGTCTGAGTTGTTGAACCACCTGGGACAGTTATCCCTGGAAGGGTGCAAGGATAATGAGGATACTCTGATTCCAGTACTCAGGCACATTTATCCAAGGCAATGAGGCGGCATACTCAGGTCAGCTGCAAGTGCAGAGACAAGTGTGAGATGATAAAGCATGAAAGGAACTTCCAAAAATAAAAATCTCTTTATGGCAAACAGTCAGCATTCATCTTATTTTAGAGGCAAGTAGATTTTTTTTTTAATCAAAGGAAAGAAGTGGCACTTTCTGGGTGCAATCACTCTCACTCATTTTAGGCATTCATGCCCTAAAAGCTCAGATGTAGAACCCTACATTTAATCTGAAACATCTCCCCTGTGATGTCTAAAATGCTGAGAGTCACCTACCACTGCATAACCTCTAAGGAAGCTCTTTAATATTAAGGCTGGCACTAGCCCTGCGAGCTCCTATCCAACACATTGATGCTCTTTCTGTTAACTGTTTGTGGGGGTGCAGGTAATACATAAAGATTCTGTAACATTTAGGATGTAACTGTGAAGAGTCAGAAGCTTTAGTAAAGGTGACAGTATGGCAAAGGCCTTGTTTATACATGTGTGTATATATGTATATGCAAATATATTAAAACCAGTTATTCCCTCTCTAGAGGGCAGGGAGGGAACATTTCACCTACAGCTGAGCTGCATCGTTTTATGGGGTACTCCCCACAGTTTAGTGAATTGATCTGTGACTTATTGATGCTTCTGTAAATATAAATGGATAGATGTGTGGGAATGCATGAGCTTTTACCTGGAGAATCTAAGGAAAAGGACGGTAGTTTTTTTGTTATTATTTTTATTATCTAGATGAGAGAAAATGCAGTTAACTCTCCAAGGTTGTCTGATCTCACGGGTCAGGACTCTACTGAGTCACTACACAAATTGCTCTTTCTGTTCCCTGAATGCCTACTCATGTTAGGAAAAAACCATTTTGTGTTGTTTTCTGTGAAAAAGTGGCTATATTTAGTATGCATGCATGCTCATTCTCATTACCGCCTTCATAACACCACACAAGATGCATTAGAGAACATCTTCACCATGGAGCCCTTTCAGCGGGCTACAGAGGCAGAAAGTGTTTTTATACTATCCATCCATGCACGATGTCACATGGTACAAAATATTACCATTCTCTAAAGAGAAAAACATATTTGGTTTATCTTAAATATATTTTTTAAGAAGAACTAAAGTAAGACTTTGTTTTCTATTCCCCAAACAGAAAACACCATATAATGAGGTAGTAGATATATGTTTGCACTTTATTTACACATCCCTAGGTGGGCTGCATCTGATTAAATACACAGCTCTGCACTTCAGTTTTTACGGTGAAAATAGTAATACTAATACTAACTACTGTGGGTGAAAGAATTGTGTGTGGTCAGAAAGCTCTGGTCTTGCATCCCAGCTTCTGTACCTTTGCTTTCTGTACTGCAGCTTTTTCTTCTGACTTTCAATAAGAACAAAAGGTGACTGACAGATCAGTAGTCTTGAAGCTGCTTCTCTTTTTATTAATACTAATTTATTTATTCATTTCTCACAAAATAATTTATATGCAAAAAATATGCCCTGAAAAAGAAATGCAGGGAATCCCAACAGTAGCAGGGTGTTTATTTTTCCCACTTATTAATTGCAAATGTATTCAGAGCAACTACACCAAGAGGTATATTTAGATGAAAGCAATAGACCTTTATAACTTTCCTTGTAATGTTCTGGCAGACATGGTCTTCCTAAACATTTTTAAAAAGTTAACATTAAGAGGTTGCATTAATAGCAGCTGTGCCACACTATGTGGCCATTTCCCGTCTATTTCTGACACACATGAAAAAATATGCTGCAGAACATAAAAGCAGCCCACTCAGGATTTCCTTAATGAGAAAAATGGCTTTGGAACCATACTAGTTATGAGAAAGCTGAAGGAAAACTGAAAGATCACACTTAAGCTAAAGGTTTTTATTGATTATTTTTTTCTTTTGTTTGTATTGATGTGAGAGTGTTTGTCAGGTTGGATCTAGTGAGCAGAACTGAAACCTGTGGGGTTTGCTGTTTCCAGAGACTATTTTTACACATGAGTTTTCATTGGAAGCTCTTTTTATTTATCTAGAGAGTTTTCTTTCCTTCCCTTAACATTTCTTCTACCATCTGATAAAACTATTCTACAAGGAAAAAGGAAATTCTTTTTCTTCTCACAGTACAGATCTGATATCTGAATTAATAGACAGACTATGGTGATAATATTTCCATTGAACAGGTCACAATGGGATGCAGCAGTATTTTTAAGTCACAGTCACTCTGGTTGTGAACTGCAAAGCTTATTTTTCTAGTTTTCAGGCTGCTTTTAATTGAAACTGAAATGAAATGTGGCAATATTCCGATTGCAGTTATTCTTTCAAGGTTATACTGCAGACCTTTAACTTCATTTTCTTTCAAGTCTTACGGGGACTTTTCTCCCTTGGGAAATACAGAGTTATTCACTTGCTGAGGGAAGCGGGGAGGATGTTGTTTAATACTTTGCTTTGTTTATACAATACCATCTGAAACATTTCAGGGCTCTTATTAAACTAGAGGAAATGACTTTATAACTGGAGTTTCTAAAGGCAATATATTCTGGGACGTTTACTTCAGACTCTCTCTGCCTCCAACGATTTTGTAAATAACTTTAATATGCCTGTGAATGCCATAGCTGTGTTTCAGCAATGTCTGAGAGCATTGTTTAGGGTAAGGAAACGGAAGAGTGAGAACATTGTGAACATGCTCTTGACAAAAAGAAAATGAGAATATATCCTTTTAATGGATAGCTTCTGTTTCTTCAAAGTAAATAAACAATAAAACAGAAGTCTGCTATAGTGAAATCTGATATTGTAAAGTTCCCTTCTAGACAGAAAACTCTATTGATGCACAAATCTTGCATCACTCATTTAATCTTGTTTAAATGAAAACCATATCTGAAGTTCCTAAATTAATTCCTCTCACACTGAAATGTTAGCACAGCTTAGATTAAGACATATTAAAAAATTCTCACTTTATTTAGAAGTTATTAATAAAGATTTGCTATAACCAGTCATCTTGCAGAAATACAATGTAATAGTTTTATCGGTAGAATATGTATATTTAAAAAAATGTTCAATCTGAAAAAAAAAAAGGCAATTGGAAAGAATGTGATTAATTTAATTTGAAGATAAATTAATTAGGCTGGGTAGGATTACATTTTCTTAATGTTTCTGAAGTTCAAAAAGAATTAATGGCCTTAATGCTGCTCCAAGGGATGGGACAAGAAATGTTACTGGCATTCCCTCTTCCCAGGTCGAAGCTATTCTGCCGGCAGCGTCTCTGTAGGCACAGAGACCACAGGAGCTCCCATCAGGACACAGCATCAGTCCTTGGGATGTCAGAGGCACTGAGTCTTGCTGTTTGGGTGACAAACTTTTGCATAAACTTGTTGGTCCTGTGAGTGATCCCAATAGCTGCAGCAACCAGCATCTGAGCTGGCCGTGATGGGGGGATTTCCCTATTCCTGCGCTAGCTGTAACTTCTTGGCAGCCATGTAGCTATTTATTTGGTACATTTCTGCAGAACAATAAAGGCAAAAAAAAGGGGGAGGGAGGGAGAAGAAAGAGAAGGGAAACAGCAAAAAGCACATAAGGCTATTTGTAAAAATGCAAATTATTATCGCTGGCACGCTGGGAGCTGTCTGTGCCAACCTTCACTCAGAAGGTCTGTGAGAGTTGCCATAACTTGCGTTACCACGATTTTGCTAGTTCTAAATGCCTTTAAACTCTACTAAACATCTTATTCCCCAGTTTAGCCACCTTGCACAAACTTACTGATTTAGCAGCTGGATATTGGAGAAAGTTGTGCTTCACTGATTTGGGAAGGAAAGGAAGACCACTAACAAACAGCATGAGGGCCAATAATGCAACTTTGTCGAGATTTTCTTCAAGGAATAGAAGTGCTGAAATGTGATAGAGAAGTGATCAGCGAAGTCTGAAATGTGGGCAGCAGCTACCTATTCCTTGGAGGCCTCTGAAACAGCCAGGACATGGCATTCACAGGAAAAGCTGGTTCTGAACTGTTTGGGTCTTGGCTTTCTGCTTGAACTGAGAATTACAAAACAAAGCAGCCTCACAATTCTGGATTTATGCAAAAATACCTTATCAATATATATGAAACAAACCAGGGTGGTATGAACAAACCAGTGCTGTATTGCACTGATTTCAAAACAAAACACAGAGTTCAGGCATGCTTGGATAGATGTGATTTAAACTTCCAAAATTAAATTGTCTTCTGGGCTTACTTCAAGCACAGAAATATTCAACTTCATGAAATGCTTACTGACTACAATCAGAAAATGGAAACGGAGTCTATAAAGAAACAGCGTTGCAGTTTTAAAGCACAGCTGTTGCCACAGCAACCTCCATAACGGACATGTTTAATCCTGCAATTCCGTGTTGCATCTGAACTGACTTTAACAGTGAACAGGGTGTCAGCGCTTGTATACCCCTGAATTACACTGGAATAACTTGAGGAGAGTTTAACTCTCTGAGCTAGGATGAGGATGCATACATAAACTGATGATGAAGGAAATTTTTAATCTTGATGCCCTATAAGTTTTCTTCTAACTTATATATTGGGTTTCATAACACTAAGAAAGATAAGAATAGTATAAATGATATTCTGAAGAAGACACTAAGCCAAGATAGATATTTATAGAGACTGTCAGTTTTTGCAAGCCCAGTGTTTATGCACAAAACAGTGTTTGAACATGCCTTTATTTACCAGCCTTTCCAGCATGGTAGCACAAGATAACAGATCTATCTCTGTTTTGAGGCCTGAGACATATCCATTTTATTCAAAACTGGTTTTCTCCTTGTTTTAATCCTTTGTCTGCTTGTAACCAGAATGGAAAAATAAGCTGATACATTGACAGTTTTAGGATATGTAATAGTTTTACTATTTTTGAGGACTGTCTCTCTCGCTGCAATTTCATTATTCTTTCTAGACTATGACTTGAAGCCTAAATCTGATAAATTTCATAGGTTGCCAAACAGGCCATGAATTTCATTTTACAGGGTATAAAACAGGCTTCTTTTTTGATCCTGCAATGACAGGGAAGGAGCACAGAGGCATTTTAAGGTGGATAATGTTGTGACTGAATTATTTATTTGTAGTAGGTATGCCAAGCTTCCAGTCTTTCTGATGATAAGGTGAAGATAATACCGAAAGAAGATGGCTTATCCCTTCGCCTTCTCGCAAAAGATACACTGTCAGAGAGAAGTCCAGGAGCATAGCTGTAATTTAAGACCCTCACTTTGTTAGACCCCAAACTGTGAAAGGGATTGAAATAATATAGGAATTGATTTACACTATGGCCATCTGCTTGGGAAATTAATCTCTTTTCCACTACATGGGCTAAGGCAGTGAACATACATGTGCCCATCAAGGATCTTTGAGGGAGGAGGGAAACAGTTCTTCTAGTTCATCCTGCTACTTTTTAATGATATAAAACAAGGGCTGCCTCGAAAAGCAGCACCAATTTGCCAGTTGTATCCCTGTTTGATTCCCTGCTTCTACCACTGGGATCTACAGCAACATAGATTTTCTCAGTGCTAATCCTCCTGTTTTGGTTCAGTTTCTTGAGAAATGGATGACCCCAAGATTGCAGCACCTGTATTCCAAACACTGCACATAATCATCTGATGTCAGCAAATCACTTTGTATGTCTCAATGTGCAGGGAAATATCTACAAAGTTCTGCTAACTGAAGAACAGATGAGTTAAGAAATATACGCTGAACTCAAAATTCAAGAGCTACATAGTTGGGTCCAAAACTGACACAAACAATAAATTAACAATTAAGCAACATGAACCTCAAGACATAGAGTTCTGGGGGGTTGTTTTGCTTTGTTTTCTTCCCATTTTTTATCCAGGGGAGTAGATGTATCCTTTTGGGGGACATAAAGCTCAAGTGAAATAAGACTGTATGTCCATCTTGCTTGTAGCTCAGCTGAGATGTTACTCAAGTGGCCTGAGACAGGTCTACATGGGCACTGGAGATGGTTTGGTAAAGTCACCCTCTTGAGCTTGCTGTTTGTGTTCGAGAAGGAGATCTGTTTAATGAGGAGAGACCTATATCCACATGATCCCAGTAGTCAGCTTTTCTCTCACCTTTTATTTACCAATTGTTGCTCATTATTGTAGGACCCTGAGATCTCTGTCAAAACTGGGATCCATTATTTAGTATAGAAACAAGTGATCCCTGCCAAAAATAAATTAGCTGGAGTTTTCCCTTTAGATTATACAGCTTTTAATATTCCACTTTCTCTTCTCCCTCCTCCCAGATGTGACTTCCTTTTGGTATCCTTACTTATTTATCTTCCTTCCCTTGCAGATAGCCATTCAGAGAGAAGTGTATTAGGTTGGAAGTTAAACCAGTATCTTCTCTTTAAGTTTTTAGTTTTATCTTGTCCTTTTTGACTTGCTTCTTAAATTGTGTTGAACTGCATGGCTTTGGTTTTTTGTTTTTTTTTGTTTTGTTTTGTTTTTTTTTGGTAAAATTTCTTATAGACCAGAATTTTATCTTTGATGCACTTAAAGTGAGAACATTTCTTAGGCATGACAGATACTTGCTAGTTTTAGAAGATGGTAGATAAATTCAAATTTTTGCATTGCTGTCATTGTAAAGATTACATGAAGATTGGGTAACTTACAGGAGATGACTGATAGAAGAGGAATTAATAAAAATGCTTGGCAGATACCCAGAACCTCATTACTATATGTTTTGGAAGTCTTTTGGGGATACGTCTCAATTGTTTTAAACGTTGATTACTTACATAAGTATATAATAAAATAATTTTGGTTAATTTGCCAACAATAAAAGGCAAAGAGACAGCTGTGGAACTTGTCAGCTGTAATCAGAATAGCTGATATGATGTCAAGTTTTTTCCAAGGAACATAATAGTGGGTTATGCAATATTTATTAAAAAAGCCATAGAAAGTGGCTTTAAGTTTAATAGTTTGAATATCAGATGTTGTCATAATGGTATTCCAGTATGCCCAGCCTTGTTTGGTCTTCTTTTTAAAACAAAAAATAACTGTAGCTTCTTTTAATGTGGTTATATATTAAACTAAAAGAAGGCTATTTTATCCAAGTGGTGTTATTATCTATCTGAACAATGTTTTAGAGTGAGGTGTGGCAATTACAGGTACCATATTTATTATCCACATAGTCCACAATTGTCTTTGTCAAATGAATTCATCATATTCCCATTATTCCTAGTACACACTGAAGTCCCCTAATAATGTGAAATTATTTTTGCATTGCTTTGTATTTATTGAGTACTTTGAAAATAATCATGAGAGTGCTTTTAAGTTTAAAAGCTATTTAAAGAGCAAATATGCAGTGCAATATCCTTTCCATCGAATCACTTCCATTATTTTGCTTAGGCAGCATAAAGCAGTCAGCCTCTGACAGCATCTATCTAGCTGGGAATATCCTTGATGAAAGGGAAATTTCAGCCAGCATGTAGCTTGTTTGCCCAACTTCTTTACCAATCAGTCACACCAAAGCAGACATAAGAAGCATGGAGGGATGTAAGGGTGCAGCTGCACAGTATTCATTTTCAGTCAGTATATGGTGCCATGGAGAAAACTGATGAAAGTCAGCTTCACCCCCAAATGTCTCCTTCTTTAATTTTGCAAATGCAGCCAGGGAGAGTGTAAGATTTCTCCAGAATGGCCAGCAGATGTACCTTTTGACCCCTTCTTGGTGCAGTCGAGGCCCCTGGCCAGGGGAGGCCTGCATTTTGGGTCTGTTTTCCAGGACTACAAACGTGGGGAGGCAGTTGCAGGATCCGCTGGTGCCTTTGTAGCAACTGCCAGCGATTACGGGCTGTTGGAGGGAGAGGCCCCCTCCGAGGGAGAGCACTCTGGAGGAGCAGCTGGCTATTTCCCGCTTCCCGGGACGCTCCGTCGAGGATGGCAATCCGCAGCTCTACCCCCTCAATGCCTGCTCGTGCCCCAAGCTGTTCCACCTACCTCCTGCATTCGCGAGGCGCTGTCTAGCACTGAGAGCCATCTGGCATTGCATATGATCCATCAGATTCGCAGCCATCTCTCCAAGATAGCAGGTGGTGTTATGTTTTGGAAGCCGTAAAGTTGTGACCACCTCGTAAGGAGTTGATTGCTTCTTGCTTTCTTCCAGTGACATAAGCTTCCAGCAGGAGCATTTGTGACATGGAATTGCACTGCAGAGTATTAAAATACCTTATCTATATTTGTCCCAGAAACTGAAATCTTAAGTCTTATCTGAAAGATATTCAAGGTTGTTTTCTGCATCCGTAGAAGCCAAGAATAGCAGTCGCAATGAGAAGAAAAATATCCTGTTCTGTTGAACTCTTAAAGACTTTTTAAACTGCTTCTCCTTTTACAGCATAAGCCAGGGAAGGGCTTCCAGCCAGTGTCCTCTCCTTACCCCAAACCCTGGAGTCAGGGCACGCACTCGAGAGGGGTTGTTTCTGAGGTTATCTAAATCTGGGCCTCTCCCATATCAACCAAATACGCTAACTTCCGGCCTATACTGAAATGTTTTCTTGGGAGATGCCAGGCCACAACAGGAGGGAAAGTTAATGTAAGGATAGTGAATTATTAGGGAATAGAAAAATCTTTGTCGTCCTTCTAGCACATGTGTGTGTGTAAAAAAACATCTGAAGATTTGATTCACTCAACAACCACTGGCTGTGTCTGAAGTGCGGGTCCCATCCTGGGCTACTCAGTATAAGAAAGACATGGATTTACTGGAGTGAGGCCAGTAAAGGGAAATGAAGATGATTGGTTGGATCATCTGTTATAAAGGAGAAACTGAGAGAGCTGGGACTATTCGAATGGGAAAAGGTTCAGGGGGATCTTAGCAAAGTTGATAGATAGATGATTAAAGAAGAAGGAGCCAGACCTCTTCTCAGTGGCACCCAGTGGCAGAGCAAGAAACAATGGCACAATAGAAATGCAGGATATTTTGTTCAAATGTAAGAATTTTGTTTGTTTGTTTGTTTTGCTTTTTGTTTTAACTGTGAGAGTGATCGAACACTGCACAAGTCTGTCCGGAATGGTTGTGAAGTCCCTGTCCTTGGAGATTCGAAAGCTGTCTGGGCAGGGTCCTGGTTAATCCACTTTAGGTGACTCTGTTTCAGCGAGGGGAGGTGCCTTCCAGGTCCAACGGTTCTGTAATTCTGTGAACATCTTTTGAATCCTATTTTATTTTAAAATAGGAAGCCTCTTTAAAAAGAGACTTGGACACTGGTCTCTTGAGCCAATGTTTGTTTAGCAGTTACTGCTAGCGATAGTTGTTGGCCTTAAGCCTTGGCGTTGTTTATTTCCTTTGGCGTTTCATGATGTAGGAATAGTGAAGGTAAATTCTTCATGTGATCGTGTGGATGCTGTACATCACTTTGGAGCAAGTCTGTTGCATTTTACCCCAGTGCAATATTTTTTTTTTATCAGGTGCTAGAAATATTAAAAATTGCTTTTAAGGGAAATCAAATCTAGGGAGGGAAAAAACACCGTGTGTAATATATGCAGGAAAACAAGATCTTGCAAGGATCTTGCAGCGACTGCTGGACTAAGAAGCTATAAAATATTATTCATTGTTTCTCTACCATTGTTTTCTCCTGAAACTATTGTTTGTATGTGGTAGATTTTATCGTTTTGTTCAGGTAACTTTGTCTGATGTCTACCTTTCCATCTGTGAAACTTTAGTGACGTTATCTGAGGAAAACAGGAGCAGATGGAAAACATTTTAGCTCCATACTCACTGAGCAGAAGATTAAAAGAGAGGCCATGGTGCATTTTTAGTAAAGTAGGTGATAACATACATAGAATTCCTGTTCTGTCTAGGAAAATAGGTAATTTACACAGCAGTCGGGATTTCCGTCGTCAACTGGCTTCAGAAATAAATTTCCAATTCTGTTGCCACTTATTCTTCTTGTAAGCAATTCAGAGAGTCCTTGATAATCAAAATCAACTCTCCATTTTATTGCATATTAGCACTGTAAATTGGTGCACCTGGAATTGATGAACCCTTGGTTTATTATGCTCGAGGAGGCATATGCAGCTGTTCTTCCCCCAAGTGATTCATTCTAGCATGCAAGGAATGCATCCTACATTCCACAGTTGCTGAATGAGCTTCCTGTTTGCCATTCAACTTTTTCATAATAAAAATAGAGAATAAATCATTCTGCATCAGGATTAGGTTCAAATACCCACAAACCAAAAAGTTATTTCTTGAGAACTTTCAGTATACAGTCTATCCGATGTTCCTTTGGTGTACCCCATTGGTAAGATTTATTACAATTATTTTTCTTAGTAGATTAACATTCTCAAAAAAACAGACCAAAAGTCCCCGAAACACTGAAAGAAGGGGTGGTAAATGTATTTTACATATGGCACAACAAATTTAAGACTTTCACAGAGAGTATCTTAAATTGAAGTTAACTGATTCATAGAAATTAAAATCATGGTCTGCTCTCTATGTGGATTGGAATTGCTTATGTGTGTTTTTAATATTTAAATATTTCACAGTCCTATTGTTTCTCGGAGTCACTGAAAGCTAGCACTCCAAAACAAGCAAAAGACAGTCTCATGACTGAAACATTAAAGCACAAAAAAAAATCTGTTTCACAGACCTTCTGTGCAACCTTGGATATGGTATTTTATTTCTTTGAAGGAAAACTTGAAGTATATTCATGAGACTTGTCTATTGCTGTATTCAGGAGGATGGGGTTGGCTTGGTCCAAACATTTTATGCTGGTAAAATAATGGTGCTATCATAGATGGTTTTAAGGTCATCTAAGACTGTGCTGAGAAAGGCAATCTACTCCCCCACCAACTAGCTATTCACTCCCATCACTGCCTTTCTTTTGCCAGCACAGTGGTCTACATGAGAGCTAACCTTGACAGGAAAATAAATAAAATTTTACTTTTCAGCCAGCTGTATGAAATGAACTGGTTCACTAGAGGTCTCTGGATGTTTCCCAAAGGAGGTCATGGAAGTATATACAAAGCATATGTGAGGAAGTGTGGGCTTATGACTCCCTAGGATGCACAGAGCCTAAATGAGATCTAGGTGACTGTGAAACCACACCTTAATATTGGTGAGGATTTGCACACTTTTTTTCACATTCTTTTTTTTTTTTTTAATAACAGTGGGAATCCTAACATAAGCACTGTGATGTCAAAAATAGAAATTTTAGCTGCTATATATTGGTTTATTTGGGGAGCCATTATGACCTGTATCAGACATCCATAGCTTTACCAGCAAACATTTCTTCGGCACAGTATATTTTACCGGGCTCTAATGAACTTTGTTGACAGTTATGAAAATGTAGTGCTCGATGCCCTAGTTCTCCTCTGTTTGATAAACCAGAAATAGCCCCTCCGGATCTTGTGGGAGTAGTGAACAAATTAACACTTCCAGAACTTGAAGGCTTGAGATACCATGGCAAGGACAGCTATATAACATTGCAGTTGCCTAAAAGTGGTTGTTCTTCCTTTTGACACTGCTCCCTGCTCTGTTCCTTGCACTATTTTCTTGCAGCAGCCATAGGGATCATGCTGCTGTGGAGGAGCCCTCCCTGCCTGCTGCATCAGCACAAGGTATTACACATTCTGCTCCCCAAGTGACGTCTGGGGTTTTCATGTTTTCATCTCTCCAGTTCCCCCAGGACTCATAGTTGTCTCTCTGATCGGCCTATATCTGCTGTTTCTTTTTATCATGTACCTCCTTCCAAATCTTAGCAATGCTAGCACATTTCTTTTATTATGTGTGAACTTGGTTATTCACGGATTATGGAAAAACT
>NW_010589214.1:1058218-1069784 GCF_000705375.1 Tinamus guttatus | reverse complement strand
TTTGGAAGTCTCAGTCTTTTGATTGTGTGTTTCCTGAAAGCAAGACCAATCATTTCAGTTTATTCACTGGCTAAACTCTACTTGATTGGGGACAAGCACACAAACCATCCATTACGATCTGATATATTATCCAAACAATTTAGTGTATTCATGAGGTAACCTAAATGTGGAGGCTGCAAAATTACCCGTAATCAATTGAAACAGCGAGTGCGCGTCCCTCTGTGTGTCTAACAACTACATGTCTCTGTAATAAGGCAGACATTAAATCATTTTAGAGTTGTACTGTTGAGTACCTGATCACTGGGCGCTCTGGGAAGCTGGACAGTCACATTAGGACGCTGGGACTGAGGAAGCCGCTGCTTTTCCAGTGGGATAAACCGCGACCTTCTTTGCTCAAGGTGCTTTACAGATCCCCACCGACCTGACCCTAAAGCCGTGCAATATCCAGCATAGACTACGTCGTCGTCTTCTCCTTTTATTTTTTCCTTTTTTTTTTCTTTTCCTTTTTTTTTATTGCACTACATGTTTGGGAAACAAGACAAAATGGACGTTAGATGCAGTTCAGAGACTGAAGCTAACCGGGTTTCGAAGAATGGACATAAAGAGGTCAAGGAAAGCAAAGGGTCTGAAGGAAATATTTCTACTTCTTTTTTGAAGGACCAACAAGGGACTTTTTCTGCCTCCGCAGCTACGGAAGATTGTAATAAAAGTAAATCTAGTTCGGCCGATCCGGACTATTGCCGAAGGATCCTAGTTAGAGGTAGGAGCTGGAGGGATTTCGGGAGGGAGGAGGAAGGTGACTTGTATCCGTGTCCGGGGGGTTGTTTATTTTATTTGCTTGGCTTTGCTTTGTCCCAAGGTTTAAAGACCTTCCTAGGGGCCGGGAGAGAAGATCCCCGTGTGCCGCGCTCCCCGTCCGGCTGCTCCGGGCTCTATCGCCTTTCCCGAGCGTTATTCCAGCTCCGCCCGGGCATGGAAGTGCGGAGCGCCGGGCACCGCGAAGCCGCGTTATATCCGCGCTATATCCGCTTCCCATTTTTCCTTTGTGCCGCTTCGGCTCCGGGAGTAGCCGCGGAGGATCCTCTGGGATCGCTCCTGCGCTGCCGAAGGGCGCGTTTCCCGCCCCGCAACGCGCTTCGCCCCCGCGCAGGGAGAGGGACCCGCGGCCAGGAGCGGTATTTGGGAATAATCCTCACCCGAAGAGCCGTAAAATCAGTGGAGGAAAGACACACTTTTATTGTTATTATTTTAATATAGCGGCACGTTTTTTTTTTCCCTCGCTGCTCGGCTCCTTCCGCATCTAAACTAATTAAATCATTTTAATTCTGCCCAAAAGAATTACCCGGAGAAATTTCGGGGTTTTTTAAGTGCGTTTTGGGGAAGGAAGGAAAGAGAGAAGAGGATGGTAACAAGAACAGAGCGGAGCAGGCCTTGTAAACAATAATTAATCCTTGCGCGACCGACTGACCCAGAGAGGAGTCAGATAAAACCAATGCGGTTGTGTCTGATTTAAAACATATTGAGGAGGTAAAATTGCGGAAAGCAGAGTTGGGAAGGCTTTAATGTACCATGGATCTGGCTCTAGCTTGGCAGTGGTGTTAATAAGATTTGTCCTCCTTTCTTTCGGTCGGTGCTGCCAGGAGAACGAGGTTCCTGCGGGTTGTTCGGTGCCTGGTTTTTGTTGTCTTTTTTTTCCCTTCCCCCCCATGAGTGTTTTTTTTTTTTTTTTTTACTCCCAGAGAAGCTGACACAGAGCAATGTTTTTCCCTGGGATGCTCCCAGATTCAGGGGGGGAAATCGGTCACCCTGGGACAACCAATGCCCAGAAAGCTTGCATTTTTTTTTCTGCCTTTTTTTTAACCTCATGTGAGACTTGCCTAAAAAAAATCCTCAGAGGGTTTTATACACTGAGGGGTGGCCGCGGTGCTCAGCACCCCCCAGCCCGGGCTAACAAAGAGTGGCCCTATGGTCACAAAGCCCGGCCTGGAGGATCCTTCCCCAGCCTCCCAGAAGGGCCCTGGGTGATGCCGCAGTGTCGCACTGTCAGTGCAATGTATTCAAGCCAATTTTAAATGGGCTGAGGGGATTATTTCCAGACCCCTGGGCCCCATCGCCCCCCTCCTCCTTTCTCTGTTGTTTTCTTCCTTCCTTGGGTGTAGTGGCCAGGTGCAGCGCCGCAATCTCAGGGACGTTGCTCCATCCTGGGCTTGGGGCTCGGACTCGAAGGCGCTGGCGGCGGCACTTCCGACCTCCCTCGGAAGAAAAAAAAATAAAAAGAAAATGGAAAAAAAATGGAGGAGAGGGTTGAAAAGAAAATAAAAAGAAAATGGAAAAAAAAAATGGAGGAGGGTTGCCTGGGTGTAAAGCTGACTGCGCCTATCTTTGCCAGATGCCAAAGGTTCAATCCGAGAGATTATTCTGCCCAAGGGGCTTGATCTGGACCGTCCCAAGCGGACCCGCACCTCCTTCACGGCCGAGCAGCTCTACCGCCTGGAGATGGAGTTCCAGCGGTGCCAGTACGTCGTGGGCAGGGAGAGGACGGAGCTAGCGCGGCAGCTCAACCTCTCCGAAACGCAGGTAAGGGCCCGCCGACATTCCCTATGTGCCCTTGCGGTGCATCCCAGCATGTCCCCGTCGTGCATCCCTGAGCGTTTCTGCAGTGCATCGCTGCATGTGCCCAAGGTATATCCCTGGCACGTTCACAGAATGCATCCCCGGCACATGCATATGGTGCATCCCTGACATGTCCCTATGGTGCATTCCCAGTACATCCCTATGGTGCGTCCCCATCACATCCGTACGGTGCATCCCTGGCACATCCTTATGGTGCACCCCTGGCACATCCCAACTATGTCTCCTGCTCCTGGGAGCAGCGTGTGCTGTGGTGCAGTCGCATCGTACTCGACTTGTTTCTTTTCACTCTGTCATGGCCCTGTTGCCAGCCCGGCCGTGGCTCCCACCGGAGCCGCAGGGAAGCAAGGGGCTTCTCCCAAAGCTGCAGGGGGTTTCTCCTGCTCCTCGGGCTGGAGGAGCAGCAGCTCCACAGTCCATGGGGAGAGCAGCCCTGTATGCCACCTCCTGGTACCCTCCTCCCATGAGGGGACCCTCCTTCCCGCATCCCGCGAGCAGGGAAACCATCTGGAATTCCTATGGGGGTGCCGGTGCACGAGGCGCTGAAGCCGGATGGGGCTGTGTTGCCGCTGCTGTTGGGGTCGGGATGTGGCTGCATCCAAGCAGGGTCCTGCACCCCGTTCCCCCCAGCTCTCAGTGCTTCCCTCTCACAGCAGCTGTTGCATCCAAACACTTTCCATGGACCCGAAGATTTGCCTCCTCAGCTGACTGGGGTTTTCCCTATTTTCCCCTCATTTTCTTCCACTGAGGCTTGCCCAGCGCAGGGATGAGGGGGCGGATGGTACCTTCGGGGCAAGGGCAGGAGAAGTGACTGCTTTGGAGCCTGTGTGGATGCTGGTGGGCAGAGAGTGCGCCGGCTGGGCTGTGGTCCGAGAGATAATTTATATTGATATCTGCGCAAAAGCTGGCATTTAATGCAGTCATGAGGCTTTAGGTGCGATAGATAGAACCGTGCAATAGCCCTGCGTTAGTGATACCCACGAGCAGGGCAGCCACGCACTGCGGAGCAGCTCCAGCTGCTGCGAGCTCCCGGACAGCCTGGAGAGACCTCAGGGCTTCCGATATCTCCATCGGAGCAGCACATCCTCCGGATAGGGGGGATGCTGGTGCTGCTGTGGCTCTTCCCAGCAGGGAGAGGCAGAATGCAGCCCCTTCGGGCTGTTTGCAGCTATTTGGGCTGTTTGGGGCTGTTTTGGGCTCTTTTGCCAAGGGAGCCTTGCAGAGCCGGTTGGTCGCCATGGGTCTGGGGGCTATCGGAGCTGGTGCCGCACCTTGCGGCTGAGAGCAAAGCAGGCAATGCCAGGGATGGGGGCAATGTCCAAACCTTCACGTTTGCCCTAAGAAGCAAAATGGCTCGTTCTGGGCACCCTGAATCATTCCTCCCCTCTATACAAACCCCAAATGAAGGTGGGAGATGGGAACCCTCCCGCGGGGCCCAGCGGCTCCTCCCCACTCGCCGCCTCTTTGCACCCAGTGCCCGGTGAGAAAATTCTCGCCCCGTAGGCCATGGCTGTCTCCTCTCCTCCCCGCACCGCCTCGCTCCTGCTTCCCTGTCTTTTTTAATCCTTTTCCATGCTTTTCATGGCGTTTTCCCTCCCCGCGGCGCTGACACCTCCCTGGACCCCAGCGGGTGCTCGGTTCCAGTGGCTCCCGGTCCGGGGTGCGATGCCGTGTGTGCAGCGCCCAGGAGAGCCCAGTGCAGCCTCTGCAGCACCCGGAGCAGGGATGGGGCTGCGCTGCCCCCCGCACTGTGCCCCTCAGCCTCCCCCCAGCTTTTCCTGCTCCAAACTTCCCTGCGCGCCGCAGGAAAGCTGCAGGAGGCACAGAGCAGGGCAGGGTTTTTTTAAGAAAACAAATTTCACTTGGGGGAAGTGACAGAAAGGACAAGAAAAGATTCCGCTTATCTGCAAAGCAAAACAGAACAGAGTGGTGCAAACGGTGTGACGAGATGGGAAGAGACATGATGTCCTCGCAGCTGGAGAGCTGCAGCCGGGTGGCCCCGGACACGGCTCCACTGAGGAGGCTTCACCCCTGAGCAAACCTGCCATGGAAAGGAGCAAAAAACCCCAAACGTGGCTCCTTGAGACTCCTGTTTGCTTCCGTGGGGTCTGTGCTGGCTTTTTTTGGCACATTGAAGGAAGGTTGTTATCGCTTCTGGAGCGGGAGCAGGGAGAGGCCAACAGGCTCCAGGTCCGTGTTGGACCGTGGGAAGCTCCTCGCTGCCTTGTTGCTCATCCTGGTCCGAATGTGGGAATTAACCAGGAGTGAAGGCGGGATTTGGTCTGTAAGGGAGGACCAGGGAGCAGGTCCCTCCTGGCCTTCTGCAGCTCCATAATTCTCCTGCTCCCCCTGGGAAGCCAAGGAGCTGCTGTGTCCCACCAGGAGGTGGGTCAGCTCCCCATGCCACATGCTGCTTCTCTCATTGATCCATGGCCGTGGCTGTTGGAAATCTCCATGGGGTGGGAGGGAGGAGGCCTGGCCACCCACATGGATGTGTGGCTGCCACCTTGGAGAGCTGCAGCGTCCCCTGCCCTGGCATGGGGCAGTGCAGAGAGCCTCTCCAGATGCATCCTGAGGGGACGCAGAGCAGGGAGCAGCCAGTGTCCGTGTCCCGGCTTCCTCCGGCGGCAGCTCCAAGGCGTCGCGGAGAGGTGCCCCCTCCTAGGGTCATGCGAGCTGGAAAACACTGAGCACGGAGACTGCGTGACAGAGCAACCATGGGGGGAGGATAATTCCCACAAATCCTCGGGCAGGAGGAGATGAGAAGATGGGGCTGGCTGAGGGGATTTGCCGGGGGCCAGGAGGCTTTGCTTTCTAGGCCATGAGGTCAGTGCTAGGCGCAGGTTGGAGCGACCTGCTCTCCCCGTCCTCATTAGAGCAGGACGTGGCACGCACATCTCCTGGCTGCCTTGGACATGTCACATCAGGTGCTCTCCACACAAAATCCAGCTGCAAGGGTTGTCCTGCTCTGAAGCAGCTCATCCCATCCCCAAAGGCAGGTGCTTTGGGCGCCGGAGATGTTCTTGCTCCAGGAGACCATGCCTGGGAGCACAGATGAGAGGTCCTGGGACCCTCCCTGGTGCTGTCCCCCTGGGTGCACCTTCAAGAAGATACTGGGGAACTTTTGGGCTCGCTGGCGTAGCAGTTGGCCATCCCGTGTGGTGGGAAGGCACCAAGCGGAGGGAGCTCTTGGACCACATCACATGGAACGGACCCACCTGTAAGCCTGGAAATCCATGGGGCTTCCCCCACCATGGGGCCCTGGTTCTGTCATGGCTGGAGTGGTCAGAGCGCCTGGTAGGATCTGCTCTGGGAGCGGTTCCTGGAAATCCTGGGCAGAGGCTCTTCCCTCTGGCACCATCACAGTACCTCCGTACACTGTGGGACGGGATGCCCGGAGGTGCTTCCAGGACGGTGATCCCCCACACTCAGTGCAGAACATATGTGAGAAAGCAGCTGAGCCAGAGGAGGGCAGGAAGGGCTATTTATAGCAGTGCAATTAGGATGTTGCTGTTAAAAATTCATCGCACCTCAAGTCATTAACAAGTAACAGCAAGAGAAACGATGGAGCTGTACGCTGCGTTGGCACGAGCTGTCCCCACTGGTGCAGAACTGCTGGGAAGCTGGAGGAGGTGTAGGGCATCCAGAGCTGGAGTCTGAGCACTGTGGGTCAGGGTTCTCCCAGGAGGAAGAGGCAAACGGGACTATGAGCCTGCTCTTGGGGCCGCGAGGCAGAGGGATTTGGGTATCCTCAGTTGCCGTGCCACTGGGAAGGTGAATCTCCAGGATTTTGTTGGAGATTGCAGAGAGTGCAGACCAAGGCAGCATAGCCAGCTATGTTCTGTTCTGAAGGGGCAATCATCCTCTCATCCATTCATCCATCCATCCATCCATCCATCCATCCATCCATCCATCCCTGCATCCCTGCATCACTCCATGTTGCCACTCTGGGTGGCTCTGTGGTGTCTGGACCCATCAGGCTCAGGTCCCCATGCGGGTGCTCCCCGCTCTCAGGATGTCCTGGAGCTGGAGGCAGGAGAGTATGTCCCAGGAACACGAGTCCCTGCGCCCCGACGGCCCTTGTGGGGTCCCCTGGTGCCACCATTGCCACCCTTCTGCGCCGGTCCCCTCCTGCGTGCCCGCTGGTGACTAACGGTGCTCATGTGCCCTGGTAATCCCACCTGTCCCAACAGAAAATGCCCCGTAAGGGATTTCTCAACCAAGACGAGGAAATGTTTGTTTTGAGGATGATGTCTTCCATTTGAAAGAGAAAGAAAAAAAAGGTGTTTTTTTTGTTGTTGTTGTTTTGCTTTGTTTTGGTTTGGTTTTCTGCGGGGAAATGTGAACTTCTTGTGAAAAAAATAGATGACTATCCTATTTTGGTGTCCCTAAAAAGGTAAATGTTGTAATGATGTGTTAGGAGGCAGAGCAAAATATCTGGCTGCTGCTACTGCTCCCCAAGTACAATTAGCATCAGACAGAATGCTTAATTTAAATAAATGAGGAATATTTAATTTTAAACCTTATCATGAGCATTTTCCAGCTCAAACATCCCTCCCCCTGCAACAAGAAATAGTTTCACAAGGCACTAGTGATTTCTTTTAGAGTGTGTGGGGCATTTACAGAACATTGTACAAGGATTTTTTTCCCCTTTTCCCAATATAGTCCAAGCCAAGTGAATCTGAGGGCAGCAGGTGCCGGCGCTAGTGCCGTTTTGTCCAGATCTGGAGGCTGCTGTTGGTGCGGCACTTCTGGAAGAGCTGATGGTTGGCGAGTGTCAGCCGAGTGCTCATCCTGGAGCAGCAGGGATGAAACTGGCCTTGGAGGGAGCAGGGAATAGCGCGGGAGCAGGGAATAGTGCTGTGGATCCTGCTGTGCAGTGGTGGGTACAGCATTTCGGGCTGTATGTGCATGCACATGCACTGCTGTGCTGCGGGGATGCAGTATTTTGGGAGTTGCGTGCTGTGTATGCACACGTGGGGGTGCACGTGCAAGCACACCCGCACATGGGCATGGGCCTGCAGGATGGGGCTGGCTGCATGTGCGCACACATGTGTGCAGGCATGTGCAGGCATGTGCATGCGCACAGCACAGCGCCCAGGAGCGCAGCCGCTCCGAGCGGCGACGCTGCCTCCCGCGGGGGACTTGGGAATGGAGCTTGCTGGAAGCCGCTGCCGACAGCGATGCTGCTGCCTGAGCTCTGCGTCGCTGCTGTCCGCATTCCTTAGGGCCGCATCCCTGCTGGAAAGCAGCTCTGGGGACTCTGTAGCAAATTAAATCCTTTAGGATGGTGGGTACAGTACGGAGGGGACGCAGGCGCGGCAGAGCCCGTCCGGCTGTCAGCAGCAGCCGGTGACATTGCCGAATGTCCCCGTAGCGGAGCCCGTTTCAGCCGCTCAGTGACATTTCGAGTCGCTCTCCCTCCGCAGCGGTGACAGGGCCATGCTGCTCCCCTGCCCCGCTCCCGAGCAGCGAGCCGGGGCCGCGCGGGCACGCGGAGCCACCGTGACATTTGAGGAGCGGCCCGAGGGCCGGGAGCTGTGGGGGCGACCACAGACGGGGAGGCTGCGGGAGGACAGCTCTGCACAGCGGCCGGGACCGGGATGAGCCCGAGGCTGCGGGATCTGGGAAGCGGGGGACACTGCAGCCCTGGCACGGGGCGAGGAAGAGCCGGAGATGCTTCCTGTGCATCGTTGGGCTCTGCTCCGCGTGGGAAGAACGGCCGGCATGGAGCAGGGGACAAGTGTGGCGTGCCCAGGACCTGCAGCCACATTGCTCGGGAGGTTAATGTGCTCTGATGACTGTGATGAGTTTGAGAGGCAGAAGGGGTTTGATCCCAAGTTTTATCCCTGGTCAGTATCCTTGCAGGGAAGAGGATGCTCCGCCTGATCCCACTGTTCCATGGCGCGAGTATCCCAGACAGGAGCCCTCAGCTGGGCACCCGCAGGGCTTATAACCCTGCCGATCTGCCCAGTTCCACGTCCTCCCATGCGCTCCAGCAGGTTTCCTGCGTGTGGTGTCTGCGAGGGCTGTTGCAGAGACCCCCGTCCAGCTCCGTCCTCCGAGAGCCGCCGCCGTCCTCGCTGGCGCGCGACCCCGCGCGCTCCCGCGCTCACAGCCCAGAGCTCCGTCCCCGCCAGGCCTCCCCTCTCCTGCTCCAGCAGCCGTCTCCTCATTTTGCATGCCAGCAGCTCCCCCTCCTCCTCCTCCTCGCTGCTGAGGAAGGCACCGGGCAGAGCTCCCATCAGTGCCCGCCGCTCGGCTGCCGCCTCATGCCGGGGTCGTGGGGGCTCTACAAATAAGAGCATTTTCTCGATACAGCAGCTCGGTGCCCCGGAGGAGGCAGCCCTTCTTAGGAGAGGCCATATGCCAGGAGATGCTGCTCGCAGCAAGACAAGGTTGCGAGATAAATACTTCATGTGAGCAAAGCCAGGAACGGCAGGGCTCCTCGGAGGAGGTGCCTGGAGGAAGCGAGTGAGCAGGAGCGCTCAGCTCGTGCACTCGCCGTCCTCACCCCTCCGTGCGCAGCACAGGTGCCTGGGATCCCTGCGGATCCAGCTGCACTCCGCAAGCACAACCAGCTGGTGGTCCTGGTCCCAAGGAGAAGCCCTGCAGACCCAGGGGCCTCACACTCTTCCTGGGCATCCTCCTGAGACGGAGGAGGCTCTGTGTCCTCGTCCCTGCTCCGCACTCCCTCTTCTTCTCGTTGCTGGCCTTTCTTTCCATTCCTGGGGAAAGGGTCACTTGTCCCACTTGGTTCTTCCCAGTCTGGCGGGGACCTTAGGGGTGGTGGTTTCCCTGGAAAAGCCCCTCAGCTGCTAGCAGGGCACCAACCCAGAAATGAAATGTTGTGTGGCCACATTCTCTCATCCCATTGCATGCAGGCACCAGGCTGCAGCACGGTGCCCTCCCTTTGCTCTTCCCTTCCTCCACATCAGCATGGGGAGGGCACCCCGGACAAATCCTGGACGTGCTCCAGTCCACCCAGTCACTTGGATGAGGGTAAAAGTGAGCTTTTTGGAGAAGGGAATGAACTAGACCATGACCAAGTGTTAGCTATGGGGCCGATGGGGAGCTGTGAATGAAATGGGAGCACAGGGATAACCGGAGAACTGGCAGCATGGGGCACGAGTGGTAATAGAGGGGAAATGGTGAAGGATATCACTGAAAGACGAGGGATCAGAGCCGCAGGGAAATTACTCATGGAGTTGTCAGGGATCGGAGATGGCTGAGCCTATTTACATCTCCAGTGATAGGAACCGAGTGCTTGAGCATAATGGAGGGTGAAAAGGACACGGATCTACTAATTAATGATAACCTGGCTATGAACTTTAGCCATGAAGGCAAATGCGATCCTGCTCATCTGATTTGTCATCGCTAGGGATAGGGGAAAGCTCGTTCCAGGCTATGAGGACACCTTATCTAACAGCGTGTGTGGCTGGGGACATGGCATTCAGGGACGACAGGCTTGGAGGAGACCTGCAGAGATGGGAAGGGAGGACCGCAGAGCAGAGCTTGGTTGGTACCCGGGCAGAAAGCCCTAGAAAAATGATGGAAAGGTCCCTGGAGAGCCACTGATGTCTAGACTAAGAAGGGACGTCCTTCGTGCATGGTGAGCTGCTGCGTGGCTCATTTGGGGACCACCTTGGCTGCGCTGCTGTGTGCGTCCCCATCCACATCCCTTGGCTTTTGGCTGTCCAGAACCCCAGGACAGACAGCCCTGCTTCATAGTTATGGTCAAGGGTAACGGTGTGACATGAATTCGTCCAGCTGAGTAACACACGAGGCAAAGAGCTGTGGGGAAAAGCCCTCTCCTTCCTTTGGGAAACACCCATGTTCCTCAAGGATGTTCCTCAAGAACATGATTCCTGAGAAATGCACGGTGCAGCACACGGCTGTGGGGGGTTGCGGGTGCTGGTTGTGCTCATCCTGACCCCTTTCTGCTCCTGCCGGCCCGGTGGCAGCTCCTGGCGGAGCATCCCCGCTCCCGCATTCGGGCATCCCCGCTGCCCTGACCCCGGGCAGGGGCCGGGGGCCGGGACCTCCTCCGCCCCCACGGTCCATTAGCTCCGTACTGTGGCTCTATTGTGCTGCGGCAGCGGCCGCTGTCCGTCCGTCCGTCCGTCCGTCTGTCCTGCTGCAACCGCCCCCCAGTGATTTGCGGGAGTTGGGGATGGACGGGGGCAGAGCTGCTGCTCGTGTGCCCGGGGCTCTGCACCCGTGTGTCCCCCCCTGCCACCGCTCTAATCCAAGTATCTCCCGTTCATGTCCTCCCCCACCATCCGTCTCTGTCCGTCTCTCTGTCCCTCGCATCTCTCTTTCTGTCTCTCCTACCCCTCTGTTCTTCCTGGGCAGGGACAGATGCGTCCTCGTGTCCCCAGGGTTTGGGGGTGCTAGGGGCATGCGGGGACATCTCGGGGTGCTCAGAGCCCAAGGCTCTGGTTTTGGAGGGGATCACATGGGGGACCCCGCGCTCCTTAGTGGGACTAGAGGCAAGTGGAGCTGGGGGGGTGTCCCCGGGTGCCCCACGGGACCTGTTCCAGCACTTCCAAGTGTGAGCAGAGCGTGTGCCCCTGGCCAGGGACGCCCTTGCCTGGCATTATGGACCACCAAGGGCAGGCCTCGTGGGAGCAGCCCTGTCCTGATCCCACACCGCCCGCAGAGGGAAATCCAGCAGCTCCCATAGCGCAGCCCCTAGGGAGCATCCCCACGCAGGAGCCACTCAGCCATGGGCCCTGCTCCCATGCGGGTGCCCAAAGGGTGCCCATTGCATCCCAGGGTGCTGGGGGGACCAGCGCAGTATAGGAGAGCCCCAGGCCACCTCCCGCTGTCTCACTCCTGGACATGCCACGGAGCATCTCCCCATCTCCCATGTGTCAGAGGCGGCCACATCCTTGGGGCCGGCACCCCAGAGCCTTGCGGACGGGGCCAGCCT
>NW_010589214.1:959959-987796 GCF_000705375.1 Tinamus guttatus | reverse complement strand
TGATAGTTGTCATAAAAATTGTCATAAAACAAAAGCCATCTCGGAAACATCTGCTATCAGATGACCAACGCAGTACCCTGGTTGTCTTTTTCTACTTGCTGCTGCCCAGATCACCATCTGTGACTGTGTTAATGGTCTTCAAACTCTGCAGAGAGATTTGCAGAGCTCTAACTTGTTTGTTTCCTAATCTGTGCAATTAAGGCTCTCTTTGCCCCACTGCATGCTTGTTTTTTTAAGTGTTTTCTGTTAATGTATTTTTGGTTTGTTATCGATGGCTTCGATATCATTTTCCTAAGCTCTCCCAGGTGCTTCCCAGGTTAATGTGTTGAGAGCTGTAGGGAAGAACTTTGAAAGACCAGAGTCTGCTCTGTGAACATTTGGATAATAGTCTGTTTTGTCATCTTGTAGAATAAGCTTGGACTAGCGTGAGGTACCACTTACATATGATTGATGTGCTTCACGAAGAAGGATATTGGGTCCCATGGGAATCTCCCCTTTATGATGACTTTGTATGTTTTCTGTGGTGAAGAGGAGACATAAAGTTTCTGTAGCTACTGCTTCTCCTTGGACTGACTTCAGGTTTTATGTAGCTAAAATAATTATCAGTGGAACTTGCAGACATGCTTCACCTATAGGTACTGACAAAACCCAGAAATTGATCGTTAGAAACAGAAACTCTTGCTTGTATGTGGCTTTTGGCTTTCAAGTGAGAGCTTTGGTTGTCTGTTGAACTGTGGTTCTCGAACTTGAGACCTTTAACCTTTACAAATTACAAACACAAGAGAAGCGCCTCCATTTACTTATTTTTTTTTAAGTCAGCTTGAATGAACTTCAAACCTCACTGCTCCAGAAACACAGCAGGCAAGCTTACAACTTGCAGATGTCCCTAGTTGCTTTTATTAGGGTCATACTTAGTGGAAATCTGCTAGCAAAGCTCATTGGAGCCATTGGAACCATCAGATTATCCAGTTTCAGGAGGCTGCGGATTGATAAGGGTGGGAGTTAAGGACTTCTTGGGGTCCTTCTGAACCTTCCTGGTGTTGGGGCATTGCAAATGCAGGCAGAACTGTGCAGATGAGGTGTCAAAGAGCTGCTGAAGTTTGTGCATCCGCATGAGGAACATGGTTTCTGAAGCTCTGTAGTATTTCATATTTTGTTAATCTGGGCCTCACTTTTTTTTTTTTTTTTCCCTGTGTTTATATGTTCCTTTATCACCTTGCAGGACTGAATTCCAAGTGATTTCAGCTGAAATAAAAGATGGTAGTTTCCCTTGCCATTGTGCATGTTTTATTCTTGAATGTGAATAGTTTCAGTTTTTAGCTGTTTTTACACCTTTCTATTTCAATTTCAATATGAAGATCTTGCCTTTAACAGCTGGAAAAGAAATTTTCTAGCCACAAAACTCAAAAATCCACACCCTCTAAATGCTTTCAGAGTATAGTAGCTTACCCCTGAGAGAAGTTATGGGAGTGCCTTTTCTGCAAACTTACCCGCTGCCTTCAAATTGATTCCACAATGACTTAACATCCAAGCTGGGACTGGTTGGAATTTTCTACATAGTGATTTAACTTATAATTCATGCTTGTAAACATTTGGAGATGTTTCTGATACTTTGGCTTACTGCTTAGAAAATAGCTCTGAGTTTAAAGAAATCCAAAGGGTTGTCACTTAGAATTAAAATGTCAGTTTATTTAGAAAATACTGTAGAAAAATATAACAACTAGATACATTGTGTGAGACTGAACTTGTTTGGTAAAATGATCTGGTGGATATGATTTTATACAGCAAAAGAAAATGGTCTTGTCGAAGAGAATATCAAGTTCAAAAAAGCTGCCATTTAAAAAAGCTATCATTTAAAGCTGCCATTGAAATGGGGTTTTATGACCTCACATGTTTTTCTCACTGGCTATAGAATCCACTGCGTAAAGTAGGTGAAAAGATAAAATAATCTAATACTTGTCTTTTAACTTTCAGCTTTGTGTTATTCTTGGAAAGTTTCGCACCACTTGTGAATTCCTTGAACCTTGGCCTTGCAAGGCCGCTTCTGTTGGGCCCTCCTCCTTTACAGCTTGCACAAATTAAGACCCAGTTGGCTCTTCAGCAGTTGACCTCAGTTGCCACAAATGGTTCTGCGGCTCCCTATGCTTTGTTAAATCAGGCGTTTCTGAAAATCGCGATGTTTAGCCCTAGAGGAACTTTACCTCAGAGGCCGAGAGGACCTAATCCAGCTGGCACAAAGCCTCAAGGCTCCTTTAGGGGAGGGGGCACGGCAGGGCTGCAGAGAAAGCCGGTCCCTGGAGCGCCGCAAGGGATGGCACCGCGATTCTCGGGACAGGAAATGTTTCAGTGGACGGGATCGCAGAGGACGAATGTTCAGGTAACTCAGCACAGAGCTGATCCGAGGCAGGTAAAAGAGAAGACAAACCTACACCAAGAGCACAAGGGAGAAGGTCGTACGAGTCGCTGGGACAGCAGCCCCTGCACAGCTGGCGGGACAACCGGGCAAAAGCTGCCTGCTTCTGCACGGATCCCGGAGCAGAATTCCAATGCCCAGAACCGGTACACAACAGAAAGCGCATCCAGCATTTTGGCGAGCTTTGGGCTGTCCAATGAAGATTTGGAAGAGCTCAGTCGCTATCCCGATGAGCAGCTAACCCCTGAGAATATGCCGCTGATCCTGAGAGAGATAAGGCTGCGGAAAATGGGCAGGCCATTGTCCACCTTGCATCCTCGGAGCCGAGGGAAAGACGCAGTTGGCAGTGCGAGTGGTCCAGCAGTCAAGAGCAAAGTGATTGATTACGGTCATGCAAGCAAATACGGTTACACTGAAGATCCTCTTGAGGTGTGTGTTTACAATCCTGAAGTACCAACTGAGGATCCTCTGGAAGTGCGTGTCTATAAT
This sequence comes from Tinamus guttatus, assembly GCF_000705375.1. The sequence continues at coordinate 984,894 of NW_010589214.1, read as the reverse complement.
CCCGAAGTATCAAGTGGAGAGAGCAGGGAAGACTTCCCGCGGGATCAGAGTATGTCCATGGGTGTCCCGCAGCCCAGTGTGCCGTGTAACCCAGTGTTTCCTGTTGAGGAGCTGATGAAACAGATGGGTTTCCAGAATGAGTCTTCCAATAGCCGGTCGTTCTTTGCAGCGGAGGCGACCGGGAAGGTGTCTGGATTGTGCGCACCTGCCGGGCTCTCCGTGGTGAAGCCGGTGTCGCAGCCCGCGGTTCCGTCGGTCATCCCCCCGATGATGCCACCTATAATGCCACCCTTGGCACAGCCGATGATGCCGCCTGTGATGCCACCTCTAGTGCAGCAGCCTGTGACCCAGCATGTGATGCCACCCCTGCCCCAGCCACCCTTTTCAGCGGAGCTCCTTGCAGCTGTAAGCCAGCATGAGAGAATTCCGCAGGAATCCGGGCCGAGCGTGGCCGGGGTGCCGAGTGTCTCGGGAGCGGGCCAGAAGCCCTTCCCGACGCAGACCGAAGGGCCCCTCAAGTCTCCTTTTGCTCTCGTGAAAGCGCCTTGGCTTCCTGCATTCCCCCAGCCGGACGCCCAGAAGATCAAAAGGTTGCCCACCCCCTCGATGATGAATGACTACTATGCCACATCGCCACGAATATTCCCACATATGTGTTCTCTGTGTAACATTGAATGCACTCATATGAAGGTGAGTGGCTTTTGGAGATTATTGCCTAAGCTTGTGCGCAGCATCTTACCTTCTGCAGTGCTCTGGGAACTAATTTATTTGACTTGGGCATTAAATGAGTTGCCGTACTGTGCTCCTGTTTGAGTGCTTACATGCAAGGCTTAAAAGACTAGAAACAATGCTGGTAAATAAGTACAACTTGGCTGCCCTGACTGTTACCTTTGTAGTTTTATTTCAGCGTTGCCATGCACATGGGGTACTCTTTCATATTTGAAAAAACAAAGAAACAACCCCCTTCCCCCACCCCAAGTTTTTTGCACTGGCTTTAAAATTACAAAGCTGACACTTTTATCGGGGGTGTAAAATACTGACTGAAATGGTTTTGGTGACCGAAAAAGGCACAAAAAATTTATGCTGAAGCTTATGAATGTAGATGATGTTTTCAGCTATTCAGCCTCACTCTTGTGAAGTGTGTGTTAAACAAAGCAGCCTATTTATCTGCAAAATCAATCTGCAGGCACAGTCTGCGCAGCACTGCGTATTGCAGCGACTAAGGGCCCTCTGTGAGGGATGCACAAAACGCCCCGTTCAGCTAAGCTGGGGCAGCCTAGGAAGTAAGTAACTGTTTCAGCTCTTGAAGAAAAAAAAAAAAGGAAGAAATTGGTGAATATTGTGAAAACTGTAGATTTTTCTTGAAAGATCTAGGCTTGGTATGTCAAAAACTCAGAGTAATATAATTAAAAATTATAATTCATTATTAATTTCACATGTGTTAAAATAGTCTCTGCCAAATGTGGAGAGCCTGGAGGAAATCTCTCTCTCTCTTTTTTTCCTTCCTCTCTTCAATGTGTCAAAATTATATAAGATTTCTAGATGTTATTCATGCTGCATCTTAATAGAAGTGAGTGAATAGTTGCAATGATGACAGCTGGATTAGAGGTTTCTGAGTAGAAATGCGATCTCAAGTACTTCTGCACCGTGCATAGAGGCCCAGGAGAAAGGGCAGCTGTTCATTCAGCCTTGAGAGCTTAATGGGGAGTTTGATTTAAAAGAGAAATGTCTGAAATTGAACATGGTGACAAACTTGCATTTGTGTTAATGTATTTTTTCCAAAGGGTTTTGTCTCATTAATCTATTTAAATGTGAATTATTCGGTAGCTTACGACCACTGCTTTCTGAAATTAAGTAAATATTTTTACTAAAAATACTTACTGAAGGAGCAGCTATGAGTTTTTATGGGGAGACCAAGGGCTATAACTTCTCCCTGTCCTAATAGCACTGCAGTGTAACGTGCGTGCTCCAGGCTGCCTGACCCCACTGCAGCTGCACAAGCTTTTCTCCCTGTCGTGGCTGCTTCTAGCTCTGCCGTGTATTAACTCTAATCCAAATACTAGTTGTGGTGATTGTCGTTGTTGTTTGTGTTTGCCTACTACTTAGCAGACAGTTGGGACTTCCTTGACACTTCATGGACAAGCCATTTTTAGGCGACTGTTACAAAATAACCGGAAGAATTAGAGTGTGGATTTTATTTAATGCAAAGAATAAACTTTCTTCAGGAAGTTAGTCCTGTGTGCTTGCAAGTAGGAAGGAATGAAAAATTCCTCTTGCTTTCACTCCTACAGTTCCACTTTGCAAATAAAGTTCTTACCTCCTTGTCCTGATGCGTGGTTAGAGCTGCTCTGGGCATCTAGGTTTTGCCTTTAAAGTTTTGCTCAGTGTTATAAAGGGCAGTGTGTGAAACAGCACCTACAAACTGGAAAGGAGATGAGGGGGAAATGATACAGGAGAAGTCCATGAAATCATGAGTGGCTTGAAGAAGCTGGCTAGGGAATAATATAGCCTTGCGTAGAGCTCGAGTACTATTTGCCACTATGTTTTGGAATCTTAGTTTGGAAATAACTGAGCAAATTCAAAGAAGATCCTTTGAAGGCTCCGCAAAGCTCTCTGGGGGCTTGAAGCCCCCAAGCAGCAGATGGTTGGAGACTGGCATCATTTTCTGGGTTCATCTCTGCCTTGTCATGTCCTTGCTTGCCATCCACTGCTGCATCCCGGTGGAGAAGGAATACCAAGCTACCTCGGCGGGGTCCTGGTGCCTCTGTGGATGGACTGTACCTTCATGGTTGTTCCTGGGACAAAGTGATTAGACAGGATAAATGCGGGTGCGCAGCATCAAATCGTGGAAGAGCTTTAGGAAGGCTGTGATATAAAGAGCTGCCTTTGCCATACGGCAGGTTGCACAGACTTGGCACCATTAAGGGAATAGCTCAGGACGATGCAAAACTGCCCATGGGTTACAAAAAGGATGGAAGGTGTCAGATGAAAAAATCTTCACTTCCTCAAATTGCAGAAGAGATTGGATGTCCAACAAGTTTCAGCAGTGTTAAATTGATGGATTTTATATTCAGGTTGTATGTGATTAGCTTTTTTTGGAGATTCTTTTAATCCAGTTTTGTTCAGAATTAAAAACTCATCCAGGATTCCATTTCCCTGTCAAGGTGGAAGCAGAAGCTGTGCTGCCTTTTGGCACTAACTGAAGCTGTTTTCCTGAACCAACAAGCTCCTGCAGCTGGCTGCTCTGGCTATCTGTGACCACGAGTGGCTAGAGCTTCATATTTGCACCCTCTGCAATATTCTTTGAGCTTTCATCTCCAGCTCATCTCCAGTAACTGCGGTGGAAAACTGACTCTTGGAGTAAAAAAAGTGTTCCTGCAGTTCCCCAGAGCATCCACACTGTTCTCCCTGCAGGTCTTTTTAAGTGTTTAGCTTTGCTTAATTAATGACATTGATGAAATCAAAGCTGAAGATGGCCTTTAATTTTTTTTTGATGCATATAAAAGCTTTATATTCTGAGTGTCATGCACATACTCATGTATGTATTTTTTCTAGTCCTTTTGTAGTCAGAAAAGAATCCTGAACTCCTCCTTCGACTTCCACTTTGTTGATAATGCACTGCTCAGAAGCTAGATTTGTGCCTGCATCTGCATGGCTGCTGCTACAGGGCTGCCTTTGAAAAACAGAGACTTTCAAGCTTTGCAACTTTTTTTGTAAGGTACAACCATCCTGTGAAACACCATGTCGCAGGATGAGCACCGCAGAAAGCCTTTTGGGACAGTGCGGCGAGTCCTGTAGCCGTTTCATGTAATGGGCTTAAAAACACCCATTTCTTTTGACCAAAACTGCCTGCCAATGTGTGTTAAATGGTGACTACCGTGAAGTCGAAAACCCATTTTCTTGGAGCACGTCGGGTGTGTGGATGGTGAAAGCAGACCGGAGCTTCTGTCGTCTTGGGCCAGGAAAGCTCTTGCTCCCTGTAGCTAGTCCAGAAGGTGTGTGCCAATTTTTAACAGTTTAGAAGGGAAGAATATTGGAAAATTTATTGACACTAAGATGACATTGATCCGGAAGGGGCTCTTCCTCATTGCAAATTTGTGCGTCTGTGTTCTGAACCCTTTTTTGATGAAAAAGTCATTTTGCCTTGAGTTAAATCTAGTTTACCCTAGAATCTCAACTCGATGTTGATCTTCTTTCAAATATATTCGTGTTTTCCAGAACAAGAAATTGTTTTCTATTGCAAAAAGCCTCAGAAGCTTAATGAACACAGACTGGTTTTACTCCCAATGTGATGTTCTGGTTACCTTTGGATAATTCAATATGGTTTGTGTGTCTTTGAACACATCACTGCAGAAACAAAGTAGATCTAAGAAGGATCATGCTTCGAAGAAACTCGTGGCTAAGACACTCTGCATCACAGCTGTTATTTTACTGAATGATATTTAGAGGATTTTGAAGGACCAGTTCTGCTTGGCCGTTGGGTGGTGCGAGGTCCTGTGGACGTGGCGTTCCCTGTGGAGGGGATTACACTGCCGAAGTCGGGAAACCAAACGTGATTCCAGATTGGTCCCTCCCAGTTTTCCTATGCGGTGTCTCGCTGCGAAGCCGGGACAGCCCGGGCAGATGCTCTCCCCTCCGTGTTACTGCTGTTTTATTGTTGGCAGAAGGCTGAGCTTGGAGGCTGTGAAGGTTTTCGTTATTCCCCATCAGCTCCTGCCTCAGCAGGATTCCAGTCGCGCTCCAGCTGGCCTGGCACAAACAACCAGAGCGCTGCAGGTCACGCAGGATTGGGTAACACTGCGATGGAAGGGCCTGTCCCACAGCAGGGCCCTGCGCCAGGAATCCGGCCCTCCCCTGCTTCCCGGGGCGCTGCCGCCGTCGGGGCCCAGCTTTCTGAGCGGAGAAAAGCTCTCCTGAGGGCGAGGAGTGACTCCAAGAGGAGGAGCCCTAAAGCGAGACCTCTATAGCTGTGTGAAATGCCTGGGGCGCCAGCACACGGTAGCCCGGCACCCGGCACGGCAGGGAAGGTGGTTTTGGCTGGGAAGAACGTCCCCTTGCAGGGCTGTGGCCTAGCCAGTGCGCGGGGCCGCCGGAGCTCAGCGCAGCCTCCCTAAGCGCCCTGCGCCACGACGGAGTGATCTGGAGCCTCCCTCCTCTCGTTTCCACAGACCAATCCATTCAATCCGTAGTTCTTTCTCTCTTTTCCTTTTTTTTTTTTTTTTCCCTTCTCCCTTACGTGTCCAGGCCCAGAGCAGCCATGTTCTCGGGCCACATGTGCTTGGCAGCCACAGAACTGCCCGTGGCTCCGAGCTGTGGAGCCCGCGAGCCCTCCGGAGCACCTGCTGAGCGGCTGGAACTTCTGGGGCTGAGTTGCGGCTGCCCCCGGGCAGCTTTCGAGCTGAATTTAAACTCTTCACACATTTTAATGAACACCATCAGTGATGTTTTTCACGTTTTTCTGAGATTGGTTAGTCTGTGTTATCTGTATCTTCAGAAAATGGTAGTGAGCCTTGTGTTTAAAGTGGGTTTTAAGTTATTTAAACAGTCTGTTCTCTGCTGCTTAAACTAGTGTGGGTAGCAGCCTTGCAGGTGAGGTTGGAAGGTTGAGGTGTGAGCACAAGTTTTCTGTGCTGCTGCAGTGCAGAAAACCAGCTCCAGGCTAGTTAAATCAATTTTTCCAACTTGTAAGTCTGAAGTTACCCATCACAAGCATTGCTTTGGACCGATGTGTTCAGCACTTTATTGCAGAACACAAGAGTTCGATTCAGCCAACTAAACATTTTGTAATCTTTAACGTTACCAGCCAGCGTACGCTTAGGAAGAATCATATGTGATTTCATTACACCAAGCTATTTTATAAAGCCTGGCTTTATAAAAGCAGTGTTGGCTGTGTTATTCAGCCAGTAACGCCTGCGTTAAGATCCTAAAGCAGGTGGAAGTTGTATTTTTAAGGATATTTCGTATTGCTTGTTGGTGATGCTCAATACCTGACAGTTTCAGCCTGCCCAATGTTATCTCTGTTCACTAGCACACTGGCTATAGCAGCCGCTTTGGCCAGCAAGTCAGTTTAGTGGAAGAAAAAAGTCGTTTAATAGAGTTTCTGGTGGCCCAGTCTTAAAACAAAACAAAACAAACAAACAAAAAAACCCACATTTATTTTCTCTCTAGCTGGAGTGAGGACTGGATGTGTGTTTGCAGTTAAAGTTGTGATGAGGGCTCGCATCGTCCTTCTGGCTTTGATCAATGTTTAACCCATCAAATGCTCCCCATGTTAAAATTCTTTTGATTTTCTTTCTGTGCATAAATTTATGAGGAGTAGAAAGTAGGGATTTCATCAACATCCTTCTGGTGATCTCTGGCTGGAACACGGCATTGCAAGTGATTCTTGAGTTTAAGGCAAGAAAATTTATGCCTCTAGGAATGATTTTTGCCTTGAAAATACAGTGTTGTTTCTGGTTCCCTCTCAAACTTGATTAATTCAGCTTATTTTGCTATCTGTGTATTTATACAGTCCGGTAATTGCGGTTTTTTTTTTCCTTTTTTTTTTTTCTTTTTTTTTTCTCTCTAAAGTGTAGTGGTCTATATGATCTATTCATTTGAATTTAAAAATATGGTGGTGATGACCATGTGGTATGTTGATTGAAGAAGGGGGTTATTTTTGTGGTGCATTTCCACTTCCACTTAAATTCATTTGCATTTACTAACAACCCGCCATCATCCTTAGGAATAATAATCATAAGGAGTAATAATTTAAATTGGGAATCTGGACGTGACATCAGATCATGTTAGGTAAAATTTGCCGGCAATGGCGGAAAATGAAGATGCTTTTATTGTGCATTTTGGCCAAGTGCTCCGTTTTACACGCTAAATCCCCTGCCTGTGGCTGTCTTTTCTGCCCTCAGGACTGGATCCTGCACCAGAACACCCCTCCGCACATCGAAAGCTGCTGTCAGTTACGTCAACAGTAAGAACCATGTTTGCCAAGTTCCCGTGGTGAGAGGCGGGTTGTGCATGCGCTGCTCTGCCCATGGAGCCCTCCCGAGGGCTGCTCCGGCCCTGTTGAGGCTGGCAGGGCACAGGGGGCACTGACACCTGCTGCTTTCCGAGGCCCTGTTGGGGACATTTGTCCGGGACAGTCACTGCATGTCAGCCAGAAAACGCGCTCGGGGGCAGCTCTAGCTCCTTCACTGACGATCGTGTTTTTCACATTTAACAGATACCCCGACTGGAATCCTGAGGCTCATTCCTCAAAGAGGTAACTGCTTTTTGATTGCAGGTTATTTTTAGTTGATGCTACTAAAGCCATAAGATAAACATTGCAATTAATTATCCTTTTTTGCTCACTGATAAGCTTTGTTAGTGGTGTTGCATTTTCTTTGTAAACTGTATGGGGTCTCTGCTTTTTTGTCTTGAATCCTTCAAATATGAAGGTGGCTTGGTGTCTAAATGCTTCCCACGCATGGGAACGGACTCTGTAGGAAAGCTGCATGAGTGATGTTGTGGGCAGCTGTGCCGGGGCGAGACGGGGACCTGCTTTAGGTCAGTGAGGAACCACCTGGGTGGTTTCCACCTTTAACAGCCTTTTTGTTTTCTAGTGCTGTTTTTGCTGGCACCGTGAAACCACAGATTGTGTTTTTTAGCTGTGTTTCACAGGCTCTTTAGGCTGTTCTACAGGTTCTTGGGAAGCCAAGTGATCACAAGTTGAAACCCCACAGAGCAGATTAGCTCCTGTCTCTTCTGTCCTTAAAAACTACGCTGTTTAGTTACTGCTTTTGAAAATGCAGCATGTGGACTAATGCTGCTTGAATCTCAGCGAGATGGGATTATTTTGCTGGTTCAGTATTTGTACATATATTGCTTGAATGCAAATAGGAGCTGTAGCACTTTTATTTTTTCTGAGCTGCCCTGTGACTTCCCATTAATTAGTTCAGTGTAATTCCTGGGAAGCTTCAGTGTGCGAAGATGTGTCAAAAAGATCAAAATGTAGGTCAGGCTAATTGCAGAGTGCACCCAAGGTCCTTCTGTGTTATTAAACAAAGAGTAACTCCTGAGTCTTTCATGGAGAGAAGAGTTATGTTTGGAAAACCTCAGAGTGAGATAGCAGCACTCATCACTCGGCAGCAGGGATTACAAGGAATGCAGAGAATGAGAACTGCCCTTGGCTAGAGGAGCTTGGTAATGCAAGCAAGTTCAAGGCTGCTTTTTTGTGCGTGAGCTCGTGTGCTCGCAGGTGGGGCAGCGGGTGGTTTCTAGGGTGATGCTGCCTCGAATCCTTCTGTGGTGACAACATGTCCCAGGACAGCGTCACCGCAGGCAGCTGTCTGGAGCTGCGGGCAGGGCCCACGTCTTGCTTTGCGCTGGGTCCTCTCCAACAGTCTTCTCTTCATAACACTTTATTTTTTATAAATTGTTGAGGTTCGCTGGTGCAAAGTGCTTTTAATGCAGCAATGCCTACAAGAATAAGGAGATTTATGCGGATTTTTTTTGATGATACTCGAACGTTGCTCATTAAACACCATCAGGAAGGCGTGCTGCGTGGGGAAGGTAGGAGCGTGCTGCAGAGCGGAGGGACGTCCATCTGTCCTGCCGGTGCAGCTGGCACTGGCAGCAGCTGCCTCCTGTGCTGCCCGTCGTGGCTCCTGTCTCCTCTCATTAGATCATCCCAAGCAGCTTTGTCCGCACAGAGTTCTGAGCGGTGATAGGAGCCTGGGTCTGGGGATTCCTTGCGTGCGGAAGCTCTTGCGTGCCTCTCCAAATTATCTTTAACGAGCTTGGATGCTTTTCGGTTACAATGCAAACTGCTCTTCAGGCTGCATTGAAGGACCTGCACTATTCTCCCAGGCAGTGCTGCTGTGCTGCGCGGGTGCCACGTCGGCAGTTTCCTCATGTTTCTGGTGGGTTTTCAACAGAAATCGCTTGTGCGGTTGCGTTTCCTGTGTCTTCCTCAAGGAACGGTTGCGCCAGAGGCTGCTTCTGCTATACTTTTTACTTTTACACTTCTCCTCGTGTGTCTGGCCGTTTCGGAAATGAGCAGTGTATCTCCAGCGTCCCGGAGTTCCCTACAGGCTCCTTGGGCATGTGCACCGACAGAACGTACTGCCCTGGTGCCTGACAGCTCCGTGTCTCACCGACCTCTTCCCCAGTCTTTCTTGCCATGTTCTGCATCTGCTTCACACTTGTCAGTACCATAGATATGCGAGTTGTGCACATTTGTGTCACTCCTTTCAAATCTGTCCTTCAGTGTGAATTGATCCTCCAGAGATGCTGTCTCAAGATTTCCTGCTTCAAACTAAATTATGAAGAACCAAGACATATCCTAGTCCGTGTCTCAATTTCATTCATTCTTTTCCTCCTCCTGCACTTTTTTGTAGCACTGCAGCCTGTAACTTCAGACTTGCCTTCTTTGCAGCTTTTTCTTGCTGTGTGCAGGTTTTTGTCCCCCACTTATTTCTCTTTCGATTCTGTCTGTCTTAAATTTCTATAGCAAGCCTTCTTACTGCCGATTAAAGTATGTTTGTTAATAAATTAGTCTCTGTATACTTAGCTGGATTTGGTTTCTTTTTTTTTTTCCTTTTTTTTTTTTTTTTTGGCAGGAACTCTTATTTCCACAGATGCAAATGAATCTTGCTGCCTTCAAAAGCATTGAAACTCACTCCGTGCCTTTGTTCCTTTAGAAATGCTGTCGAGCGCAAAGAAAACCAGACGCCCAAGCGCCGCTCCAGCTCGGCCAGCCCCAGCCCGCGGCGCTCCCGGGGCCCCCCGCAGCGCTCGAGGAACCCGCTGAGGACCAGCCCGCGCCCGCAGAGATCCTCCAGCAATGACTGGGCCGCACGGAGGAGCGCCCGCTCTCCGGGTAAATCTGAAGTGTATTTGCAAATAGCTTTCCCTTTCGTTGTTGCTGTCTGGGACTTTGGCTTTGAAGGAAGTGGTTATTCCAAAAAATCTGCAGCCTTCCTCACCTTGTGTCAGTGACTGGTGGGTAGTGTTGAGGGACTGCTAGGCAAGCATTTCTTTTCACAGAATCACAGAATCCCAGGATGGTCAGGTTGGAAGAGACCTCTAGAGATCATCTAATCCAAACCCCTGCTCCTGCAGGGACACCCAGAGCACGGGGCACAGGGTGGCATCCAGGCAGATTTGGAATATTTCCGGAGAAGGAGACTCCACGGGATCCTTGGGCAGCCTGTTCCAGGGCTCTGTCAGCCTCACAGGAAAGTTCTTCCTCACATGGAGATGGAACTGCCTGGGGTTCAACTTACCCCAGTTACTCCAAGGGACGTTACCCCTTGTCCTGTCACCGACCACAATCGAGCAGAGCCTGGCCCCATCCCCCCTACAATCATCCCTCAGGTGATTTCTGCTGGTGCTCCTTTTTTAAACTAGCAAGGGTAGGCAAGAATTGAAAGTGTTTGGAGATGCTTCATCTTCAGCAAGAAGCAGCTTTACACCAGCAGTATTGATGAAAGGGGCAGATAAAAAGTGATGTGCTATGTAAAAACTGCGTTGAATCCAAGTGGAGTTTGCAGGGGTCCATGAGGGCGTTGTAAATAACGTAGATGAGATAAAGGGCTGGAACCCCAAAGGCTTTCAGTGCTGCATTCCTTGTAGCAGCTGTTTGTTGCACCATTTTCTTACCCTCCCTTCGGCTTATTGCATCCAGTTTGAAAATATGTAAAACGTAACGGAAAAATATTTGTAGTTCTAGGAAATTGTGTGCGAGCTCAGTTCTGTGTCACTGGGTTTGAACTGCGTCTCCTGGATGGAATACCAGGGTGTTGGAAGGCTATGTTTCTTTCCAAGTTCCAGTGAGAAAAAGAATGGAGAAATTTTAAAGTTTGATCTTCGTCTGTGGCTTTATCACTTACTTTTAGAAAACGAAGAAGTGCTGAGCTCTTCTGTAGGAGAGAAGTCTTAGTAAAATATTGGGAAATACCAGGCAATTTCAAAGCGGTCTTTTTAAGGGTAAACGACAAACTGTCATAGACCCATGTAGAAGACCGAGAGGAGAAGGCAGTTAATAGGTAAATAGCGAGATCCACCGATCTCCATAAAAACAAAGGTGTACAGGAGATGAGCTGTAGCCTGTCCTTAAAGAATAATTTAAAACTAGAGCCTTTAGATCAGTCTTTAGGACACAGTGATGAAGAGTGAGGATGAGGAGGTTAGCAGGAGTATCGTGGTCCTCGGTGCTGCTGTAACGAGGGGAGGGGCAGGGCAGAGGAAGTAGCTTTGCTTTGTGTCTTGACTTGAGCAGCAGGCGGTTAGCACAGGAAAATCTGCACTGGTTGTTTCGAACTGTAGCCAAAATAAGGCTTGAGGTGAGGAGGAGGCACTTTTTGAAGGCAGGAACCTTTGGGGCAGCTGGGCCTCATACGCTTTGTCCAAGTGTGGATTAACTGATTGAAGTAACCTTGGAATCGATGTTTGTGAGAAGGTGCATTGATGAGCAGAGCAAGAATTGAAAGGAAACTTGACAAGTTCAGGAAAAATGAGGTGCATTTCAGTAGAGACAAGTGCATAATAACTCCCTCCTAATTCAGGAGCAATCAACTGCATAAATATCAAATGACCAACAATTTCTTTGGCAGCTTTTCAGAGGACACCGAGTGATAACAGAAAATGAACGATGAATGCCTTGGGGTGTGACAGAGTATAACAGAAAACCCAAATGTCATGGTGGGATGTAAGAACAAAAGAGGCACGAGATGCTGTTAGCAGCCTAGCCAGAATAATCTTGGCTTTTGGGAGCACCCTTTTATGCAATTTGTGAGCCAGGGACCAGGGGAGTGTAAAGAGAACAACTAGGGGGGCGAAGAAAACACGTGACCTCAGCATTGTGCTTCCTTGGGAGAGAAGGCTGAGCGGGGAGCACGGTGCCCGCTGCCTTGGGGTGTGTGTGGGCGAGGGAAGGAGCCGGGTGCTGTGCAGGAAGGGTTGCTAGAAATATCTCCGTTGAGCTGGACAGTTTGTGTCTCTGCACGCACACATACCTAGATAGATTACACTTAATGAGAGTAAGTAGCTATTTATAGGAATCTTTTTTATCCCCTCACAGACAAAAAGGCAACTTTGGAGGCGGTGGTGAAAAGTCTGGGGCCTGGCTTTGTAGCAGAGTTCAATAAGCACAAACCTCCCCAAGCTGCTGGGCCAGGGTCTTCAGGAGCAGGAAAATCACCACCTTCCCATGGAGTCCTAGGGAAGATGCCTGGAAATATGAAGAAGCCGCTGAAAACGAGTGTGTCTCCAAAGGCTTCGAGGAGAGACTTGTCCCCTCTGCATGGCTCAAGTGCTTCTAAATCCAAGTCTCCTGAACTGGATGATTCACCCCAAAACAGAGAAATGGAAGAGGATGAGGAAGATTTATTCCTGGAAAACAGTGGTCCTTGTCCTACTGCATATAATAGGGTGAGTTTCTTAATATTTCTCACTGTATTTTGAAGGGTTTGGTTAGTGTGTCATTCCTAGAGGGAGATTGGCTGTTCTTATGAATAGCTGTTTGCTGGTTCTGTGTGATGGATGTTGCTGTGTTCATGCACCAATGTTCTGGTAGGCGACGCAGTGAGGACTTGGGCAGGTGGAAGGTGTGAGAGTGCTGTTTGCTTTACAGCAGAATAAACACCCGTTAATTCTGAGTCTCCACTCTGCATGTTTATGAATATTGGGAGTGATGACCTCTCTTGGGAAGAATTTGCTGTGCAAGTGGGAGTAAAGGATAGGAAAAAGAAAGTGGTAATTATCCCTGGGCAGATAGGGAGGTTGAAGCATGGAGAAATTACCGATCCTGTCATGTGGAGGAGTTAAACCAGTGTCACCATAGTCCCTCGTATCAACCACGGGACACTCTTAGAGCAACTCTTAGTGGATCACGTCAGTGTTGTGGTTACTGTTGTGCAGTGGTGGGAGCAGTCACACAGGTTTTCTGGCCTCTAAATGGCAAACGGAGGACACTGCCTGGTGCCACTGGAGCTGAGAGGTGCTACTGAAAGGAGACTCTGGAGTTTAGCAGCTCCTTACCCTTGCAGCCCTTGTGACAGGAATTGTGCACCTTGGTGATATTTGAAAAGCAAAAGGGAAGTATTTCCAATGCTGTTTTGTGTTCCTGTGCCACATCTTAATGGTGAGCCTAAAATTAAAGAGCGGTGGAAGAACAAAACTGTCGATCCATGTTTGAATTAAAAATGATAATACTCAAAATACCACAGCTGGCTAAGGGCTGTGTCTGCTTCAGGCGTGCAGTGATTTGGGGGTTTGTTTCGTCTTTAATTTTTAGCTGTTGAGAGAGGAACTGCTGAACTGTGGGACAGTCCTTCAAATATCTGATTTACCAGATGATGGCTTTTCTGATCAAGATATTAAAAAAATTGTCCAGCCATTTGGCAAAGTTAGTGATCTCCTTGTGCTCCGCTCCAGGAATGAGGTAAGCTGTCCTGCACACCGGCTTGGTTGTCTCTGTGTCCAGAATGCAAAATGTTTTGTCAGACAATGAAATACTTTGTACCTGGATCCTCAGCTGCTAACAGGATAAAGCTCCTTAAATAGTCGGTAAAGATTGCATGGATACATTTGAGAGAACTGGGACTTTAGCTTTGTTAGTCCAGACTTGCTTGCTACATCTAAGCTGTTAGAGGGGTTGAGGATGCTTTTTGTGTAAAACTGAAGTGCTTTTTCATCAAGCTCCACATGAACTTGGAGAGACAAGTTTTGACTTGAGCAGGTTTTCTAGAGAAAAACAAAACCAATTGCTTATTTTGTACCAATACTATAAATGTGTAACTGCACCTGCCATTTCTTTTAGGCCTTCTTAGAAATGAACTACAGAGAAGCAGTGATAGCAGCCGTGAAATACGGGGAAACTGTGCCAGTGCTGCTCAATGGGAAACGGGTGAAGATCAGCGTAGCGGAGAAGCCAAAGCTGCCTCCTGGCCAGGTGAACACATGATGGAGAGCAACATTTTCCTTTTTTCTTTGCTTTCTGTAGCTCTGTGCTTTTGCTCTGCAAATTTGTTTATGATCCCTAGAAGGAAAAAAAAAAAAAAAAAAAAGTATTTATATATTCTTCCTCCTAACTTGCAAATACCAATTCCCAGCTTTGCATTTTTCTTGCTTAAAATTGATGGTTTTGAACAGTATCTGCTTAAAAAACAGCAAAAGATACAACCTGTAATGTAGAAAGCGGTGATGTGGCGCGCAGTGAAGCAGTAATAGTCATGTGATGATGCACTAAAGTTCGCAGGCACTAAAAGTTCTTCTTTCTGTAAATTGCAGGCCAAAACAAGCATCAAAAAAATAGCTCAGACTACTAAAAAAGTTGCACCGAGTACAAAGTAAGTGTGCCCTTCCATTCGTTAACACCACATTTACTGGTAACAGTTGGCAGCTAAAGACATCTATGCCTCTATTTGCTTTCTTTGGTCTTGATGTTTTGGGGAAATTTCAGCTGCTTTTAGTTTTCTTTGAACCTGATTTTTCCTTATTCTTTTTTTCCTCTGCCTCCTCACAACAGAAAAGATGAGAACACCAACACCAAGACAACCACACCTGTTACTATAGGTGAGGTTCTCTTTGCTTGTTCTCCTCCCTCTCCATTTTCCTTATCACCGTTTTAGTGTGAGTGCTCCTTTCATAGCCGCTGAAAGCGGGTGCAGAGAGCTACCAAAAATGGTTTATTCTCTCAAGTGTCTTCCTTTGGAACTTGACCTGTGCTTATGCCTCAGTAAATTTTCATATTTTTAAATGTTTGTCCTGAATTGTGCAAGTGTGGTGTGGCTGTGTCAAATAGTGTTATTCTTTAAATTTCCTCTGGGCTTTTTTTTTTTCCTAACATATTTAACATTCTGTTTCTCAGTTACTTTTAGTGATTCTGCATAGCTTATGTTCCTTACACGTTTAAAGCATTTTTAAATTTCTCCTGGTCTTTTAATGGTCTAGAGGGAAAATGTTTCAAACTGAGCTGGCAAAGTCACGTCATTAGAGAATCTCTTTGCCCCAGCAAATGCCTCAAAAGCCAGTTACACTTCACAAGAACTTTGTGTTACTGAGACAGCAGCAGTAGTAGCCATACCATTATTGTTGATTAGTTTGTTAGCTTTCATGAACAATTGTCCTGAGCAAATTGGGGACCAGATGTGACTTTGGTGGGGAGCTGCTTTTCAAAAATGCCACGGTCATGATTCATTCTTCAGTGTGTAAATAGCTGCTTAGTTGTCTCACTGATGGAAACAGTGGGGTTTTTATACAGTTAATTAAAAGAGGAGGGAAAAAGAACACACAATCCTTTCTGTAGGAGGAAGGTATTAAACAGATTTATAAAAGATACTCTGTTTCATAGCTTGCTCAATAGTGTGTTGGAATTGACTTAGCTTTTCAGATTTGTTTCTTTGTGTCATGCTTTAAAATAGCTAGTGTCTTCTGCTTAGAGCTCACTGCGCTTCGGTTGCAGATTAGAATATTTTGGTACATATTTTTGTGCTCTTGTTGCATTTACTTCTCAAAAACATAAGGAATAAGCATTTCTATTAATCTACTTGTTTGGGGTTATTTTCCTTAGATAAAAAAGAAATACCTAAGAAAGCCTTGGTGACAGGAGATAGTAAAATCATTAAAACTTCCAGTGTTGCAGGTAAGGCAAATGAGGAGTTTTACTCTTTCCTGGGCACACACATGCGGGGGATCTTCCATTACCACCTCCTTCCATGCAGCAACTAGAGCAAATAATGAAGGTGGCGAGTCCAGCCTTTCATCCCCATTACTGGCCTGCGTGCTAAATTCCTCGATGAGGAGGCAGCCTTTTTGTACCTCTTGACATGGCTAATGTTATGATAACTCGTGCTCTTTGCACATTTAGTCTAGCAAAGTATCAAGGAGAAAGAAGTTTCCGATAGGAATAGAGCAATACCCGTGTTTTTCCAAGCTGAAACGAAATGAGACTTTCCTGTACCTGAATTCTTGTTGAACTGTAATGAGGGAGAGAGGATGCTTTTGAGTATCAGACTGAGAATTGTTGACTGTTTTGCACATCAGTTGTTTCTCAGTGTTTTGAAATAACACACACTTTTTTTCCTCTTTGTTACTTTCCAGCAACATCTAAAGAAAATTACCCTGAGGATCTGAAGATACCAACAGAACCAGAAATAGAAGTTGGGGAAACTAACTTGTTAGGACCAAAGGAAGGTGCAGAGGGTGACACGGGTGCAGAGTTTGTGAAGACCTTAGAGACTGAAGCCCAAAGTCTGAATAAACCTGCACCAGCAATAGGTATTTCTGATGGGGTAGTGCTATTTTAAGTTACTTTGCTAGTTATAAGCTGTGTGAAACTTAGTGTTGTGATGTCTGCTGTAATTTTATTATTTATTTATTTTCTTAGAGAAACTTGTTCAGATGTCTCAGGTGGTGGAAACGGACTCAGATCAGTTTAATGAAGCTTTAATTGATCAAGGTAAATTGCAAACTGACTTTTATTCCTATACTGAAATTCTGTTTTTATGAACTAAACAAATATTTTTGAGTTGAATGATGGATTATTGCAATTTGCTTAATGACAGAAGTGATTAAAATGTATGGATAGTGTAAGAAGTTTTAAGGTTCTGCAACATAAATCTATTAAAGTAACTTCCCCCTCTTTTTTTTTTTTTTTAAGACACTGCTGTAGTGGCTACAAAGAACGAAGAATTAATGGAATCTATTAGCCAGGTCAGTCTATAAAGTTACTTGAATCCCGTTTAGAACTTTCTACAACTTTCTGTATCCTAAAAGGTTTGGATAACGCTTGCTTTTTGGAGCTATTCCATGTATAATTAGATATTTTTAAGCAAGTGTTTATAATTCAGTCTTCATGTGGTGTAAAGGTAGTTTTACACAGTAATGATAAATGATCTTTTTTGTAATGCATGAGTTTGGATTTAGAGACTTATATTCATTTCTGTTTACAGGAACTTGATGATACATGTGTGGTTCTTATTTCAAACCTGCCTGAAAAAGGATATTCCGCTGAGGAAGTTTCCAACCTAGCAAAGCCATTTGGAGGACTGAGAGATGTCTTAATTTTATCATCTCATAAAAAGGTATTTTAATTAGTATTCAGTGATGCTTCTATCCAGAGACACCTCTGTGATCATGTATTGGAGGAGATGTTGTTTTAGACTGTTTTGCTAAAACTGAAATTTCTTACAGCTTATTTGCTTATTTGCTTGCTTTATTTTTAAAGGCCTATCTAGAAATAAATAGGAAATCAGCAGATTCGATGGTTAAGTTTTATACGTGCTTTCCAATGTCCCTGGATGGAAATCAGCTCTGCATCAACATGGTACCTCCGTACAAGACTCTAAAAGATGAGGTAAGTGTGTCTTTTTTTTTTTTTTAAAGTGGAGAAGTACTGAAATTTTAAGATACATAACAAAATTTAAATACAGAACAAGATTTTACCTTATTCAAGCTGACTTTTGTACACACTTTTTTTCCGGAAGTATAAAATAGCAAGTCTTACTTAGTGGGTTGGAGTAGCTTTTTGGGTGCTGCTGTCTGACACTATGACCTGTCCTTTACACCCTGAACACATGGCACAGTTTCTGCCTCATGTAGTTGCTCTCCCTTTCACGACATGAATCACATTTTTTACAGTTCAAATCTGACCTTTTTGCCTTTTTTGTTTTTTAGGAAGCAATATTTACTGCTCTTATTAAAGATTCTGATCCTAAGGTATGTTGCTGGTAATCTAGTTTTGCCTTTGAATGCTGTCAAAATACATTAATCTGGAATTGCCATCCCTCTTTCTGGTACTGAAATACTAGCAATTAACAGAATAGTTATCTAAATTTGCTCTTTAATTATATGCTTATCTATGTTTTCATGTGAGAATGAACAAGCAATAGGAGGAGGAGGTGTCCCCTTAATTTAGCTCCATGGTACATGAAGTGCAAGGGATTAAACGTTTAGTAGGAGAGTCTCTCCTCCTGTCATGGGTCTGTTTTGAGTTTTTATGCTTTGTCAGAGACCTTAACCACTGTAGCTGGGAGAATTTGGTCGTGTTTGCCTCTCTATTTTGCAGTAATGCTGCTTGCTTTTTCAGACAGATTTTCTGGTCTCTGCACTTTCTTCAGTCTAATGTCTCCTCTTCCTTTGCAGCTTTTCAAACTGCTGGAATTTGATTTATGCAGTGTAGCTCGGTATATATTAAGGAAAGAATAGCTTTTCCATATATTTTCTGTGAAAAATACTTTTAGTTTTAGCTTCAAGATAGTCTTACTACAGGCTCAGGCTTTGGGTCAGACTGTGTGACCCTGGGCTTACAGCGTTGGCAAAAACTTCACCAGAGTGAGTTTAAGAACGGCCGTATCAGACACTAATTGTGTCTGATACAGACCCTCCTAGGCTTATTAAAATCTGAATTTGTTATGATGGAGAGAATATTCTTCATCTCTGCACAGATTCACAGAAAGCTTCATATATAAATGGATACCCACAAAAAGAGTATATTTGACCAAGGATCTTCCTGTCATTGCAAAGTGACCCTGTGAGCAAAAGCCAGCTTAAAAGATGGGGCTGGAATCTTTCAGATGGGTTTCTGTGCCTTGGCTGATTTATTGTCTAATTAGACTGTACCTGCTTTTCAAAATACCAGATTTTATTTAAGCTTCAGCTACATATTTGCAGTATTGCTTAAGTTTTACTAGTTAAATTAAACTTTTTTTAAAAAAATAAAGCACTCAATTTGAGGTTTTATATCCTCTCCTGGGAGCATAGCTGTTTCCTTTGATAGACCGCATGGGGAAGTTAAATCTGATGTGATCAGAAAATATGAATATCTGATGTTTGTGAATCTGCTTTTTCTTTGGGTGAGATCTGAGTGATATAGAGCCTTTCTGTGGGACTCTGCTTCTAATAAAGCCCAGTAGTTGTTAGTAAAATATGTAATGAAGTTAATATAAAGCAAGTTTTTATTGCTTTTATTTAGGTAAATACTGAAACTGTACATAATAAATTTGTGCATCTTGGGAACTTGCCGGATGATGGATACAGAGAACTTGAAGTGGTTTGTGTGGGACTGCGATTTGGGCGAGTGGATCATTATGTGGTGCTGAAGAACAGGAACAAGGTAAGTCATGGGTTTCATTCTGCTGTATGAAACACAACGTATATATATATTTTAAAAAAAGTGTTTTCATCTCCCAGTATCAAAAATATTCTGCTAATGGGAAATCAAAGTTTCTGACTTCAATATAGGTCTTCCTTCCCACTCACTTTGACAGGAAAATTGTTTATCTTATTTGTTGGGGGCAGTGGGGAAGGGGAAAATGGTACTTCAGGCTGTTTTCTGTCCTGAATAAAAACAGTGCAGTTTGCTAGGTTGTGAAAATAAAGCTTCCTAAAATGGCACATTGATAATCTTGGATGTTAAAGAAAGAAGGGGATGGGGAAATAAATTCCCATTCGGGGGAAAGTTGGGGAAAAAGAACGTTTTGCAGTGAGAAATGAAAATGCCCAAATTATTGTGGTTTTGTTGGACAGTTCAGAATATATATGACTTGATTTGCAAAACACTCTGACATGTTAAGCGTTGCCATTTTTACACTTAACGTTGAATTGAAAATTCTACTTTCTAAAACAAAAATGCTCTGTTTGTTTGTAATCAGTGTTTAGATACAATCATTATAAAGCAACCCTACTGCAGTTATTGTGGGGTATTATAACTGCCAAGCTTCTAATAACCTGTGAAACAGAAGATACTTGTAACAAGAAGATATAACTTCTTGTTATGAAACTGCAGCGTTTATTAGTTTTTAAAATGCAATAAAGAGGTGACTGAAGAGAGAACTCAGTAGTCAGAAAAAGCCCTTGGGTGAATTTCCAGACTTTTGCCTAATTCTGTTGACCTGACCCTCAAATGCTTTAATTCCATGGGATCAGCACTTTGTCAGAGACAGCTGCTCTGTCGAGGGCTTTGGGATCTGATCTCGGTAGGCAGCATTGGAGTGAACAGTCTGGAAGGACAGGGAGGCTGGAAAGAAAATGGAAGGGACAGCGGCAGCATTTTTATGCAAGGTTTAATTAGAGAAAAAGACAAATAATACGATCTTTAAAACACAACCTGTGTAACAGTCTTCGAGATTTTGCAGTTGAAACTGTTTTATCATTTTGTGTGAGATAACTAAGAGGTAAAGAAGGGAAAGACATATTTTTTTTAGTATAACAGACTTTTTTGTGTAGTTTTTGTGTTTTATTAATAGGCAGTTGTAGCATCTGTCTCTTGGCGAGGGGATGCCCCTCCTTCCCAGCAGAGCTGAAGCCGGACGCACTGGGATACAGAAGTCTGGACACGCTTGAGAAGGGAACACAGGGCTCCTTGCAGCTCCTTATTTAATTCCAAAGATAAATTAAAACCAGAGAGATTTCTTTCTTCAGCATCCCAGAAAGAGGACAGCCCTTTGGTTTCAATCTCCAGAACATACGTGATACCAGCAAGAAAAATAGTTTAACTTCCTGCTTACTTCAGAACACATTTGATGAATTAAAGAAATCAGACCGGAATCAGAGTGTTTATGAAGTTTGTCCTTTCTTCTTTTAGGCAATCCTACAGCTGGAAAGTGCCAAGTCGGCTAAATCCATGCACTGCTTCCTGCAGGAGAATCCGTACGGCATGGGTGGACACACGCTGACCTGCACGCTGTCGCCCCGTGCAGGGGCTGCTGAGGTATGATGGCAGTCCTCAAATTAGATGGTAGGGCAGCTCCAGAGCTGGATTTCAGCTGTTTTCCCAGTGTGTGATTGCTTGGCTGGTGCTGCTGGCTGCGATAGCTGTGGAGCTGGGCGGCTTTGAGCTGCTCTCTTCCTTTCCAGAAAACATCCCGCTATTTAAAATAATTTCTTCCATATAACCAACATAAGAAGGCTTGATCATCCTCCAGGAAATGAATGCTGCATTGGCAGGTTGCAAGAACAGAGTCAAACCTTGGGCTTTCTGATGCTGGGTAACACTTGACTTGGAATGCAGTTTGCCTGGAAAAAGTCAAATTGCCCGTGTTTTCTATATGCTGCTCAGCTGCCACCTGTAGCTGTGGGAGAAGATGTGCTCGTTCAGCCTGTGTGTTGCCTGAATTGGGGCTCATGGGGGTGTTAATTAGATGGGATCAGAGATGTAGGTTCTTGGTTGTTACTTCTAGAAACCCAAGATATACTGTTCTATATTTTTCAGGCTGCAGTGGTGAAAAAAGAAGTGAAAAAGGAGGAACCAAGCAAAGGAAGGTATGCCTCTTAGATAATTAAGTTTATATATACACATATATCTACTAAGTGTTCTTGGAGTTCTCTGTCCAGGATGGAGCAGGTGGCTGACTCATCTCTAGGCAGTACATGCCTGCAGGGAGACCTGCTGCAAGGTGCAGTCACGGTTACTCACTGCTAATTCTTCCAGTCTTTGTGTGCTCTGTGTGTGAAGGGCATCCAGGGTATTGACATTTGTGTGTGCCCACGTCTCTGGGCCTGAAAGAACATGGGGAATTGGGGTGGAGTTCTGTTTTCTGTGCAGGTCCTTAAGGTTTGTTGTAATGGTTATGGCCAGGGTTTTGCCGCAGGTCCTGGAAGGTTTGTTTGGATGGACATGCTTGGTAAGAATTCTTTTGTTGTTGCTTTTACCCAGGAATTGATCATTTTACTTCATCTTGCAGCACTTTCCTCCCCCAGGGCACCTGGCACTGAGGTGTCTGTTCCCAAACCCTAAAAATAAAGGGGATCTTCCCTGTTTAGATTTGTAGCATTTGCTTAATGCTGCGATACAGGTTCCTAAATCGAGTTAGGATTAGGAACAAACATTTAGACTTCCTAGAAATAGGAAATGCTGCCGTTAAAAAATGGCTTTGCAGGCACTTGCTTGTAGCAAAATTTCTGATTGTGGAGTAACTGTTGGTTCCGGAGTCCAAATTATGTTTTGGAAATCTTTGGTGAGAGGATGGGCTGCCACAGCAGTTCTTGCTAACAAACACAACTTGAAGCAGCTTCTGTGACTCAAATTCCTATTTTCACATAAATTTTGGCCTGAATTTCAGTTTAAAATAATATCATTATGCTGTCCTGAACTATTAAAGCATTTTCAGAATCTGTTTGTCTCAAAAATAAAGTTAGGTGCTGCTTATTTGCCCTGGTGAACTTGGAGAACGTGCAAGTTCTAAATGTGCCCCGAACGCGGCATGCCGAGGCGGGTGGTGGCCGTTGGCTCCAGCTTTGGGTAGCAATCACAGGTCAAGCCCGTGAGTCCCGCTGAGCCCTGGCCGCTGCTCAGCGCAGTGCTGTGCTGCAGAACAAATGGAAAAACTGTCGTTTTCCCATAGAAGTAGCCATATACAGCCTTGCTTTGAGGCACCTCTCGCCTCCATGTAAGCCCCTGTGGACTGACCAGTTACTTCTGGAGTGCCATTTTGTACGAAGCAGAAAGTGCCTTCAGCAGCATCACGGCCTGGGCGCAGCGTCCTTGGCACCACACTGGAACGTGTTCCTTGTAGCCCGGCTGTTGTCCGGAGCGGGCAGGAGGTCCCCGAACCTGGTGACGGAGGAGACTGAAGGGTTTATGAGAATGCCTTTTTCCTTCTCAAGGATGCCGTATTTTGAATTGCTTTTTGTTCAGTTCCCTTTTTGTTCATTTTTTTGCTAGCAAAAATAGCTGAAACGTTTCTTTGCCCTGTTACAAATCCAAGGCTGCCTTGCTGTTTCTTTTCCAGTCTGCACTAATGTGTAAGAGCAGAGTATTGCTTCTGATGCACCGCAGCCGCTGTTCCCGGTACTGCAGAACCGAACCCCCGGGCTCGTCCCGTGCTGGCTGGGTACTCATGGGTGACCCGGTGCCAGCGCAGCGATGGGGCCGGCAGCACCAAGCAGCAGCCGCTCGACTCACCCTCCGTGCAGGAAAGCCGTGCAGCTCCGCGCTGCTTCCTTCCCAGCGCCGAGCACATCCCCTGGTCCCCCAGTTCCTCGGGGCACCTGGCTGCTTTGCCGTGCTCCTGCGCTTGATGCAGCCCTCCTGCAGCACCACAGGCCTGGGCACCACCACAGGCCTCTTGGGCCTTGTGCTCTGGGGCTCCTCAGGAAGCCTTTTGCTGCACAGGCACATGGAACATGAGCCTCTCAGTCTGTGGTGTAGTGAGATAAAAGAGAAAACTGCAATTGCTTTTGGTTTTGGAATAATGTCCCTCTTTTATTGTTGTGTATATATATTTTTTTTAATCAGTGGCAAAATCTGTGTCTCGTGATTGAGTAAAATG
Organism: Tinamus guttatus; assembly: GCF_000705375.1. Next base: position 961,648 of record NW_010589214.1, on the reverse strand, counting down.
CTGCTTTTTCATAAAAAGACCAGGCCTGACTGCTCAAACTACCTGGATATAGCAAATTTTAAGTTGATTACAGATCTCAGAAGCCTTTCAGAGAAGAACATGGCGAGGGTGCGAGCGAGGGTGCTCCCTCGTAAGATCCAGTTGCTGTGAACTGCAAAGCTCCCGGCTCCTTGAGGAGCTCCTGGGTTGGAGCTGTGTGGAGCCTGCGAGGTCGCTGCTCCGGGATGCACTCCCTGTTGGCCCTCGAGCTGCCCTTGCCACGGGAGGGCTGCAGGGTGGACATTCTGCTGCAGACATTTCTCTGGTACCTTGTCAGCATGCACTTCAGCAGGGCCAGGGTTACACTGGGGGTGTAACGGATTCTAAAGCAGAAGTCGTGTTGCTGCTTCTTTCTCCTCTTGTGTTTTGTAACAGCAGCTGAAAAGGCCATTGGGTCTGGAGGAAGCTGTCAAGATTATTGTGTTTTTGCTGTGCTTGCAGAGCACAGATGTTAACCAAGCTGGTCTGTTTTCTTCTTTGTTCACTCCATGTGTTGTCTTCGTGTCACTAACTCTCATGTCCGGCCACTCCAAGAGCTGGTGTTTTCTCCAGCGCTGATTCCTTTGGGTCTGGCCTTCTTGATGGCCGCGTGCGAGGTGCATTGCCAAAATGGCAATATCTGCTCCTCTTTTTTTCTTTCCACGAGGATTTGTACAAATGTGCACTCTGTACGCATGTGTATGCTCTGAGGAACCCGGTATGGTCTGCTCCACTGTGCAGCCCCTGATTCTTGTCTCTGTCCGCTGCTTCTGTGTGTGTTTGCACACTCGGCCGAGTGCTCAGCCCTGGTGTTTCAGCACCTTTTTGTCTCCACGTGCATGTGATGCCAGGGTGCTCCTTTCCTTGAGCTTGGTTGGAAGAGGGCTGTAGCCATCCCAATTTTGGGGAGTTTCCCCAGCGCATCTTGGAGGATTCCTTCTTCTGGAGAGGATAACAATGTGCTTGACTGTAACCACAGTCCTCTGGGAAGTGCTGGCCCCTGCCTTGTCATGCTGGGGGGAGCTGGCAGTGGGAGCAGCGAAACGGTGTGGCCCAAGGAGTCTGTGTGTGTGTGTGTGTGTGTGGTGCTCCCTGCCATTGTGTGAGAGCGATTTGGACTGACAATCAAAGCAGTTTCCCCAAGCCACCCCGAAAGATGCAGCATTCAGGTTCATTACTGCCCAAAGAGGTCCCTGGGATGGTGACTGCTGCCTGTGCTCCGAACCCCGCAGCACTGCAGTGCCTGGCACAGCCGGGCATCTCAATGTGCGGAGTTGATGTCGGCTCCCAGGCCACAGGGCACCTCTGTGGTGAGGGCTGCCTTGAGCAGGATTGCAAGTGTGAGAGCCCTGCAGGCCTGAGGTGGACTGAACAAAAGCATGACACTAATCAGCTCTTTGCCTCAGTATTGTAACCATTTTAACAGCGACAGGCTAGATTTTCAAATGCTGAGCATTAATGCAGCAGGAAGCCTCCACCATCGGCGTCAAGTGGTTACCAGTAACTGTAGAATTCTCAACATAGTTTGATTTCTTCTGTTTTTTTTAAATGCATTTAGCTCTGACTTGAAAAAATACCCAGAGGGATCAGGAGTGGTGCAAACAGCAGCTGCTAATCCTCCATTAGAGCCTAGTGTGGCAAAGCAAGACCCCGGTGCCATCTTTCACGCCA